>OY735216.1:26841903-26851903 GCA_963457665.1 Thysanoteuthis rhombus | reverse complement strand
AAGTAGTAAAAAGCTGATCCAAACATTGTCATGATCATTAGAGAACACAGGATGCGATATTCATAGGGACTCTGCTAGTGTTACCTTGGCCTTATACTAGACTGAGTTTACTATATATATATATATATATATATATATATATATATATATATATATATATATATATATATATATATATGTGTGTGTGTGTGTGTGTGTGTGTGTGTGTGTGTGTGTGTGTGTGTGTGTATATATATATATGTGTGTATGTGTATATATATATATATATGTGTGTGTACATATATATGTATATATATATATATATATATATATATATATATATATATATATATATATATATATATATATATATATATATATATATATATATTAAATGGAGTACCTGTTGGTAAATATTCAAGGGATTGAAAGGAAAAATTTAACTTGAAACTTGTCAAAAAAATTTCCCCTCATTAACCTTCATATTTGATCCTTTATGGGAAGACAAAAAGTCACCCATCATTTTGACGCCTCAAAGTAGAGCAGAGTTCCATTCCCTTCTCTTTAAGGGGGAGAAGTTTTCTCTCAATTTTGTCCCCTTAAAGGGTATATTTTCCCTATGATTTTGACCCTTCAAAGGAGAAAAAGTTTTCCTCCTATTTTTGACCCTTTAGAATTATATACAAACATATAGAAGTATGCAGACATGAAAATTGAACCAAAAGAGTCCACACTTGCATTATAGTTTCATGGTAAATAGTACCCCTCTAAAAACCCTTTGGAAAAATCTCAAAAATGTTTCCTCAAAAACCTTCCCCTAAGTCCATTGTGCATGCATGGTAACTCTCTTTGTGTTATGCCTATGTTTAGATGGTTTCTGTAGTATATCATACGTTTTGATAACTCCCACTTATACATATATATATATTTATATTAATTTAAAAGCTGTCTGTCTTAGACATAAATAGAAAGAGGAAAGGCAATGCAAGTGCATGAACACAAAATTGCTGTTTTGCAATGTATGTGTTCTAGTGTTCGTTTGCTGGATACACATTCAATTAGTATCACTGATCCTACAGTTGCTGGCGCTTCAATTTCATCCCAAACTCAATACAATAATCTTAGTCAATTTTTCCTCACTTTAACCTTTTAGTGTGTAAATATACTGACACAAATACAGTTTGAAATTGAAATCGATACGAATTTTGAGATCAATGACTAATTTATTAACCTCATTAAAAGAAGAACGCCGTTGGTTTACACGATAATGTAAATGTCTCACACTATGATTAATACTTTATGAAGATCTGTTTGCCGTTTTGCATGAATGAATTGTATGAAAAAACAAAAAAACAAAACAGAATTCATAGACTAGTACCATCACTACAGCAACATCAACAATCAGAAAATGATTAAGCGTATGCTTCCTCACAAGTCCATATCCTCGTATGTTTTAATATGATTTAAACAGTATGTATATAATGGCAGTATAATCTTCATTATATGGCAACGCCGTCATTTTCGATGTTTGCAAAATAAGAAAAAGGTTGCTGTAATATGTTTAAAGGACAAACTAATATCATAATTCATACCACCAACATTTTTATTTCGAAGCTACGTTTGTTATTCAAGTATTTACAAGATAGAAAACCCATCAGACAAAGGAATTAAAAATGAGTTATTTTTTCAAAGGGAGATAATCATGCGAGTTCATTCAGGTGAGTCAGTAGGATATATATTTGGGAGTTACTTCCCCTTTAAAGCTACTAGCTAAAACCCCCCAAAATTTCCCTGTATCAACTATCTGATGTCTTAAAAAATTCTGGAGATTTCACAATATGTTGGGAAAAATAAAGCTTAACAAATAAGCCGAGAAGACCAGTGCACCGATATAGGTACAGCCGGTGAAAGCTGCATTGGTTCATAGTTTGATATGATATTTCCGGGCTCACGATACATAGCCACAATTGTTGGGGGGACACACACAGGCACGCATGCACACACACACACATGCACGCACACATGCACACACACACACACACATATGTATATATAGTCTAGAAAGCTTCACAGCTTTAAACAATTAACATTAAAAAAACCTTTTAAAAAGATTTTTCTTTCTTGTGTCACTTCAGTCACCTATTTCTCAATATCTGTCAATGTAATTTATTCTATTCTCTTCTGTGTTTTTTTTTCAACCCTATTTCACATATACTCTGTTATTATGGTACAGTGTATAAATTGTCTCTTGTTGGGATCATCTGTCGTTTACCATGTAACCGTTTCGGGGATTTTAGAAGCAAAACAGTTATATTGGCATAGCACACACACACATACGCACACGTATATATACACACAAGAATGTCAAGAATATGTTTTCGGACATGCATATATCTATGCATATATACACAATCACATGCGCGTTTGAAAAAGGGTGTATGTTTGAGGTGTGAATCTGTGGATAGTTGAAAAATTAAGTCCGGAATTTTTAGAAAAATCCTGACAATCCACAGAAAACCTTTGTTGCATATAAGTAAAACTCTGACCTCATCATCGCTTCAACAATATTTTTTAGAATTGAAGCTCTTATGACACCCGATATCGGACGCGCAGAAGTACCAGATTGATCCCTATCAATCAATGTTGACAATTAGTATTACAGCAATACGGTTGCTACTGTCTGATTAGGTAAGATGATTAAGACGGAGTGGATTGCTTATGCAACTACTCTGTTAATTCCATGCCATTCTCAGGGACTTTGTTACAAAATGATATAATATATCTTCGCAAAAATTAGCAATAGATTCATCTAACCCATTTTCAGATAAGTCTACCTACATACACTTAAACCAGTATACCTCCGTAGCAATAGGAGTGTCAATCTGCTTTCTTTGCAAATTGACTGTGTTAAAGTCCCTTCATCAGGGTCATTGTAATTGATTGCTATCTATCTAATAAAAACATCACTCGAGATGAATCCATATCATTTACCTAAACCTCTGGATCAAAACAGGGAATAAAACAAATAAAACAATCAATTTTTTAATACTAATAGGTACCTCAGTTATCAGAGAAGTCCTTTGTTAGTGTGTATTGAAGCTTGTTGAAACAAAAGTTTTCAGCTGACTTGTTGCATAGCTATTTGAGGAATTAAGAATCGTGTCTAAAGGAGACGTCTTCAAATTATAGACTATTTTGATTGATTGAATATTCTGAGCAGATTTCTGAAACAGTGACCTCATACCCCCAGTATCCTTGATGGGATAGAGAAATAAACCTGAAAATTGACTGAAAAGTGTCTACATTCTCCTAGTCATAAAATCCGCGTTTTCTTTTCTACTCACCGGTCTAACAACTCCTCTCAAATCCTGTGTTACATTACTGTCGTCATTTGTGTCTCTGTAGACTTGCAGGTTATATGATTCGATCACAAAAATATAGAAATATAAGGCACTGTCTTTTTTTACCACTTTCGCTGAGTTCTTTTCTAACTCTATGCATGATTTTGAAGATACTTGATTCAAACACCCAGTATAAGTTGGAATCTTAAGGGGACAATATACGAGACGGAACAGATACCATTCATTCAGCTAACCTTACACAAAGTAACCCCATACGTGCACACATATAAATGCACACGTATTTAAAGCAAGAAATCATGAGATTCAAAGTTATCAATCAAACCACCTGTTGATCTGCAGTCATGCATTGCTCTTCCTTAATGTATATTGCTTCATCTGTATTCTTACAGAAGGTGTCTTTACTAATTTGTGCATTCTTGTAACGTGGGTGACTGAGAGAGAGAGAGAGAGAGAGAGAGAGAGAGAGAGAGAGAGAGAGAGAGAGGGAGAGTAATTATTATTCAAAGCATTATTTCCAGTAGTATCTTCCTCTTGTTTTGAACAACATGTTTTGGCTGATGCATCCTGAATCCACACACACTCACACACAAAGGTAACAACAAGCACATACACACACACACACGCACACACACACACACTGATACACACAGAGAGGAATGATTACACATAGACGTTGATTCACAAGCATCACGTACACAAAGGCATACATGTATATAAAGAGAAAAAAACACATACGTATATAGAGAGATACACAGGCATACATATATGGAAGTATATATACACACAGATACACAAGCGCACAGACAAACACACACACACACACTCATATATATATATATATATATATATATATATATATATATATATATATATATATATATATTAGCTGGGTATCCGGTGTTACCCCGGAAGAAGAACATGGGAGAGCATTATATTTCATGGAGATTTCATAAAATTGAATAAAAGGAGTTGTGCTCTCGCATCCATCCTGCCCAGCACCCTCCACACGGACAAGCTTCCGTGGCCCTTTCTAAAACCTTCTAAAGAATTTTTTCTCGAAACTTAGAACATGAATTCTCAGTTTTGGCATTTGTAGATCTCACGTCAGAGCAGATCATCTAATTCAAATAGTGCCTATATTGTATAGTCCTGTTTTGGTTGGGCCTTGGGAAACAGTTTAGGACCAGAAGTTAAAGGTAACAGGAAAGAGATGTTTTATTGTCAAGTTAAGGTTAGAATCCTTTGAAATACTTCCACACTGGCATAAGCACCGTGAAAAAGAGAAATTCATATCCACAGTCTCCTACGACCAACGGAAAGTAAGACCTGCTTTAGCTTAAAAAAACTAACAAATGCCTAGAAGGTTTGAAGGCTTAATAGAGAGAAAGCACATAAAATGAGAATCTACTTTCAAGGATTCAAAGTTCCTAACCACAGAGCTATTGACACTTTCACTGTTTTACATAGAAATAAGTGAACTTTAAATCAAAAGCTTACAAATTGTGGCGACAACGGTTCCAGCGGTGTTCCGTATAAATTGTCTTTTAGTATATATATATATATATATATATATATATAAAAATTAGCCACTTTTTTACATATATATATATATGTACAAAATTAGCCACTATTTTTCTGGTTCTATAAATGGACTTTTTGAACACTGGTTAACTTGTTTCCCAACAGGTAGAATTATATCCTTGCACAGGTCTTAGCCAACTCATCTATTTACATATATCATCATCATCAGCCATTGTAAGCACACTGCTGGACAAAGGTCTTTCACATCTCCCCTTGATCGTGATGACTTTTGCCATGTTTTGCCGGCAAATATTTCTATCTCATTCCTCCATCCTGTGTCCGGTCTTTTCCTATTGTGGTCACTGTCCCAGGGACACTAATCTGTTATTTTTTTGTTCCATCTGTTTTCACCTATTCTTGCAAAGTACCCCATGCACACATACATGTATAGGTATATATATATATATATATATATATATATATATATATATATATATATATATATGTATAAATCTTATATATATTGTAAATGAACGTCTCAGCATAACTATATTCACTCATGCCTATTGACACTCAGTATATTAGTATATAAGTTCGCTGCCTGCATATTTATTATGAATTACATACAAACATACACACACACACACATAGTTGAGAAAGCTTAATTCTTGTTTCGCACCAAATATAGTAGGTGTTTGTCATGTGTCTTGTCAACGACATGTTTTCCTCGAATGAGGCAACTTTAAAAACTATTTTACAAGCAGAGTTTACTCCTTTTATAGAAACTTAGTAATTAATTTATCACTTGATGGTAAATACTCCGCAGTAAATAGAAAAAAATGTCACGCTGTTGACCAGTATTTAGTAAATCAACTTCGTAAACAATTACAGCAATGGTGAGTCCGATCTTCAACGGATGCCTCACACTTGTGACACTCTACCAGACGTGAGTTTAGTAAATAACAAGCATAAAAGGCAGACTTTATCTAAATATTTTTCTTCTATGTTTCAGTCTTAGAAGGGAATTTGGTAGACATTGAAAGCCAGTCTACACTTACACGATTTTTCTCGTTCTCCTCTGCTTTCTGAAAGTTCATTTTACGCCAATTTTTAGCTCCCACAGAAAAAAAGGCGAAAAGCGAAAATTTGTTTCGTGGTAAGCTGTTATAGAATCAGCGCACACCCTTTGTCTCTATCTTCCACACATCAGTCTATCGAATCATTCACCAAGAACTTTTGACGATCCACCCTAACATACCATCATCACCATTTTGCGGATCCTGGGACACGAAAAAAAAATCCATATAAGTGAATGTTAAATGCTCTTTTGTTTTTCGTTATTTCGACTGACAAATTGTTTTATTTTTGTGGAACCCTCTAATTTCAGGGAGTTAGGGAATCGTGTATTCCTTTTACAGCCACTTGGATTGCCTGCGTTGAAAAGGATTCGTGTTAGATTTACAAGCTAACTTATTGGCTATTGACTTAAAATCTTACATTGACAAGATTTCCCCCCCATAATGCCTTAACAGTAGAGCCCTGACGCCCACCCTGATACATTTTATGTCCGTTGAAGTATGTGAATTGTTTAGTATCTTCTTGTTTATACTGAACAGACAGGAGGACTTCCTTTGACGGCCATGTTTTTAATGCTTTGATCACTCACTGAATAATTTTATTACGGTAGTGAAATCGAATCAAATGTCAACTATAGAAAGCTGATTTTAAATGATCTTTGGCTATTTTGCTCGTTGTTGTTGCCAACAAGTATATTTTATAGTCGTAAGTTCAATCCCTTGACCAGGCAGTGCAAGGATATACACAAACTCAGTGTAGTGACAGACTACAACACAAAGAAGAATTGACGGTTATCAAAATTCTGCAAGACACCAGAAGTGACAGGTAAGGAATGAGAAGAACATATACCCCGAAGGAGCAAATAAAGTGTCCTGTTTGGAATCCCTGGAAGATCACTGGATGCAACAGACACACGAGGAAGAGTACGA
Organism: Thysanoteuthis rhombus; assembly: GCA_963457665.1. Taxonomy (NCBI): domain Eukaryota; kingdom Metazoa; phylum Mollusca; class Cephalopoda; order Oegopsida; family Thysanoteuthidae; genus Thysanoteuthis; species Thysanoteuthis major. The sequence goes on along the minus strand of OY735216.1, from coordinate 26,845,035 downwards.
CGACCATAGCGTTGTGATAAAAGCAACAAAGTCTGAAAGACTCATTGGATGATAGTAACAACATTCTATCTCAGAGATTCAGATAGAATTTTATTTTCAAAACTGGTAGCAGTCTCTAAGTGATTAGTGCTATTCAAGCTTTCTACTATTTTGTTACTAATGTCCGTTCTTATGAGTACAATCTGTGATTGCCTAGTGGCGAGGGAATTTCAATACGCATCCGACTTGATACAAGTATGCAAAAGAGTTTGAAGAAGAAATCAAACGAAGAATTACTCGAGGATGGCAAGTCTTTGGTTGAGCAAGCTCAAACTTAATGAGTAAGAAAATCCCATTAGTTCTTAAAAAGTACATAAAACCAATGCAACCTCCCGATAGTCACCTATGGAGCTGAAACATGGAACTTAACCAAGAGACTGGCCCTCAAACTGATAACCATGAGACGTGTTCATGAGAGAATCATGCTGAACATCATATGGAGAGATAACAAGACAGCACTGTATATTAGGGGAAAAAATAGGAATTTGCAACATCAAAGAATCCATTAGGAAACTAAAATGGCAATGGGCTGGTCATGTTCCAAGAATGGCAGACGAGCGCCATACATCACGACTCACACATTGGAACCCCACAGATCAAATATGGAACCGAGGCCGGCAGCAACCTAATCATGACGTTAAACTATACACCATCATTCATTGATAAAATTCTGTTCGAAAAAGTAAAATCAGCAAACTGAGTTCTAATTCCGATAGCGATCATTGATTTTATTCTCACACTAAAGCTTAGTCCTTTTAACAATGACTTTCTATTACTATCATTCTAAGATGGCAGAAGAGGATAGTAAAGATGATGTTGCGTATGAATACACATGATTATAATATCTTCATGTGTGTATAAGTGAAACCCTTTTACGTTAAATGGCGGATCATAACATTTTGATTAAAACTCACAAGTATCAAGACATACATTCTTGAATGATTCCTGTACAATGTACATATATCCGATTTCCCTCATCTCAGTTTTCATGAATGGGTGTAGTCTCATACGGCCTCATTCTTACGCACTGATTATCTATCTATCTATCTATCTATCTATCTATCTATCTATCTATCTATCTATCAGTCAATTCAAATATATGTATGTATATATGAAAGTATGTATGTATGTATATCCATATGTTGGTAATTTGACGTGTATATATATATGTTTGAATACACCTATCTTGTTAACTAGTAATCGTAGTCTGTTCATATCTATCATTCTATCTACGCAAGCATATGCTTATGTATGTATGTATGTATGTAAGTATGTGTGCATGTGTGTATGTGTGTATGTGTGTGTGTGTGTCTGTCTGCCTATGCGTATGTGTATATCTTTGTGTGTATCTAAAGTATTACACTCATTCATAAGCCTGTTCATTCATAAAACATGATCCCCTCCTATTTAATGAATGACATTTGTCAGTCAACAAGTTCATATTCTCGCGTATACACTATTCACTTTCGTCAGTAGTAACACATACACACGTATATACATGATGATAAAGATACCCCCATCCTTGATTTTCAACTATATGATTACACTGGTGAATTGGCTGAAATAAACTATTTTAAACATAAACTGTGGCATGAATACATAAATCTACATACCATAAACATATGCATACACTTTTATGAATATATCATACTGATACATACACAACCATTGGTATGTAGTAAGAAGATTGACTCTTTGGGACTCCATTGATAAAATGCAGAACGTACGCACGCATATACGAACTCATTTTCTCAATGGGAGTAACTACAATCATGATTTCAAGACAATTCATTCACTTTGGACAACGTACGCATACATGCACACCCCAGAGCCTGATGTTATGAATAGGCACCCCATATATGGAATTGAGAGTAAGATCAAGAAAAATGGGGTGGGTGGAGGAGAACCAGGGACGGATACATGGGCGTAGGGGAAATGAAAAAGAGATGGAATAAGAGGGAGAAATTGTGAATGGGAGATGGGAAAAGAGAGTAGAAACCAGAGTGAATGAGAAAAAATGAGAGAAAAGCGTTTCATGTGAATGTATGTGAGTGTATGTGTATGTGTGAGAGAAAAACTGCATAAGAGACAAGAGGAAGGGAAGAGGTTCATCTGAAATTTATGAATGCAAAATTCTTGCGTGAGTTTTGCGCATTCACAAATTCAACTTTTGTTTGCCTTGAAGAATGACTACCAGCCGACGTAGTGTAATGATCAATAAAGGGAAATATGAATTTTCATCAAAACCCAACAAGTAACTTTATTCTTCTTACATAAAGAGTCTTTAAGATTGAGAAGAGACGTCCCTACAATATTTATGGTTATTTATGGTTATATGTATATTGTTTGACTCTCCATCTGATTTATAGCCATTGATAAAGATACACACCCTCATTGATATACATACACATATATACATAGATATAGAGATATATAGATAGACAGATTGACATGACCAGAGATAGATTGATCGAAAGATATGAACAGAGATAGACCGATAGATAGATAGACAGACAGATGGATACATAGATGTAAATCAATGTATTATGCAAATGCATGTATGTATGTGTAAGCAGTATGCATGTATGATAGATTTACAATTTCTATATATGTATAGACTTTCATTCACAACCTTTAAGAAAGGAAGCACATTCATAACTTCTATGAAAAGACAACAGTTGCAATAAAACACTTACCTTGTATGAGAAGAGCAGTGACTTCACACCACTGAATTGTCTTCTTTTCTTCCGAACGTAATATTTGTAGAACTTTCGAAGGTTATCTTAGACTCAGACCTACACATCTGTACTAGATGAGCCACGCTACATAAACGAAGCCATCGAATAGGAGTAGAAACACACCAGGTACTTGAATGGGTGAAATGTATGAATTACTGCGTGAATAACTCCCTTTGATGACGGTATATTAATTTATCTGTGCAATCTTATACATAATGCTTAATTTTCAAGTTGCTGTGTAAGTGTACGTTACTGCGCTTATCAAGTTGTGCATTCGTGGTTAGAAAGACGTTTGCTAGTGTAAAAGCTGGTTCACTGCATCCATGACTTTAACCCTCGCTTGACAGCTTAGACT
>OY735216.1:26549403-26836903 GCA_963457665.1 Thysanoteuthis rhombus | reverse complement strand
CACATTTATTTTCTCAATGGATGTATATTCATGACTCAGGGACCACTCTCCCGTACACACATACACGTATACATACATGGGGGCACGTTGTTGTGAATGAGTGTAACGTATTTCCATTAACTAAAGCAGTATTATTTGTAGTATTAGTCGCGTCAGGCCAGCGAAGGAGGCGAAAGAGAAGAAGGGAGATAATATTAAAGTGAAAGTGAAAGTGAAAGTAGAGATAATGAGAAAAAGAGACATAGCAATTGTTCAAAGTAAAGAGAGGGGTAGATAACTTTCCAGAAGTGGGGTGGAAGTAAATGGCAGGTTGGTGCCAGTAGGTGTACGATACGTTGCGCTGATAACCGGTTTTTGCAACCAAAGTGGAAGCATTAGAGGTGTGTGTGCAGGCAGCCAATCGAATTCCTTGAAACAAGCAGCGTGCGCAAACACATACCATATATGGTGATGCTTTTACCCAGTTTTATGAACGGACGACCTGGGCCTCTTCTCATCGCTTCCTTTCCTTTAGATACAAGAGGTTAGAATCGGAGCACGCGCGTGCGCGACAGACACATTGCAGTACCGGCTTACGCGAGCACGTGTTCAAGTCTTATGAACGGCAATTTCAGGCCCCACTCCCTTCACCACTCCCATTCTATCCCTATATTTTACTCACCTTTTTCAGCCTACGCAAGTATCAGTTTCCTTCATCCTTTTATACATATTTACTTATTTACTCGTCTATTTGCCAACATTTTTTCCATTTAAGGTGAACGGAGAAGCGATTCCACTAGCTTTAAGTTATTAACACACTTTACGAGGCCATTCACTCCTTCGATTCTGCATTCATAAAACTTATGTAAACAACTGTTGCATCTATAAACTATTAAAATAAACTTAAACGTACACTCACACACACTGTTGTACATACAACATACACATGCATACTCTCTCTCTCTCTCTCTCTCTCTTAGACACACACACACATATATATATAGGGGTGTTACCGGTGTGCATGCAGTAGTGATTTAGCATACACGTATGCATATATATACACACACACATATATATATATATATATATATATATATATATATATATATATATATATATATATATATATATATATATATATGTATGTATGTATGTATGTATATATACATATACATATATACATACATATATACATACATATATATATATATAGAGAGAGAGATTTTAGATTAATCTGGCTCAAGGTCATGAGAGTTTGATATTCAGTAAGAATCAAACTCACTAAACTAACAATAATTTGCAAGATTAGTTTGTTAACCATCACTCTGTAGCAGGTGTCAATATTTATGTATATATGTATGCATTTATGTATATATGCATAGATATGGGATTAGAATAGAAGTGGAATATTCTTGTGTTTATGTGTATATACATAAATACATATATATATATATATATATATATATATATATATATATATATATATATATATATATATATATATATATATGCACATGGTATATGTATAAGAATATATGTATGCACATATGTCAATACTTGTAGATATCTATATATGTACATGCTTATGTTGATGATGATGATATCGGTGATGATAAACAGGCTCTTGCACACGTGGCCATTTGTTTTGGGAAGAGGCAGTCCAAACGCACGGAGTTGTGCACGTTGCTTGCTGCATCTCCTCCCCTTCTCCGTTGTAGTGAACGTGAGCCTGGGCTCTGAATGAATCTCTTTAATGAAACCTCACTCACTACCATATATGTCTATGCCGTGTTTCTCTCCCATTCATATGTCAACTTTTGGTACATTGCTTTCTTTCTCACGTTGAATTAAATGCATTCATGAAACTTTTGAGTCTGACAGTGCTCAAGTCCATTCACAACTTTATTTAGATGAATGAAAAAACTTTGCAAAGAATATATATATATATATATATATATATATATATATATATATATATATATATATATATATATATATATATATATATATATATATATATATATATATATATATATATATGTATGTGTGTGTGTATGTGTGTGTGTATAAATCATGTAACATTTAAGAAAAATACAATCGTCTATATGTGCACATAACTATACATGCGTCTAGTGTGGCATAGTGTTGCATTTTTCTAATACCTAGTGAGGAACGAACTTGCAACAGTAATGAATAGTCTGGAAAATTTCGTATATTTGTTAGAATTTACCTATTCTATAATATGTATATATACATATATATACACACACACACACACATACATATATATATATATATATATATATATATATATATATATATATATATATATATATATATATATATATATATATATATATATATGCATATACGTTGAGCTGGTGTAGACATGAAATACTAACCACCTGTTGCTATCTATACTTCTCTCTGTATAAGTGCACAAAAAAAACAACTCATATAGCTATACACACATACATATATACAGATATGCACACAATCATATGAAAGATTCCAAACTTGCCTGGAGATAGGAATTGATGAGGTTTATTTCTTTGCAAAAAATGTTCATTCGGTAGAGAATTTGATAGTTTTCTAAAATCATTTTTATTTTCGAATTTTTAAAATCTTTAAAAGCATTACTGAAATGCGAGTATATGTGTATTTGTATTTCTTTTTGACTGCTGACCGTCCTGTTCATTCATACTGCGAAAAGCCAGGATGAGTTGTAAGCGAGATTATGAATGAAATTTTCCCTGCTTTTCGTTGTTCGAATGGCGTATACATGCGTAGTAGGGGATTCCAGTATCATCAGTGCTGGTGAACGTAACTACAACTCATACTGGTGAGAATGAATGAATGAATGGATGAATGAATGAATGAAAGAAAGAAAGAAAAAAAGAAGAATGTAAAGAAGAAAAGAGACATGAGAAAGTGGAAAGAAAAAAGTTGACAATGTATATTTGAGAGATGACCAAGTCATTTCGACGTGGTTAAAGCATGTATTTAAAGAACTTAATTTCTTAGCAATTTTATATTGTTTGTGGCTTGACTGAATCGGCCATACACATTATTCCCCATGAATGAATATGCATTGAACACTTATCTACTTGTTGCCTTGTGCTCATACTATCACATCTCTCTGTATATATATATATATATATATATATTACAATAGTGTATGCTTCATATACAGTGTCGTACACTCATTGAAATGTGTAGTTGTGAACATATTCATATATATATACACACATGTATACATACATGTATGCATGCCTACCAATGGTTAGTAAGCTTGCTTATCTACATGCATATAACATGTAAATATTCACACATAAGCATGGTTTAAACACATGCACACACACACATGCACGCATATATATTTTTATTTATTTATTCATAAGTGAACATTGTTTAATTACATTGAAATACTCGCCCTTCCTTGATTAAAATCTTACAGATTTTCTTCTCTACATCCTGGAGATGCTCGATGTAGCACTTTAAAAATCTTCAGAGGTACGGCTATTAGTCGAAAAGTAATATCAAATTTAACTTTCTAAACAATGAAATAATCATGTATCTTTCCCGCGGGCACTCATACAACATGCAGAAAACTTAAACGCGTCTACACTGCGCCCATTAACGGCTGTAACAATTTGCGAGAACCATGCCGTCGCTATAGATCTAAGCCAGTTACTATCATTGTAACCGATGCACGTTTCTTTGGGTCCATATGTTTTCAACTCAATTCTGTGTAGCGGACGACCCTGACCTTTAGAACAGATAGTCACTGTATGCGGGCGCGGCGATATCTGTGAGTGCGTCTCATACAGTCTTGGTGTCTTTGATTATGAAATACCAGTAGTGACATTTGAATGCATTTACGGAAACGCTCAACCAAATACACATTTGTGAAAAAAAGTGATCTCAATTAAACGAAACCAAGAACTAAAAAATTGATATAAAGCTGGACGCTTATTAAAAATCTATACATTTTCAAAGAAAAATATAGAAATATCTTTTCTAAATCATGCTTCTATTGAAGAGATGTTTACAGATGCTACTCGTAATAGTTTATTAGTAAATTATCTTTTTCGATTAGAAGAAAGTTATCTCACACAGGAAAAGAAACTATTCCCTCTAGCAACTGATTTTACCTATGATTTCAAGTTAGGTAATCATCTTCAAGATGTATGGATCCCATCTCAATTTTCATTCAAAAATAAAAACTTTATGACAAATCGTGATTTGCTTATACTGGGTATGAATCTTATATCATTACGCCATCTTTCTCAAAAGCCGGTGTATTTAATCCCAACACGTGTACGAGAAAAGATTTTAATCAATTAACCAAGAAGATTATAAAAAAGAACGATATAAATCAAAATTTCTTCTTCATAATCAGTTTTTGTCTTCAGTTATAATTTCGTCCCCCCAAACCTCCAAATCACGATCCAGCACACAAGAAGCCGGTCTGACAATGGAGAGCGAAGCCGGTAACCGGCATGTCAGGGTGACTCTTATGCAATGGGAAAATACGGCTATGGAAAAGACAGCCAACTTTTCATGCTACTGCTGCTTTTAATAAAGGGGGATCCACCATTACACGTATTATAGAAACTGGCTTGAGATCCCAGTTTTAACGATAGCTTACAAATCATATATACTTATATGTGTGTATATATATATATATATATATATATATTCAGAGGAAGAGAGAGAGCGAGAGCGAGCGAGAGAGAGAGAGAGCGAGAGAGAGAACGACAACGACAACGTGTCAGTAGGAACTACCGGCATAAACGTATCTTCATATATGTATGTGGATATATCCTTGTCTACATCTGTAATTATTATATACATGCCTATGTATCAGGTACATACATTCGAGTATTTCTTTTTCTCTATTTAATATCTCTATACAAATGTTTGTTTTTTTTAATATTGCATGCCGGTTTAGTTCGAATGGTAGAAGTGGACGCTTAAGGATGACGACATACGATTATCATGTTGTACGCTTAATAAATATATTTGTGTATCTTTACTTTTGATAAATATATCCGTGTATCTTTTGCTCAGATTCTCATGATTTATTGATAAATAAACTGGTATACTTCTAATACTTTCAACAGTTACGCATGTATACCAGAACATGTCTTTCGATGATTATAATGGCCGCATCTATGAGGTTTCTGCACGTGTACTGTTGTCCTTTGAAAATTATATCAGTATATAAGGTATAATAGATAGATACATCGATAGATAGATAAGTGTGACCCTTCGATCTTTGGCTAAAGACTACTACTAAGGTTTAGTTCCAGGGGCCCCGTTCTTCCCCATTGCACTTCCCTGCATGGGGTCCCACACTGAATAAACGGCATTGTGTCACATACCGGCAGAATGTGACAGCGATCAAATACCAGATAGATAGATAGATAGATAGATAGAGGTGCATGTGAATACGTGTTTGTGTAGGTTAAAGTTTAAGCTCAGTATCTAAGCCGCAAATTCGTTGCTTCAAAGTTCCCGCCAAAGTACCAAGTTATGAGGAATGTTGATATTTTCAAGCTAGAGCAAAACAAGCGTAATTTTTATCGAGCAAGATTGGTCGCAAGTGTACGTACTCGGACGAATGGAGATAATTTGCCACGGTTTGATCCGTGTAAATATGATTAGACCTATTGATGAAGGTGTATATACGCACGCCACGGTGTTAATAGACTGCACTTTAACTATATGAATGGTGAGCGGTTAATAAAGATTATATTGTACCGGCAGTATTCACGTATGTATATTTACTGTTTGCTTTCTGCAAGAGTCTTGCATTGTTGCACGCTGTTAAGTGAGAGGTAAGTTTGAATCAAGAATGAACCCACGTGTTTTCGAACATAAAGCTTTAGGAGGTGGTAAAGTTTAACGAAAGTATTCGGGAAAAAAAGACGAGGGATAGAAAGTATTAATCGCTTTGGAGGCAAACTCAAATGTACGCGTGAATGAAGCTTCTCATTAGCATTGTGCGAAATTCTATTTTCCTTATACTCTTCTTCTTTTCTTCGAATTTGTATCGTTTATTTATTAGTAAAGAATGAATCTACGAGACGAGAAGAAGAAAGGAGGATGGGCGGATACCGATACACGCGTTTCGTTAAGAAATGCACGCACAATGCAAAATGGTAATGATAGCGCGCGAGCTCTTTCCTTCATACATGTCGGAATACCATACATGGGCATATTGTACGTACGCGCTAGCTTTAAGTTCCTCCTCCTTCTTCCAATTCCTGGAACTCGGCTAGAGCACCTCAATGTAGACTCATAGCAAAAACGAATGAACCAAAGCCTTACACACGTACACATACACACGCTCATACATTAGTGGGAAAGGAAAAGACAGAAAGAAATAGAGAGAAAGGGAGTGTAAATTGTGCATTGTCCAACCCTGATCAGCCGGCTTCTTTAATATAGGTATTGATTTTTGCGCAGTCAACCAATCAGAGCAGGCTATCGACAGGAGTCGGCCATATTTTTCCATTTTTGGCTCTACATCTCCCACAAGAGCCAAAAATAGCTACGAAGCGTTTTTAACATCGGAGATTCCAATGGGGACACTTCAATGGTGGCCTTTTATAGCATCTTTATATGGCGACTAGGTTATTTTTGACTGCAATGGCTTCGAGTCGGCCACAGATCTCGTATTGGTGTGCGCGTGCGTGTGGCTCGGTCTGTGTATTGTGTTGTGTAGGTGTGGGAGGAAGGTGAATAGTGTCTGTGGTGTATTGAAATCTGTATGAATGTGATTGGTAATTTCAAATATATATGTCAGTATTATTTCTACCAGTGTGTATAGATGAATGTGTATATCATGTGTGGGAATGGATTTATGAATGTACAGACTTCATTTTATCGTTTCTCTCAATTTATATTCACTCACACTCACACACACACACACACACACACACACACACACACTCACACACATACACATATATATATATACTATTTCTTTCTTTCTCTCTTCCTCTCTCTTTCTCTCTATATATGTACATATATATCTTCTACCTATACACTTACCTCTCACAATATATATATATATATATATGTGTGTGTGTGTGCATGCGTGTGTGTATTTATGTGTGTGTGTGTGGGTGGGTTCGTGTTTGAGGATATTTCATACATGAGATCAAGAATAAAAATACTGTTGAATATAGTATACTGTATGTGTGAATGCGAATGTAACTTCAGAATGTATGTCAATATAATTTGCTTCAGTGTATATCGGTATGAGGCTACATATTTCGTGTGTTTAGATTATTGAATAAATCTTTGATTGCACTTTTCCTACATAAACATCTGTACGTAGCAATAACTATATATTTGAAGGCATGTATTGGAAAGCCGGTGCTGATAACTAAATGATAACTATGAAAGCGTGCAAAAGCAAGTTTAGAAAGTATGTCAGTAGTGTTTCTGTGTCTGAACTTATGCGTACAGGAATACGTAAATGGCATACGTGTATGCGTATATATATATATATATATATATATATATATATATATATATATATATATATATATATATGTATGTATATATATATATGCGTTCACAAACATACCCATGCACACACCCATAGAGGCATACACATATGTATGCTTTTAGATATGTGTGCATAGCATGTATATGTATATGTATATAATTTGTATATGTATTTAGTATTTCTTATGTGTTTTACACGTACGTGTGCGATATAGTTGTACATGTATAATATACACGTGTGTGTGTGTGTGTGTGTGTGTGTGTGTGACTTGTGCCTGGAATTACAAATGTATACATATTATTTGTTTCGATGTCTATGTATATAAATGTCCATGCACATACTCATGCATATATCTACATGAAATATGCACATTTAGATCTATCTCCAAGCACACATAGATTCACACATAGATGTACTCTCACACACGTATATAAACTTTGCATTTTGTCTCTTCTCTCACTTGGGAGAGGCAATAGTCATTGCAACTTTAGTTGTGCAGCTAACACTTTCAAGTGCAGATGTCCCCGCTTTTCAGAAGTGCATTTTACGTTATTTCTTTTCGCTTTTATTGGAATAAAAGAGAATTCAGGGATAATAAATACTTGAACGAAATAATTCAGTCTCGGTTCTCCGAAAACTTCGGTTTGTATTGAATGCTTGGAATTGGTAATTGGTTGCATATATCTGTATATTTCATATCAGTAAATAAAGCCATGCTGTTTCAACGCTCTAAAATGGAAAGCGCGTAGTAAAAAAAAGGGGGAACTCGCACGTCTAAGCTTTAGTTTGGCATGCAATTTAAGAGAATACTTAGAGAAAATAGGGGAATTCCGCTGCTTATGCGTTCTTTATCTCAGTGGAAAAGAGTCGTTCCCCTTTTTCTGATGGTGACTGCTTGTTGATTTACAACATATGAGCGTGCATGTTTGTTGTCCTGCAATAGCCGACGGAGACGAAGATTTTTTGTTTGTCACTAAGATTCCCGTAAATAGATAAAATAAAAATAACTTTCTCAGGCATTCTTTTATCAGTGTATATGCAACAGGTGAAAAGGCCCAAGTAGCTGCGATGATAAAGCGAAAGGTAAAACTTTATGTAATGCTGTCAATCTTCAATAAGTTATTTGCACTAACCAATCTGGAAAAGAAGTTTTGTAATTCATCGAAGGAAAATAACTATTCCACACATTTCGGTAGCAATTGTAGTAAGAGTGACTCGTAAGAAAGTTAAGTAGTTTGTCTGGTCAACCATATCCTGCATCTCTTTGTAAATGCATGCACACATACGTATACAGATAGGTTAGCATATAGTTATATGCATTGACAACCATTCACCTGTTGATATATATATATATATATATATATATATATATATATATATATATATATATATATATATATATATATATATATATATTGATGATAATGATGATCGGTCAAATTGATAATTGCTGAGAAGTGTGACACAAATCTCAACAGGTGTATGTTTATTGAAGTATAAGACGACACGCAAACATATATATATATATATAGATATATATATATATAGGTGTATGTTAATTGAGGTATATGACTAAATGCAGATATACATATATGTAGGTGTATATTTATTGAAGTATATGACTACATGCAAACGTACATATATACAAGTGTATGTTTATTGATTACACGCAGACATATATATATATATATATATATATATATGTGTGTGTGTGTGTGTGTATGTTTATTGAAGTATATGACTACACGCAAACAAGCACATATAAATATATATGTTCGCATGTAGTCATATACTTCAATAAACATACACCTGTTGATAGATATACGTGTGTGTTTACACATATTTTGTTTATCTATACATGCATGCATATACACACACATATATGTGCTTGCAAGTGTGTATGTGTTAGTGTATGTCTATATCATACACACCGGAATACACAGTTGTCTTTACACAAACTCTATATCGAATTGCAATCACAATCACATGGACAAATCTGTATATACACACTATGAAAATGCATAATACACGTAAATATTATATACCAGTGCATGAATGTATATACATGTACTATACACTTGAACATTATACACGTGGGTTTATACATTCATGAAGTGGATATACATTCATAATTTGTGTTGGTTCACCCATGTGTATAGTGTGTGGGGTAGGGTTTTATCGCTGCATTCAGATCCCTAGTAAACTTTGATGTGTGTCATGTACAAACATGGTCATTTCACTTGATTTTGGGGAGGGCATCTCAAATCTTTTTATTTTTTTATTTTTGTGGGCACTTATGAATGCATGCACGCTTCGGAGTACGTCGTGTACACAGCGTAGGTGTTGTTCAATGTAACTCTCCCTTCATTGACAATTACATACCTACCTTGTGTACACACATGTTCCGGCGCGTGCACGTGGCTCGACCAATTCACAAAAATCCGGGCGTTCCGTTCTGAAATCGCTACTCTCCCCCTCCCTCTCACTTTGCTTCCTACTCTGCAGCTCTTACAATATGTCCGTGGAAGGAGCGCACGCGCGGGAATCCGCCGCTTTCAATACGCCATAATACCATATATGGAACTACAGGAATTCCCAGCACGAGTGGCGGGAGGAGTAAAAAAAGAGGCGGAGGAGATAAGCACGATGCTGCTGTTATTTGTTGCTGCCATAGCAGCTTTTTCCCGGGGAAAATATTATGAGTGGAGAGCAAGGCTTGAAAGGAGAGTAAGAATGTTTATAAATTATAATGAGTTCGACTGCAGTGAAATGCTCTCTTATGAACGGCAGCAAGGAAAACAAAACGTGGATGTGCACACGGGATGGAACAGCCGATTACCTTACAAGGAAAAAGCAATGCTAAATCCAACAACCAACCATCTAGGTTATAATGTAGGTCCTTGATTTGCAAACAATAATGATAACACACCTAATAATAACAATACTGTTAGTAACGGTAATAAGGACATTAATAAACTGCTAGTATTGATAATGATGCTAGTAAAACAGTTTGGTTATCAATAAAATGTAATGATAGTGATAGTAATATCAACTAGCAATAACAAAGAGGATGGTAATATTAATGGCGATAACAATAATGATAGAAACGCAAACTGCAATGAAAATGACTATTGTTGCAAGACCATAACATATGCAAAGATTATAATGATAGTAACTTGTGAATGATAAAACTGATAGAAACTATAAAACAATGTGATCAGCAAAGGGATTGTATTAGTATTGGTAATAATAGTAATGATAGCTGAATTTATAATAGAAATGATATTCATAACATTGGCAAACAAAGCTATGTACAAATGACAAGAGCAATTCACGCAGTAGTTGTAGTAGTATTAATAATGCTGATGAAAATGACCGAATATGAATAATCACTACAGATGCAAAGAAAATACTTAAAATACAAGCGCTAATAAAGATAATAATGAAAATATGTGAACTGAATGCGCACACACACATTGAACAATTTTGCTGGCAGACACAAAGATTCATATGTTTTGTACTAGATTTGACTTTATTCATTATCATTTGCAAATGTGTGTGTTTTTAATGAAGAATAATATATTTATTCAAAGAATCATTTGGAAAAATGTTTCGTATTGCAAGTTTTCTGTTCTTTGCGTCTGCGGGCAACTCGACAGTGCAAATACTGTTATGGATTGTTGCTCTAGTTGTTATATATTTCGTTCATTGCCGCGGCGTAAGTTATTGCTAATGTTGTTATTATGCACGTCTCTCCATTAACAATTTGGGCTGCACACTGCTTGGCTCATATCATTCACGCATTTTTGCAGACAATGGACCTTTGAAAGCATTCTTCTTCTTCTTCTTCTTGTGAATCAATGCATTTCTCGAATATTTCTCTTACAACCTTTATAATTATATCATAGCCTTTGTATTTCCCCTGCAATTCACTAGTTTATACGACTTGTAGATTGGTATTTATGGACACATCTTGTTTCTTCTGCGGCTGTTGCTTATGCAGGGAACTGACTAGTGTGAAGAAGAAAGTGTCTCATTCTTTCTATGCAATTACATCCACCAAAACACACGCACGTGCGCGTGCACGCATCCATGCATCTAGGGAAGGATTTACTTCGTGCTTGTTTAAGCTCACATTATTGTATGTGTCTGTAATTCTTGCGTGCGTGAGATTTTATCACTTTCATTCTGGTGTATTAAAAAAAACCTTCTGTATATGATTGTAAGAAATGCATGTAATTCTGGGAGAGCATTAACAAACCTTTGCTGTATTCAAATATGAACGAGCTATGGCTTGCATGTTATAATACACATCACAGACTTATAAATGCATAATGTATGCATGATCTGATAAAACGCAGTGGCTATCTCTCAGTGATTAGTTTATCATCGTTCAAAATCGACAAAAAGTATCTTTATATGTGACTCTACAGGTATGTGCGAGGACGTATAGATTTATACAGGCACAAATGCATATCCACCGATGCGCGGAAGAGATTTGAAAATATCAGGATTGCTAATCAGTTCATATAATAAAAGAATCCATCTCTCTTTACGGAAGACATTTTAGGTTTTCATTGCGTGCATGCATAAATAAATAGAGCCTTGTAACTTAGGCGAAAGTATTGTACATGCTTTTACGTGTAATGAATGCAGATATTCGTGCATATCGATATGAATGCTAAAGTCCCCTCATCGTGGCGTAATGGTTAACAAGTAGCTTTACAGACGATCATTATTGCAATAAGTTTGATCCTTATTGGATGCTCACACATATGGTCTGGTCCCAAACTAAACTAAGCTTAGCGATATAATATTTATTCATATAGATATACGTATAACAGGGTGTTAAGGCTCGTTTATACAGGTTTGCACAATTGTATGCACATTATATGGGGCTTTATAGGTGCATGGTTTAGGGACAGTATTAGCAAGTTGGTCAAGTAGGTCATCTGGTACTGTTGTGAGATAGATCCTAATGGGTGCTCCAGTGTTCTGACCTTGTGTCTGACAAAACTCAGATCAGTAAATAACTATAAGGATTATCTTTTTGGTGTATACTTCTATCTTTATAAATTGACTGCTTTCTAATAAACAGAATATAAATAATGCATCTCTCTCTCTCTCTCTCTCTCTCTATATATATATATATATATATGTTATAGGTAATGGTAAATATATGAGTAGGCATACATTCATGTTTTCAGAGGTTTGCAGCTTGCCATGTTTATTTAAGTGAAGAGAGAGCGCCCTGTCGCTTTGCATAACTCGCAAGTAAGTGTTGCTCTTTAATATATGCTAGCAAAGACACTGGACACATGCGTGTGTGTTGGCTTGATGCTTGCTGCCGCCCACAACATTTATCTCTTGCAAGGTCTGCTTGATGGCTGAAATTGTTGCTTAGATGGCCCCAGGGCCTTGGGCCAGAGTTCGAGCCTTCATAAAAAGCCAGGATTTCTCATATCGAATTGCAAAGAAGTAGGTCGATTTTGAAGACTGGCGCAACATAATCTTCATATCTTATCATAAGGCAGTTAACTAGTATACTTCTTGATTCTGGCTAAGCTACATAGTTTGAATATATAATTCAAAAGTCTGCTTAATATGCAAGAAGGTTACATGTGGCCTCCACTGCATATAGCCAGTTTTTGAGCTTATGAAAAGAGCCAGAGTTTTGCATTATGATTTTAAAGGTAGTCATCCCACCTGGTACAACGGTCAGTTCGTGCGTCTACTCGTATTTGCAGCATCCAGTTCATTTGTCAACTTGTGAAATCTACGATTGCAATCTGGCATAAATAACCAGAGAGAAGATGATAATTATTGTTGATATAAGCAAAGAGTTATGCAAAATGTAACTTATGTTTCTAAGCTAGAAAAGTGTACTCTAGGTAAATTGCATTACGTTTAAAGATTTAGATTTTTATTTTTGCACAAATGCACACTTTTGTTTGTCGTATGTATCTACTAAAATCAGCCGGGAACACAATCGTTGATAACCAAGTGAAGATCTAAACTGCGAGAATTATTTGCTTTTGCTTGTATGCATGGGAAATAAACTTATAATAACAACCTTTTGATGGGTTGCCAGTGGCCTAACGGTTGATTGTATGGAAAATAGAACTGTCCAACCCAATTCAAATTCCAGCCGTGACAGTTGGCGTTTACTTTGCATGAATGCTCTTTGGAAAGGTAGGAATCAATCCTTTTAAGAGATATGAAACAGATTCCAAACAAGAGAGTACAACATCTCATCCAGCATCGCGAGAGGCAATGGTCAGAGTAAGAAATGGGTCTCCGAAATCTACGGTTAATGGGACACTGGTAGAGCTTCGACGGTCTTTGCAAGCTGGAAATAGGTTCTTAATTGCTCAAATAAAATAAAGAGAAACAAAGATAGCATAACCACTGTTTCCACTTCTCCCTGAGACCTCAAGTACAAACATGATGAGTTAACAGAGAAAAAAACCCTCGAAACAGCTGATTGTACAATATAAACTTATGGTGCAACCAGTGACCCATGACCCATATATTCGATCAAATTATAAATCTAAATATCTTGCCCCCTTATAAGATAGTTGTCACGCAGATCTGCCCCGGAAATTGAACTTCAGATGAAGACCCCCATTTGACACGTTATCTTCTGCATTCAGATGCTTGTGATTAATTGTTTATTCATAGATAACATTTTTTATTTTCGGGAAAACCCTGAACCCCCTATGTTTACATTGATTATAGTTACAAACAAATATGCTTGGGAAGTACGTCGCTTTTCATAATAAGATTAAAGGTTTTGCTTAGCAAAATAACCGTGCAACAGGTGCACCTTTATACATCAAATTTGGAAGCCTATCATTACTACAATCCTCATTCGGTACCCTACTTTTGTGGACGTGCCAAACTAAGCTCAGATCAGTAAATATCAATGAAAATGCTATAAGGGTCAAAGAGAGGAGTACACAGTATAAATCTGCTAATTGGCTGCTATCATTTGTAATCGCTAAATTACTTTGATACTGCGTCAATTGTTTACATGCTGTCACTTAACCAAAATACTTTCATATTAACCAATAACA
The DNA here is from genome assembly GCA_963457665.1 of Thysanoteuthis rhombus. Lineage (NCBI taxonomy): Eukaryota > Metazoa > Mollusca > Cephalopoda > Oegopsida > Thysanoteuthidae > Thysanoteuthis > Thysanoteuthis major. The sequence goes on along the minus strand of OY735216.1, from coordinate 26,822,323 downwards.
TGTCTTGCGTTTCCGGTAAAATGGTCTTTAAATTTTTTTCGTTTTTGGGACGGTAAATGCTGTTTAGTCTTCTTTTTAAAGGCAGCCCCTGCTTTCAGAAAGTTCGCTTTTCGCTACGCCACCTTTACGAAAGACCTCGAGATACGATCACTCTAGTCTGTATCGTTGTGCATCTGAGCTTCATAGCGATTTATTTTGTGCATCTGTTAGCAAGATGTGCCCGACGGTTCCAGAAAAGCTTAAGAGAGCTCTTTAGGGAGTTACGCTCTACGTAAAATTGGCGGACATAGAAGATGTGTTAATTGCTTCTTCGCTTAACGCCATTTGGCTTACGAAGGATTTTTGTACCAACCCTGGGAAAACCTGTATTGGAGAGGGGAAAAAATGTGTGCACTGCTTCTATCCGTTACAAACGAATCCTGGAACGTTTTTTTAGCTTTTCTTTTTTTTTTGTATAAGCGAAAAAGTGGCGATAAACAAACTTCCCGAAAGTGGAGGGTACTTTTAGATACATGTAAATATTGACATACGTGATCATTGTTTCACACAATTTATGCTGAGTACAATGTTTTTTTGGCATGAAGTTCTGAACATTTTACGCTAAATGGCTGCATAATACAAGATCCCTAAGATAAAAGCTTGACTGAAAAGTATTCCTCAAGTGGAGGGGTTTTCTAAGTTGGTAAATTGTTCTTAAATCTTAGTGCTTGTGATAGCTTCACCATGATAGCAAAAAAAAAAAAAGACTGAACTGAATCAAAGAAAGAAATCTTTAGAGAAATTTGACATATAATCGAAGAATAGAAAGAAAGTGAATGCTTTGTTTATAAATATTGAATATAAAAAGTTTGTTGTGAGAAAAAAAAGCGGTAAATGCATTAAATAAGAAAAGTCTTAAATGCTTCAGGAAATCCAAATAAAGATAGATGGGGGACATAAAGTGGTTTCAGACGGTTAAATTGTTACAAATGTAAGAGCACGCACAGATTTTGTCCAAAGCAGATAGACAAAAGAAAAAAAAATCCGAAAAAACAACAACAACAAAAAAACAGTGAAAAAGTAGAGCAGAAACGTTGAAATATATAGAGCAGAGATACCTAGTTTTAAGAGTCTGATCTTGCCAATACACAATATACATGCATATACGAATATATGTATTGTTTGTGTGAATGTGTGTCTGTGTGTGTGTGTGTGTGTGACTGCGTGTTCGCGCACGTATAAGTGAGTGTGTTTGTGTGTAAATGTACAAAAACTGTCACAGAATGAATAAGGTTGGATGAAAAGCCAAGCTAGAAGACCACAAAGAGATTGTCCCAGCATCAAAATCATTCTTATCCTTTCATTTTAAAACTCACCCCTAAAATTCATAGATTTGATTTGATATACATGCATATTAGTAAAAGAAGGCATGAGGGCTTATTTACAGGATGCATGACAACATTATCATCGGTATGATGATTATAAGCAATGATATATATATATATATATATATATATATATATATATATATATATATATATATATATATATATAGAGAGAGAGAGAGAGAGAGAGATAGATAGATAGATAGATAGATAGAGATCACCAAGTGGCTCAACTGAAAATATTATATGCACTCACACACACACACACACACACACACATATATATATATATATATATATATATATATATATATATATATATATATGTATATATATATATATCGATAGATACAAATATAGATATGGATATATGCATATATACACATATATATGTGCATAAAGAATTGTGTGTAGATTCATTATTATATATATAGCTAATCATATATCATAAGTACATTGAATATATATATATATATATATATATATTCATACATATATATATATGCATATATATGCTCATGCATATAACAATACATATAGATTTAGGAGAACTATTGGATACACTTTTAGTGCTATGACAATTGTTTATTACATTTAAAGGGTGTGTAATTCTATACATACATTGATGCACAAAATAAAGAATCTAGTATCTATATATTATGTACACGCGTTCCTTCGCGTGCAGAGTTTTTTGTTGTTGTCATTGTTGTTATTGTTGTTGTTATTATTGTTGTAAGGGTTCATTCATCTGGGGGTGTATATGTGTAGCCGTTGTTAATACCATAACAGGACATTAATAAATTTGAGTGAATGGTGAAGTATTTGTGTGCATTCTGATTGACAATTATTCACGTGCAGAAACCCCGCTGTCCTCTTTGCAAAAGCTTAGATCGAGCTAGCTAGCAAGCTCAATCACTCTGGAGCATTCATAGAATTTCAGCTCCATACATGGAATTGAGAACCCACACCCCAGATTTAAAGCAACAATGCCCCTCCCCCTTTCACGCAGCAAAATACTAAATCGTGCATCATTGATAACATATCGACTCGATTTGTGCTCTCTTTCTCCGATATTCCGTTCATTCTGCATCTAGCTGTGCAGCAGTCGCAGATAAATAAAAAACAAAACAATAAAAAACAACAACAAAAAACAACATTGCGCGTGCGCAAAACAGACGGAACTAGAACGCAACCTAACCGGGGCTGGTGACAAGCGAGCCTCCCCATACTTGGGTGGAGTCGCATCTCTTTTCATCTCTCTCTCTCTCCCTCCCTCTCTCAACCACTTGCCTTCTCACTCTCTGAAGATCTCGTTAGTGAGTTATATCGTTCTCATTCTTTATTCCTCCTCCTTCGACCCATTCTTGCTAGATCTACCTCTCCGTTCACTCAACTTCTATATATGGAAATGGACAAGCGCGCCACTTGCCCATTCAATAAAGACGTGTAAGGCACTCTTAAGCTTAATGAATGATTGCAAGATTGCAAAGTGAAGTCTCGTACTTAGGCTTATATGGGTATAAAACACTATTGTTTGTTTATATATATATATATATATATATATATATATATATATATATATATTATCTGAATGCAATTGTGTGTGTGCGTGCATGTGCATGCATGATTTCGAAATATGAATGGTGGCGTACCTACGCCAATATATATATATATATATATATATATATATATATGTGTGTGTGTGTGTGTGTGTGTGTGTGCGTATATATATATATATATATATATATATGTGTGTGTGTATGTGTGCATGTTTGTATGTGTATGGATTCATGATTATTCGTACGTGTATATATATATATGTATATATATACATATATATAGCATTCACAGATACACGCACACACATATCTATGTGTGTGTTTGTGCAATCAAAATACGTATAGATATATGTATCCAGTGTATAACGCATGCACATTAGTCAAAAAGCAGATGGCATGTCTATATGTCCATCAACATACCCAAAATGTGTGCATGAGAATATATATATATATATATATATATATATATATATATATATATATATATATATATATATATGTGTGTGTGTGTGTGTGTGTGTGTGTGTGTGTGTGTGTGTGTGTGTGAGTGTCTTTGCAAAAAGAGAAAAGCCATGAGCTATAGTAAGTTTAGATTCATTGTTGGACTTCCTTATGTAAGTATATTTACTAAATACAGGCATATATGTGAGTGTATATGTCTACGTAGACATAGGATATGTGCATACATGCATATATAGATCTATATAAATGTAAATATCCTTCGTATATGTTTACAGCATTTTCCCTTCCTGTATGTTTTTTGTTCAGTGTTCTTTCTGAATGACATAGTTTTTCAACAAATGGTCCATGGTTGATTTTTTGCTAATCAAGACACATGTGCATGTATAAATACATATGTATAAGTGTATATGTTATCAAACATAACGCATGATTCGTGAAATGCATTCATACTTAGTTTATGTTTTCACATATAATCACACTTCTTTAATGAATATGCAATGGTACATAACTTCTGTATCATTCAATGCAAATGTGTGTAAATATATACATGTACGAAATATCAGTTTATGTTCGTACGTGTTTGCAACTTATCAGAAATTACACAGTGTGGAAAGTATTGCATATATATGTGGATGAATTGGATAATATTTATACACATACACAGAATTGATGAATATATGTTTTTATATACATGAAGAATGAATGGAGATATCGATAAATTATTTGTTGAAAACTTGAACTCTCTTTTTATTGTTCTCTCGATCTTAGCGTATATAACGGATATATATGTATATATATATATATATATATATATATATATATATATATATATATATACACACATACACACACATATATATGCATACATATATATGTCTGTGTGTGTTCGTGTGTTTGCTTGCGTTGCCTTCATATACAGACATATGCATTTTCAAAAGTTCACTCCTATTTTAATATACTTTGCATCAAAATTTGTGTTATCTGTTGTTAGTATATTTTTGAGTTGATCATCCCTTGATGTGTGTTTTCTACACATTGCACTACTGCAAATCTTAGTGCATAATATAGTTGCCAGTTATTATTGGATTTATGTGTGTGATTACACAGATATTTACTTTGCTCAGTCCAGTACAAGGCAAAATAGAGATGAGGGATGGGTTTAGGGAGATTTCAGTATGGAATTCTTTTCCAGTTGGGCACATCTGCTTATTCAATTCCATACCGTGAAAACTTTACTCAAGAATCGAACTCACTACGTGAGCGCCAATGGCTGCAACAGGAGCTCACAGGTTATTTCACGTGGCCCTGAGGGCTCAAAACTGAGCACATTTACTCAGCTTAGTTGAGCTTAACTTGTCCGGCATCGGTCAAAATAGATTGAGCAATAGGAGATATAAATATTGTGCTAATCTTTCATCTGAAAAATTCTGTCTACCTACAAAATCGGCATACACAACCCTTGCTTTTATCTGAGCTCAAACATCGATCATTGGAACAGATAGGAAATACTTAACGCCTCTGCCGCTAAGTATGCTCACCCTTTCTTTCCCTCTCGTTCTTTCTCTCTCTCTCTCTTAATCTCTCTCTCTCTCTCTCTCTCTCTCTATATATATATATATATATATATATATATATATATATATATATATATATACATATTGCATAGTAATAGATATATAACAAGCATATGCATAGATATTAAACTGATCTTTAACTCAAAATTTAACATGCGTAAATATTTTTTTACTGGTCCACTACAGATTGTACAATCTGCTTAACTTTAAAAAAACACCAGAAAAATTCACTTAGAATACTATAATATCTAATCATATGTAAATCATGGGAGCCCTTTGATCTTATTAAATTATTGCATTAACAGATATCTGGAAATGATTGACTGAAATGACAAGAAAAATGTCTATAAAAAATCCATCACAACTTGTTTAAAACTATTTCTTCACTAACTATATGTACATGTGTGTGTGTGTTGTGCGCCCATTTTTAATCAAGTTATGACTTGCATTAGCCTGTCCCCGTTTAGATTTGGACAAACACCACTCAGAGATTTTTCCTCCTGTATCAGCTACCAATCTTCCTTGAAGGATAGAAGAGTGGTTCTTAACCTTTTTCATCACTACGACCCTCCTAGACCTTGCCCCTACGCCCCTCCTGGATATTACCCCTACAACCCTCTTGAACCTTGCCCCTCCTGGACATTGCCCCTACGCCCCTTCACGTCTTCAACCAAATCACTACGGCAAATCTGTGAAAATATTTCAGTATATCACGTTCAGTATTACATTATGCAAACACTTGTTGAGAGAAGTACCAAAATGATTCTTACTTTTTCCCCTATGGGAGAGTGCCCCTCTTGCATGCTCAGCCCTCCATCAGGGGTAAACCTTCCGATTAAAAATCACTGGTTTAAAACGATGGTCTTTAATTGAAGTTTACTTCCATGTCTGTCCTTTACCTGCACTAGAGGGCGCTAACTGCAAAATTACTTCCAAACTTTTCCCTAACAAAGTACTTCTTAGTTTTTAATCTATGGATAACTCAACTCAACACTGTTGGGCAAAAATTTGTGTACATATGTATTTGTGTACGCGTGTGTGCAATGGATGGTGTATATTGATTCGGTTTGATGCAAACACATTTTCTGTGTCCGTGTGTGCGTCTGGTATTTCTCTTTATATTTTTAATGCAACTACGAAGACTGAACGTTTATTCTTAATACTAACGGGAACGGTGTGATAGTTCATCACTCAATTATTGAAACTATGTTTTATCAATATCAGCAAATTTTCCAATAGAATAATAATCTTCACTTAACTCTTCGTACGTTGCGGGTTAAGGGTATCTTAAGTCATTTTTAGAACCTCTAGTTTGAATCACTCGATGTATTTTCTTGTTTTTTCCGAAGTTCTCAATCTGCCAAGGAGAAAGAAAGTTTTAAAAAAACAACCTTCGAACTAAGGAGCTTACTATCACTGTGCCATAAACAAGGCCATGCTAGTGAACCTTTTGGTTTAATGAGAGATGCTGGTAACACGCATTTCCATAGTGCTGATCTACAGAGAAGTTACCAAAACCGTAAAACCGGAACCCCCTCAGGTCGCGAGCTCTTCTTTTGCATACCTCGTTGAAAAACTTTCTAGTCTTGGTTCACTGGGAGACTTACATCAGACATGGAATTCCCCCCCTAAAACTTCGCCCAGGAAGTAAATCGGTGATGATGATGATGATGATGATGATGATGATGATGATGATGATGATGATGATGATGATGATGATGATGATGATGATGATGATGATTTTTAACTGCCGGAGTTAAACGATAATGTTTAATTGATGAAGATTTTACAAAGCGCAAAATTGTAAATTTCCATTCTCACAGTGACCGACTAAATTATTTCGAAATGCATTTTAGAGCACATAGCCTGTTTATTAGCTCAACGGTATTATGTATTGGGAAGATTTTGATGCTTTGGGGGGGGTGATAACCCTTATATCTGACATATGACATATTTTTAATTTAAACAGGCATGACAAGTTACCGCAATAAAGTAATTTTAAAAGAAGAACTTTGGATTAGGAGTCAGCAAGTGCAACAACGGCCTAAAGGGTGGTAACCCTGTTTTATCGAACAGCAATGGAGTCAGATGTGTGGAAAATGCCATCTTACGATTCAGAGACTAACTTTTGATTCGTGAGTCAAACATATAAAATTATTTCTAGAAAAATAATTAGTTTCCTTTATTTTAGCTTATTTTTCTCTTGATTTCTCTTGGAGCAAACAAAATTCTCTTAGCTTTTAACAAATAAGAATACTTTCTCCTAGCCTATAAAGTTTTCTATTTGGTGTTCATTTGACTCCTTACGGCCAGTTTAATTCTGGCCCAGGTCCCTGCAACCACTGCTACAGGCGTTAGAATTATCCCACTGATTTCTTGTGCCATGAGGAGGTATTACCTGAGGGTTGGAATCTCCAAAATCCAGGGACACTTGAATAGATGCCCTGTCTAGTGTTTAAAGTCGAAAGAAGTACCTTATTATGTAGAGAGATATTGAACATATAGTTTACATTTACTCCAGGCATCTAGTCAATTTGTCACCAGTAAATTGGTTACTGGTCGATTTGTCGTAAGATCAATTTGTTACCAGAACAACATCAACGCAAGAAATACTCAAAACTGAAAAAAAAAGAAGCAAAACCAAGGCTAAAGTTTTTATATATTATATAACATAATATGAAAATTTATTATCATGGGCAACTTTTGGGGGAAATTAGGTTTCTGTTCAGAATGTATTTTTCTATGATATTTCTCATACTCTGGTTCATATATTTGTATTTTCTTTTTCAGATGCTGTTTATACTCTGATGAAATTGTTAGAAGGCTATTTGTCCAATGAGCACTGCTCAACAGACATAAAAAAAATATTGCAGACACCAGAAACGAATTATATCGACTAATTTACCGAACGAAAGATTGACGGGCAACCAGTTCTGTAGTGATCAATTTGCCGACGACAAATTCTCTATAAGTTTAATTCAAGTTTTTATCAAATATAACTTAAAATTTGTAGCTTGTGGTATCATTTTATCATTATCATGTGAATATACTTACAAACTAATAGCAGTTTATGTTGGCACGAATCAAACTTCATTAGTACAAAGTTAGATTAGGACTGTGTAGCGTCAACCTTCAAAGAAGAAATAAGAATAAGACGCTTGTTGCCCTAGAATTCGAATTCAAACTCAATATCTTTTAGTATAAAGGAAACTACCCGAGTGAAAATCTTTGCAGTTGAAAGTGAAACAAAAAGTTTGAATTCTTGATAGCTTCTTTTCCAAAGGAACCCCTATTCCCCCCTCTCTACAGATCTCTGAAATATAATTTATTTTCTAAGCTGAAGAATATTCTCTAACAAAACTGGTGATTACGAAGACAGATTGGAACTCTCGAACCTGACACATCTCCTCAAGTGGTCAACATTATTACTTACTGAGCCATAGTACTGGTTCCTAATTAGATCTAATTAGGGTTACATGTTTATTAATTTTTATCACCACCCTATCCGAATATACTTCAACTATGCGTGCTACTTATAGAAAATTTGAGTTTCATGGAGTATCGACATATTAATGGGGCACCTACATGTTCTGAGTAAAACACCTCTCCGAGGCTTGGAATGATAGCATTACCATACGAGCCACGTCACTAACCCCAGACTAGATTTATGGTGGTAGTAGTAGTGGTGACAATGTTAGCACTTCCCGCTTATTTGTTTTTTTTTCTCTTCGTTCATTCCTGTCTCTGATAGCTTGCTGATATTCCAGCCAGTTCTATTTATAAATCAGTGAAGGCTCATAATAGGCTTCCGCGGATATTTCTGTGAAAAGTTCTATTTTAAGCGGACATAGCATTCCACCACTGTATATTCGTTCTTCAATCATTTTTTTCTCTCGTTCATTTTTTCTATTTTCTCTTTTACTTTCAGTTTCTCTTTCTACATTAGTATGTCTAAACATAACTTATGATAAAAGTGGGTGCCACCACACTGCTACGTGCACACACACACACACACACACACACACACACACACACATATATATATATACATATATATCTATCTATATATAAAATGTATGTGTATGTGTGTGTGAGAGAAGGAGAGAGAATGAGAAAGGGAGAGAGAGAGAGAGAGAGGTGTCCGTTTGTGAGTTTGTCTGTCACGCTATAAAAAGTACCTAAACGTGGGTGCAGCCTGACCAAATTTGGCATACCAATTCAATGGAGATTTTTCATGTTGTCAAAAGAGATTTGGAGACGTTTCCCCTCTTTTAAGGCGTCCAAGAGGATAAGAGTGTTGGGCATCCCCCATTTCAAGAGGTCAAAAGTGAAAGGAGATTTTCCTCCCTTTGAGAGGTCAGTATTAACTGGTAGACCCCCCCCTCTTGGAGGGTCAAAAAATGAAATGAGTCTCCCCTTCCCCTTTCTTTCAGGGGTCAGAACTGAAAAAAGAGCAAAGGGAACATCCACTTTATGGGTCAAAAGTGAGTGGTGATTTTCTTTTATCAAAAGGCTTTTTGCCTACCTAAAAGACCCAGAAATAGAGGGAGACTTCTTCCATATTCAAGCGATCGAAACTTTTCTCTTTTCAAAGGACCAAAAGTGAAAGGAGACCTTTTCTCCCCTTTTAGGGGTCAGTCGTATACAGAGAGTCCCTCCTGCCTTGAGAGGTCGAAAATAACGACAGACTTCGCCTTCCCACTTTCGATGGGCCTGATTTGGAGGAAACACCTTTTCCGTAATAAAGTGTCAAAAGTAAAGGCCAAAGGTAGTGATGCAGGGGTTATTTTATTTCCAAAAAGCTCTGTGTCAGGTTTTCCCCATCTGCTTTATAAATGATAGTTCATCTACTGAATCTTTACTGGTATTATACCATAAATACTCTCACTAAATGTTGGAGGGGGGGGTCTAAAGGGACTAGGCCTACCAGTCTCTTATATTCTAACTACAGCCCTGAATGGACGGAATATTTTACCCGGCGTTGATGGTTACTTAGTATATATATATATATATATATATATATGTGTGTGTGTGTGTGTGTGTGTGTGTGTGTTTGTGTGTGTGTGTGTGTGTGTGTGTGTGTGAAATATACAATATGTATACATTCAATACATACATTCACGACTTATTTACCATAGAAACCCCTTTGTTGGGAAAACTCCAAACCAAAAAGAATCCCCTGCTGTGTTTGACCGTGGAAGATAGAAAATCAAGATTATATTATTCACTAGAAGTTTTGAGATACCCGTCAGAAATAGCATTGACAATTCAAACAAGCTTTCATCACTGGATATCTCTTGAGTAAACCTTTTTTTTTTCCTTGACAAAATGACACCGGTATTGGAGAGTTCGGGGACTCAAAAGGATTTTCAGCACATTGTTTAGTTTTAGAATGTTCAGACAATAATATAGCAATCGTCCACCAAGACATATGGCTGTTTTTGACGGTTATGAATTCCTTGGCTAGTTGAGTGAAAATTTGCTTCCTGTTTTATGAAACCTGTCTTCTTCTGTGTCTGTCATCACTTATTGTGGTCAATTTGGGCCTCTCAGAACATCGTTTTCTCGCTACTTTTCCTTATCTTTCAAGACTTTGGTAGATAAGGGAACGGATATTCCGTGTACGCAGAAGCTGGGATTGATTGGTATAAATGAGTGCCTCTCCCAATGTTTTTCTTTTTAGAAAGTTAATTTTCTTCTAAACCAACCATAGTAGAATTTTTATCATTTCTAGTGGATTATTATATGATCAAAACAGATATTATCAGATATTATTCATGACCAAACTCTACAGTACTAAAGGCAAACATATGAATTGCTGTCCAAAAATGAGTACATCCCCCACTATTTTAGGTGACAGAAAAGTTGTGGAAGATTTATATCACACAGATCTTGGGCATTCAATTGTTATGAGAAGGAAAAGTGTTCCAAAACCTTCGCTTACGAATAGTGATCATGTTATTCAAGAGTAGAGACAACAAAAACCTCGGCAACTACCGTCTTATCACTTTACCGCCTAATATTCACAAATTGTTCTCGAAAATACTTCGCAATAGATTAACGAACGCTTTAAACTAAGAACAAAGACGGGCTTTAGAAGTAGCTATTCGATAATAAGCCACCTACACACATTAAACCAGCTAATTAATAAGATATCAGAGCACAACAAACTGCTTTTTTTGACTTACGTAGACAATGAAAAAGCTTTTGATTCAATACAACACTCGGCAATCTTCAACTCCATGTCAGGTCAAGGTATAAATGAGAATTATATTAAAGTACTTGAGAACATATACACAAATGACTCTGCAATAAATACACTTCATAAAAATAGTTAGAAGATCGGAAAAGGAATAAAACAAATGGATATGATATCACCAAAAAAATAAATATATGCATATGAAAATTATCATACTAAGCTACATGTATCTCGTTTACAATGTCGAAACAAGATTCTAATCCATATTGAGTCGAGAACTCAAGACCTTTCCACACTTGTACTATACCAGTAAAAATTCTCTTGTGCTTCATGTATTCATACATTTGAGCACTTATGAATCGTCTAAGATCATAGAATTGCAACTAACGAAAAGGATTCAGGTTAGTGTTTCACGTTAGGTATCCACCAGTCGTGCGATTTGCAAGCAGATCACCTATGGAAATAGGGAGAGTAACTGAGAGATCATGTCATGACACTTGAATTTCTCGCGGTTCTGCTGCAGATCAAAACATATGAAGCCTTCGCCTTGATGATATTTTAAGAAAATAACCAAGAATAATGAATTTCAAAGCAGTAGTCTAGTATCAACGAATCTTTCAGCTTCAAATGACCAAAATGTTACTCCTTAAACACCTGGAGGCTACGATGCAACTGTCAATAATTCTGACAGTCGTTCACTTCCAGATCTTTATGTCTTATTGTGTGGTACAAACAAAAATCTTACAATTTACCATGTCAGAAGTGATAGTAATTCGAAAAGCTATAATTCGGGAATGTAAGCAGTGGATCATCCAGAAATCATTACTTTTCTTACACTGAAAAATCATCGTTTACATAAAATTTACTGCTCATAAGTATTTGAACAGACACACAATCTTTTTTTATTGCCTAAGATCACCGAAGCCATTTAAAAGGAAAGGGGGATCCAAATTATCTTACTAGTTTGGCAACTCTTCCAAACCATGTGAGTACGCTTTTCCGATCCCCTTGATCAATTCTGATCAATAATACAGGATGTTGAAAACAAAAAACAAAAAAAACTTGCTATTTTTTATTTAACAATTGAATTCGACTGGAAGAAACGTTCGGTAATTTAGCATTTAGAGGCACAAAACATGGCTAAATACATACATTGATTGCAAAAGATTTTGATTCTTCGTGCATAATGTTCCTGGTATTAACTGCCAAAACTAAGCGATAAGAAGCAAAATCTGTCTATCCGTCCAAAGCCTTATGGCAGGTACTTGAAGAGAAGGTTCGATACACAACACTGTTTATGCAGATGCTCGAGTTGGTTGTAGGGGTTTGGTGCCCCTTCAGTTGCCTGTGTATATTGAAGCACAATCTTGAGACACACTGCTTAGCAGATGCCTGAGTTGGCTGTAGAGGGCTACTGCCCCTTTAGCGAAAAAACCTGATGGTACAGCTACCCGTGAAACTGAAGCACACACCACTGAAGCTGATGCACGACCTGGTTTCAAATGCACACACAGACACACACACACACATATATATATATATAGTTTACTTTGCACCATTCTATCAACGCATGTGAGATCTGGATTAATACATACATACGTACATTCACGTACACACTTATGTATTTAAACAAGTTCATTTTTTATTTGGTTCATTGAAGATTTCAAACTTGCTGATCGCTATTTAACAACTTCAAAATTCATCTGATTAAAAATTTCGCTTGGGAAACAAAGAAGACAACATTATATTTTTGGCAGAAGAAAACCACTCAATCAGGTTTTTACTTTGGCATGAGTGCATACAATTAGGCATTGGACGTTTGCCGATAGAGATAAACTTATGGATATCACGGAAAGTCAGGTTACCCTTCAAGAATATATATATATATATATATATATATATATATATATATATATATATATATATATATATCTATGTATATGTGTGTGTGCGTGTGTGTGTGCGTTAACCTGCGTGTGTGTGTGTATGTTGGGGAAGTTTTGTTGCGTATATGACCGCAGCTATATTAGTATACGTCCTTGGGGACCGATAAATGAATTGAATGAGAGAGAGAGAGAGACAGACAGACTGACAGACAGACAGACAGAGACAGAGAAGGACAGAGAGAGACAGAGAGGGACACAAATATATCCCAACATGCACCAGTGACTTATGGCATTAGGATATTTTAGATTTTGCAAGCACATAGATTAACAAACAAGTTTTAGATAGAAAGAAAATGGTTGTTTTACAATCTGGTATCTGCTATGATGAAGAAAATAATGCTGTGATGTAAAAGCTATAACAATTACCATTCCTATTTACCGATGTATAACTATTTATACATGTCAGCCAGTTTATATATATATATGTGTGTGTGTGTGTGTGTGTGTGTGTGTTTGTACATAGAAAGAGAAAGGGAACAGGGGAGAGAGATGTGTAGAGAAAGATTGATGGATGTACCTGGAACCTCGCGATGGTCAGGAAGATAGTATCGGAAACTAATTTACTAATCTAATAATTTCGAATTTCTCTCTCTCTCTCTCTTTCTCTTTCACTATCACTCTTTCTCTTTCACTATCACTCTTTCTCTCTCTCTCTCTCACATACCCTTCCTCTCTTTTTCACTCTCCCACTTTCATACACCTACCCTTTCTTTCTTTCTTTCTCATACAAGAATATATATATATACACATACATGAATAGAGCAAAATTGATAGATATATGTACTTCTAAATGGATAGATATGGACAGATTATTATGATTACTTCCCTTGATAGATAGATAGATAGATAGATAGATAGATAGATAGATAGATTCTTACAAGACAGAAGCTTATGGAAGAAGATGAAATCGCAAACTAATTCGCTAATGTTATGATTTCGACTCTCTCTCTCAATCTCTCTTCCTCTCTCTCTTACATACACACACACACTCTGTCTCTTTCACACATATCCTCTTTTTCTCACTCACCTACACACATGTGCACACACACACACACACACATACACACACGCATATATATATATATATATATATATATATATATATATATATATATATATATTAATAGATTATGATTGATGTATGAAAATATAAATTGGTAGATATGGACGGATTATCAGGATTATCTCCATATATAGATAAATAGATCCTGACAAAACAGAAGTTTATTATGGCAGTCTCACACTTTCACGCACCCACAGTATTCTATTTATTGATCGGACGGCTTTCCTCGAAGTCAGAGGTCGATCTATCCTTTCTTTAGAAGCACATGCCAAGGCACACTCCAAAAGGTTGCCTGGATGACGTCATTGTGGAAGGCTTCGTTACCGAGCAGGAGTAGTAGGCTGAGGTGGGATTCCTCGCTCCAAAGCGAAAGGGTCTTCCCCCTTCAACTAATTCAATATTCGCTTCAAGTGTATGAGCATACCTATTGAGTTTGTGTATGTGTATATGAGTACTGGTGTGCGTATGGATTACTGAGCAAGTGGGAGGGAAATAGGAGGAGACTTAAAACTGGAATAACTTTATTCCCTTCGGTTCAAACACAAAAAAAAAATAGAATATTTGCTTTAACCAGCCGATGGGGTTTTGCGTATAGCTGAGCAAGCAAGCTTCCACCAGCTTTTGAGTGTGTAAGTGTAGGTGTATGCGTGCGTGTGCGTATGAGCGTGTAAACAATTGTGTGTGATTGTATATGCGCGCATGTGCACGCGCGCGTGCGTGCGTGCCGTTGGAGATATCGAATGGGTGAGAGAAAAATGAAGGGATACAAAAATACTGGGGAATCTATGAAAATAAAGGAAGGGAGAAAGAGAAGAAGAAATGAATGAATAAAGAAAGAAAGAAGGAGAGGAAGACAGAAAGAAGTTTGGACCGAGTGGCAATAAAAAAAGCATGTGCTTGTGTTTGTTCGTTAGGGAGAATGTCTATGTGCGGCTGTGTATGTGTTCGTAACTAGCTGGCAATGTAGGTATGCATTATGACACCAGCTATAAAGAAGTACTAATTAAACTGTTGAATGTCATTCTCACTGGGTTCTGAGCAGATATGGCTTGATACCAGACCAAGATAATTTTAATGACTACCAATATACTTTTTGAAATTATGCCCGTAGAGATTCAGTTTCATTACAATTGAATCATTACGCACACAAGCAATAACAATAATGTCTCACAGAGGGAATCCCAAGATATGTATGTGTGTTCTGGTGCCTGCGCACATACGTTTTTGTTAGTGAAACGTATACATCTTATTCTTCTTATAACCCTTATTCTGTCTTACACCCGATTGGTCTATCGAAGCATAGATCGATGGATTGATCTCTGAATACTGCCCGGAGAATTGGTGACGAATTGATTATTTTGTATTGCCATAAATATATCATATATATAAATAAATAAAAAAACTTGGGAGATCTCGACATTGTATTCTGTGAGAGACGCTCATCAGAAGTGATTTGAAAACACGGAGGCAAGAAGGGAATTTCGAACGATTCAATTATTTGTGTTGCTTTAACAGCATTCAAAGAACCAATATATTTGCATACTCATAGAATTTGTGTGTATGTGTGTGTGTGTGTGTGTGTGTGTGTGTGTGTGAGTGTGTGCATGTACTCTGACCATTTGGAAAAATCTTTTAATGAGTATGTGCTCAGATTTCTGCGTATTGGTGTAAAGCACACTTGTAGATTGAAAAAAAAACACCTATTTTGCATGGGTCAGTTATTGGGAGAAAATTAGCCCAATCTTACGTGAGCAAAATGGACCTAAAATTTTTTTTATGTATTTGTAAGTAGATAAATAAATAAATAAATAAATAAGGGAGATCACTCCATAATTAGTGTACAATAACGATTTCCCTTGGCAAACAAGTCATTACAATATCAATAGGATAATGCCCGAACGCACACCCTTAACTATTATAAAGTTGCGAAGTCGTCTTTTTTGTGCACTTCAAGTTGCTGTATTTTAGACGTACCTTAAGCTAATAAATCTGGCCACAATGAGCCTCATTGGCTGCTTAGAGGTCTCAAATAGATAAACAGAATCAGACATTTTATCTGGCATAGATGTGCACATGTTTTTGCGTTTCTGTGTACAGCACACTTGAGCAGATTAAAAAATGAACTCTTTCTCTTACTTGCACAAATTAAATGTATCAGGTAGGTGCAAAAATAATTGCAGTTTTTCACCATCAACCTTGGAGCAGAATATCTCAGCTTAGAATGAAAATTATCAATCGAAATAAAAACTTTCAGAATCTACATCATTTTTCCAACTCGAAACAAGTCCATACCGGATTCATTGAATTCTTAAGTCTTTGAACCAATGATTTCTTCGAAGGCATTTTGAGCTGCTGTTTGGTTGCTGAAGACTTCACCTCACACGGTGTAGCCGAAATGCTTGCCAAAGTGGTAGTCGGTCGGGCACAGGTCTAGTAAATAGGCTGGGTGAGATTAGTATTCGTAGCCTGATTCGTTAAGTTTCTGCAGTGTCATTCATGCGACATGTCGAGATTTCAGCTTTTCCAATTTGGTTCAAATGTCGAACAACATCTAATTCTTCTGCAACCTCTCGAGTTTTGAACTCATACAGCAAAATTGCTTTTTTCTTCGATTTGACGGCCTCAAATAGACCAGAATGAATAGTAAAGAGAAAGTGTTCAGCTTAGATAAACAGAGCGAAATTCACACTTTAAAATGGTATATCCCATGAGTAAATAGTTCCTCGCACTGACCAAACAGATAATTTCAGATTGAGACGACATGGTCACACAGCTTATGTACACATGGAAATCGAACATAAATGCGTAGTGATCATTAACCAATCAGCACGTTCAGATAGATTGGTTAATAATTGATATTTTTTGAAAAAGGTCAGATTTAGCACGAAGTTTTTTCTAGAGCTCCCAACTCATAATGGCTCGCAAAAGTGACACGCTACTTCTGTTCTTTAATGAATGGTTTTCGTTGATAATTTGTATCATAAACTTTTGGAAGCGATTGTGTCCCTTGTAATTTCTTAGAATGCATGCATTCATCTTTGATATTTGCATCGATCTTGTACTGTTAACTTCCGCACCGACCATCTTTAGCAAGTGGGTTTTACAAGGTGGTGTTCCTAGCCCACGCTCTAATCAGTTTGTTATTTCTACCCATGGTTGGTTACAAGTAAATTCCATTCCTGATTTAGAAAAAAAATCAGACTTTTCTTTCTCCCAGACTGGTTGCAAACCATGGCTAGAGAACACGGTCTGCTCTGCTATTTTCATCGATGGTTAGGTAGAAGATATGGATTCATGTCTGACTAAAGGGACATAAGTGCAAAGCGATGCAAACAGTCTTTATTGGAATTCAAACTCGCTGATACCATTTTCCTTGTCGGTAACAGTATACTACGGAAACACTCCGGAACCATTCGCATGAATTTGATCGTCCATGAAAAGTGGTAGCAAACCCTGTAATCTCAGCATACTTGCAACACATGTACTCCAATTCTATGGCACATAGTCCTGATACAATTGGACATTCAGGAGCGTTGAATCGAAACTGCTAAATTTCCTGTCCGTCCGATATGCCTGACGTATCAGTCTGAGTGGCTAGAAATTGTTTCATTGTTTGTCTCCTAGACTGCTTACTAACTAATGTTGAAGAGCCCAGTCAGCCTTGCTATTCACCTATCTCTGGAGGGGTTGGATCCATGCCTTCCCCAAGGGAATTCGTATAGAATTAGGGAAACACAAAGAGTCCAGGAATCTGAAAGAAGTTCGTCGATTTCATTTTTCGTGCTGCTGTTAAAATCGTTATTTTCTTCATACTAAAACACGAAGATCATGTCCTTTCTCTTTGACTGTAAGACTCTCCAAGTTACGCCGGGTCCCCACAGAGAGTTAAAAACTGCGTTGTGTTTACAGTGTGGCACTGAGCAGTTTCAGTAATGCCATTTATTGGGCGACTGTTGAACTTCCCGCAGTGTTTGAACTTACAGACAGGTTCGTATTTCAGATAGTTTGTGACTTAGAAGATTACAAGCAGATGAGCACTCTTTGAAAGATTAAATAAAGGTATAAGCGAAAACAAAATAATAAATTTTCACTCGGTTACCTTCGTTCTTCAAATTGATTGTCATCAAATGTCAAATGAAGGCATATTTTCCAAATCTTCCACTTACACTCGAGTTGTCACTGGTAGATGGAGACGGCAATCACATTACCTTTTTCAGCCAAAATTCCACTTTATTTCACATGAGCAATCTACTTACAAGTAGGAAAACAGGGAGAAGATATGCTTTATCCTGCCACGTTGACCCATGACATATTGACGG
This sequence comes from Thysanoteuthis rhombus, assembly GCA_963457665.1. Lineage (NCBI taxonomy): Eukaryota > Metazoa > Mollusca > Cephalopoda > Oegopsida > Thysanoteuthidae > Thysanoteuthis > Thysanoteuthis major. Next base: position 26,803,837 of record OY735216.1, on the reverse strand, counting down.
AGGGTTAGAGATTGATATATACCTCTCCCAAGGGCATCAGTGCAAAGTGCCTCAGCTCCGTTCCTTTGACTGCTCTGCCATCTGAATCTCCACATTCCTAAAAATATCAATTGTGCTGGATCAAACTCTTCAAATATTCATTGACAGTTATTAGGACAAAATTCTATTTCATGGACGATGGAGCTCCAGGCAATACGGTGGAAAAAACCCCGGAAAAACTCAAGAATGATACGGCCGAATAGTTATTAAACGACTCTTGTGACAGGGCCATTTTGGATTGTGAAATTAGGAAAATGCCCAGAAACATTCCTGGAAAAAAATTACTTTCATGTTCTCGAATGTCCTACAGGAAAATATTACAGATCTGCTAAAATCGATGCATAGAAAAGAAAAAAAAAAGACTTTAAAATCTTCTAATGGCAACATCACTAAATTTTAATTTGGACAACAACGTATAATTCAATTATGTAGATTGTTGAATAAAAGCTCTCGTTCGAAAATATATGCTATTATTTACTTCTATCATATCTCTCTGCGTATATTCATACGTATGATATATATATACTATTTCACCTGTGATGTAAAAATGACAGCAATGTTTACGTTATTTTGTGATTCCATTATACTCATGAAATACTAAAAATATTGAATAAACAGAATGAGAATTTTGTGTTGAAACAGTTATTTGAGCTTCTATATTACCGGCGACTGTTTGAGTCAACGGTAAGAGCAACGCTACTTTGACGTGGCTACCCTGTCAGTCGCAGCTTCAATTTCTTGCAGCGGTCCCATTTTCTTGAATTGTTTGTTCTATTTACGTAATTTTGGCCAAATGACACATTCACCGTGTAATAACAAGAAATGATTTCAATTATAGTTTCAACATGATATAAAGCAATTCATAATCATTCTTTCAGATCATATATCCATCTCTTGATAACACTCACACACAAACACGTGTGTATATATATATATATATATATATATATATATATATATATATATATATATATGTGTGTGTGTGTGTATGTGTATGTGTGTGTGTGTATGAAACACAATATTTGGTCTATAACAATGGTTAGCCCTGGGTTTGGTTACAATCGACATTGTATTTACCAAAAGCATTGAGCCCTATTTTGAACTAAAACAATTTTGGATTAAAGTATTCGACTTATATATATTTCACCTATCCCCTCCCTCTTTTTCTCTTCCCCTCTCCCCCTCTCTCTCTCTAGACACACACACATATATATATATAATTTGACAATTACTAAGTGAAGAGAAATTCAAGATAAAAAACAGGATTAACATCAACAGAGTTTTTATCTTATAGGTATGTTTTGATGCATTTCGATCGTTGTCACCACCTTTTTGCAGCGATTCAAAAGAAAACTACGCCCTTTTGCATATTTGAGATTTGAGGAATGAGCTGATAGGGCTATTGGGTTGCAGATTTTTAGCTGTTTAGTAAGAGTGGAAGGGGGCAGTATTTATATCCGTTGAGAATCAGTTGAGTCTATGAAACACCGACACAGATACATACGTGTCCATGATAGTATATTACTTCATCCCTGACTAAACAACTGAAACACACAACCCAATAGCACTGTCCCCTAATCTCATTCTTTGAATCTCAAAAATGTAAACGGCACACACTTTTCTATTCAACTGCTGCAAAGTATTTTGAAAAGGGTGGTCGCAACCATCAAAATGCATCAGAACATGTTTACGCGATAATAAAGGTTTTCGAGATATAACCTCTGTTTCTCGCTTGATATTGTCTTCACCTTCCAATTGTCAAATTATCATGATTCTTTAAGATCACCTCTCATCCTCACACATGCACACACACACACACACACACACATTTATACATATATTGTTGGAAAGCTGATAGCATTTTCCTCCGAAAAAAATCATCAAGAATTAAATCCTCAATCCAAAGACTGCAGACAATAATATCCTTCATCCTCAGTCTTTTAACGTCCATTGTTGGACATAGACTTTCCTCAGGATTCGCCACAATTCTCTATCATTGGCGTCGCGGAGCCAGTATTTCCTGAATTTGTCTAGTTCATCTCTCCATTTTGTGTTTTTTAATAGATTCTATGATGTCTTGGACTCCTGTTTTCTTCCTTATATACTTGTGAGATGCTGAATATTTAGCTCTACATTTCTGGCTGTAACCTTTCAATCTCAACAGATACAAGTTGACAAGAGACAGTGCCGGGAAGCTGACAGAATTCTCGAAATGAGAGCACTACATCTGCCTAGGACAACAAATCCTAGAAATAAAAAGAAATTAAGTGAAGAATCATTCTAGGATAGCAAACTTCAAGAACATGAAAATCCCATTAGTCTTAAAAAGAAAGGTATACAACCAATGCATCCTCCAGATGATCATTTATGAAGCTGAAACATGGAACTCAACTAAGAGTCAAACCCTCAAACTGAGGAGCAAATAACGTGCGCCTGAGAGAATCATGCTTAATAGAACATGGAGAGATCACAAGACAGCACAATATATTAGGGAAAGAAAGGGAGTCCGAGATATAGAATCGATTAGAAAACTCAAGTGGCAATGGGCTGGTCATGTTGCAAGAATAGCAGACAACCGAGAGACATCACGATTCACAACGTAGATCCCCAGAGATCACATGCGAAACCATGACTGGTAGAATATAAGATGGTGAGACGAACTGGACAAGTTCAGAGAATTTCAGCTCCACAGAGCCCATGATAAAGAGGTCTGGCGAATCTTGGGGAACATCTATGTCCAACGGCGGGTGCTAAAAGGCTGATATATATATAATCGAGAAATAAATGTACAATCCATAGACTGAAGACTGTGATGTACACATGTAGATATAATTTCATTGAAAGACGCCAAAGACTGAACCTATCCTACCTCTGCTCCACGGAACTGGACGCTCAGTAAATTTGAATTTAAGCGATATATTTATTTAAAATATATTCCCAATCTACCAAAATGTTCTATTCCTATGGAAGAGCTTTGCATAAGCTCACAATTAACGAGTTTGCTCACTTAAAGAGTGCTCAACCCTAAATAGGGGAGCGTTAATTATTGTCATCCACAGACAGCTGTTTCGTTGTGTTACAACTCTTCAGTGTGGCTATAGACTATCCATTACCCCATCCAGTACCACGAGGTCGGATTGAAACCTTCGCTTCATACATATATATATATATATATATATGTTTTTGTGTGTGCGTGTGTATTCTTCTCTATATTGCCTTATTCTGCACAGTCTATTGCGAATCGAAACTGGACTATCAGATTTATGAATAATATTTTTGCATTTTTGCTGTTTTCTGTCCTAAAATAGGGTCATAATATTTTTGTATCTTAATAGTAACTATTTTTCTGAATTGCCTGGATCAGAGTCGTATGGGAAAATGAATTTGTTTCTCTCTGAGTATTCTTTGCTTCAAAGTTCATGCAATTTTCTATTTTTTGTGCTGGGATTCAGCTTTACATTTGGTTTAATATAGGATTAAAATGAATCCTGGTGGACATTATTAGATCCTGTGAACAGGTAGAATCATGAAAAGAACTCCAAGGAGTACGAAAAATTGATTATTAGATAAACAGTTGATATCAAGTTTATATATTAAATCTTTCAAGCGGATTTCTCAACATTCTTTCGCTTTTTTGCTGTTTTTGTCCTGAAATAATGACAAGATATGTTTGAAACCTGATAAAAACAATTTTCTGAATCCCATGGGTCAGAGTTATACATATTTGCAAAGTTCACTGCACTGCAGCATATGTTTTTCAATATATCCCTTCTCATACAATACAACAAATGGAAAAAAGATAATTTACACTGAGAGTTCATTTCTTACTTTTGATCTGCACTGATTACTCCCTGTCGTAGATTGAGGGCCAACGTTAGAGAGTGATTAAAAAAATAAAAAAAACGATCCAGATTTTTTTTGCTAGTAAAAGCCGAAAAATGTATTAAAAAAATGCATATATTTCTTTTTAGTATCTACGATAAAAAAAAGGCCCCATTACCTTTGGAAAATAATAATTTTTGAAATAATTTGATTTTTCAATTTTTGTAATTTTTTTAGAGGGCGGTTCGATTTAAAATATAGATTTAATGCTGAAATATACCCTTCTTTTCTGTCGGCCTTACGAACCTATTACTTTGAAGTATATGGGCTACTTTCATTGCGAAAACTTTTTTTCATGTTTGATTATCTCCAGATAAAATTTCGTGTTTAGGAAAAATGATCCCAGGTGATCGTATTACGGACGGAAATTGCATGTCCGGGTAAACATTATAATTGCATCACGAGGAGATCCTTCATCCTAACCCACCAAAAAGTAAAAGAAAGAAAATAAAAAAAATGACACTTTTCTAAACATGATTTCCTTACTTGTCAGTGCACTTGATTAGGTGATGAATATTAATATCATACATTCAACTTTCAATCCAATAATTTTTCTAATGACAATTCTATTTTGAACCGCACACTCACACACACACACACAACAATTGCAACCTTCGTCAGAAGACAAAATATACTTCGACTTCTCGTATGATGAATACATTGCATCTAATACTGAACTAGGATCACTGTTGTCTTTTTATATCTATCATCTATAAGTTTCTTGTCACGCGTGTCTAATGACGTTTCAGAAGCTAGGAGCTCTCCTCTACATTTGTGATCCACTACTTTGAATCTTATCAATTCTACATCTAGAGATGTCCCCAAAGATAGGGGTTTACCACTACATAGATGACCCACTTTTTTTGACCTCAATAATTTTACATTGCTGTCAAGTAACGTTTCAAAAGCTAGTGCTTCACTTATTCATTGTTGACGCTATACTCTGCAGCTGACTAATTCTACCTTGCTGTCTGGTTACATTTGAAAAGTTAGGAGTATACTTCTACATTGATGACCCACTATTTTGTGCCTCATCAATTCTATATTGCTGTCGAGTGACGTTTACAAAACGAGTAATTCTCTTGTACATTACTGACCCTCTACTTTGGACTTGACTAATTCTACATTGCTGTCTAAAAACAATTCAAAAGTTAGATGTTCGCTTCTACGTTGGCAACGCTCTACCTATCTCACTTATCCTACATTGCTCTTTAGTGACATTTGAAAAGGTTGAGGTTCATCTCTACATTGGTGACCCACAACTTTTGACCTCACTAATTCTACATTGCTGTCTAATGACGTCTCGAAAGCTTGGGTTCACTTCTACATTGGTGAACCTCTACTTTGGACCTGACTAATTCGACATCGCTGTCGAGTGACATTTTAAAAGCAAGAGGTTCACTTCTCTATTTGTAGCCTAATTCTTCGAACCTTACAAATGCTTCATTACTGTCTAGTTTCGCTTCGAAAGTTAAGGGTCAACTTTTACAATGGTGACCCACTATTTTGAGCCTTACTAATTTTACAGTTTCACACGAAAATTCAACTGAAAACTACGTGTCAGGTAGCAGATTTATAGATCTATTATCGTGTGTACTGTACATATGTGTACATATCATACATGTTATGCATGAACACGCACTAACGTATTGTATACATATATCATATACATACATACAAACGGGGATGATCCATTGAAAAAATATTAAAAAGGATGATCCTTTGATCGTAATAAGTTACTTCTCTCGTCTCCTGTTGGGCAGAGATCACGAAAAAAAGTTTGAATTCCCCCAACCCTCCGCCCCCCAAAAACACTGCTGAACACAAACTAAGAGACCAATTTAGCATAAACTTACTTTGTAAGTTGAATCCCTCAGTAAAAACCCGTTTTGGGGGATTTCAAGAAAACAAATATAAACCTTTTTTCAGACATAATGAGAAGTAAATTTCAAGCCCTCTAATATTATTGACGTGATGCATACATACATACATACATACATACATAGCCAACCAAACCCATCTTGAAACCGGAGAAAGCCCCATTTTTTATGTTGAATCCAAGGTTTACAACTCCCTTAATAGCCATATGTAATTTACCAGTGCTTGTTCGTTCGCATTTTATTCACAAATGGTTCAGCTCGACAAACATTTGAAGATTCAAAGCAGAGCCATTTTGTCAGTTCCATCAATTAGCAACTTCTTATTTTGGCCATATCGTATTCACGTTTATTCATTTTTTCAAATCAAATTTTTGCATCCTATCTCTGTTACGTAAATTCATCAAATACTCATATGTTTTCATATAAATGTCAGGCAAGTTTGAACTAAAAAGAGTGATATTCTGACATTTGCGATATGAATGGCCACTCTTTCCCAGCAGAGAACACACAACTTGAGAAAGAAAGAAAAGGAGAAAAAAAAGAAAGAAAGAAAGAAAATACACACGACGAAACAAAACTTTCAATTCAGAGAAGCAGTGTCAAGTACTTTACGTACGTTTTGTAGTCTGGTCTATATTGAAGTCTCTTGTTTCGATTCTGTTTCCAGCATAGAGTACAACACCCATATCGCTACCAAGTATAATCTTACAACATTGTAACTCCTTGCTGGGTTTTACTCGTAAAAAAATGAGAATTGAAAGTCTTCACTGCATATTTAAAACAGTTATATTCTTATACAAGTTAACATATATTTTTAAGACATTCACTCCCGGGATCGCAATGAACTGACTCAATGCGTTCTTCTAAATCTCGTTAACGGCAAGAAATGCCGGAGGTCGCAATGAACCAAATCTTGATATTAAAGATGATGACATAGTTGGATGATGCGACGTTTTGCAAAAAAAAAAAAAAAATTCAAAAAAGGGGAAGTATGAATTGCTTGGTCATTGTGAGTCCGACAGTTACCTTGTACACAAGCTCGCTTTGTGGCGTCTCATTGCCGACTGAGTCACCCAACGGGAGAGTGTCTGGCCAAGTATATGCAATGTAGGTGCCTCTGATCAATTGACGTATGATGCAGAACCGGCTCTCGAGGTATCAAAAAATGGCTGGATACTTTCCAGACGATTTTTAACTGGAGGAAAATTATTGATTGGTAAGCACCGAAGTTTGTCCTTTCCAATTTGATCAGGTTTCGGCACTCAAGCTGTATGTTGTACATTGACAATGAAGGTCAGTGGTCGGGAATTAATGCAAGCATTACAGACAGAAAAGAGCTATATATATATATGACTATAACTTGCGGAATATTGTATTGAAATTCTTATTTTAAATGATCTCCCGTTATTACACAGTGAATGTAACATTTGGCCTAGACAGCATAAAATAGAATAAAATGATTAAATAAAATGGTGCATCATTCTATCTACGTTGTCCACGCCCAATGATTCACCGTGTAATAAAGGGAGATCATTCCAAATAAGAGTTTCAGTATAAGATAACCAAGTTTATAATCATTTTGTTGGATCATTTATCCATTTCTTAATAACACACTCACACACACACACACATATATATATATATATAATTATTGTTGACGGCATGAAAAAATTGATTTGGACTAAGTCAATACTAAATACTAATAACATAGGCTTTGCAGAAGATTCCGTGTCTATATTACAAAAATTATGTCATCTGGTTTTCAGAAACACAAGAATAGATCCAACCGCGAAATGTAAAAAAAAGAAACCATTTAGGCTGTGACGTCACATCAGAAATTCCCCGTCCATTCCTCTATTCTAAGTCTCCCCAACCTGCTTACCTTCAAGCGCGCCAAAATCAGCGAGAAGACCCAAAGTCCAACCCTCCACGCAATCTACCACGAAGCCAACCTCTCACCCACGCACCACCATATATCCCTGTTTTATTACGACTGGCAGATCGGTAACGCTGTTTGTATTGATTTTTCAATTCGCTCCCTTCACTCGACTGGTTTTATTTACTGGGATATCCATCAGTATGTCGCCTTAGCAACAGCGGCTACTTATTCTCTCCCCCCAACAGTGAGTCGTCATAGCAACGGTGGCCACTCACACCTTCTCTCTTGGCTTCCCTCCTCTGGCCACACCTTACCTCACCTCACCTCTCTCCGTCCCACTACCTGCCGAACGCACTAAACGGTGGTGATTCTTTTCGCTATCTTTTTTTTTCGACTGTTGTCGGGCAGAAAACACAGAAAGCCAACAGGACGGAGAATTGCACTGAAACAAACCCTACCTTCCTTCTCCTGGTTTGGTTTACCAAATGATAATAAATGAATAGAAAGATGCAGCAAAGATCAGAAGTTGTAGTACAACAAAAAGCCCGAGATGAAATAAGATGGAAATTGGAGTGTGAAATGTTCGAAGCATCCTTTATATTCGCTTGACATTTTTCCAACAGAATTAGTCCCGTAGAATTAGTCAGAATTTATACATGAACCTTGAACAAATTTGCGTAAAAATGAAGATCAGTTTATTGTTAGATAACATGGTATTAAAGAGCACATCAAAAGTCCACACAATCTGAGATTAAGTTTTTGGGACAAACAACCAAATGTGATTTGGCCAATAGTGGCGATAATAATGGATTGAGCTCAATATGCACGAGAGATATGCGGTAAGATAAAACCCTATATACAGAGGTGTAACAGGAGATTTGCGGGCCTGTGGGGCTAAGAAGCTTGGGATGGCCTCCCCATCCAACATCGAATGCAGTGTTCCTAACCTGTGTATATATATATCAATGTGTGTACGTATGTATTGATGCTCAGATAAGCAAATGAGTCAGTAATTTGTCAAAGCAGCTGTTTCTTAGGAAGACAGCTCTCGGAGAAGCCGTTTAGGGCTGGTTGACCCTTAGGTTCAGAAAGGAAAAAATTTCATTCTTCATTTGCAGACACAAATCCAACTCTTACACACACAGGGATCATCATCATTATTTTCATTCTTTTGGTGTGCGACGTTAGATATAGACCCTCCCCGTGATTCCCCCAGACCTCTCTATCATGGGCATCGCAGAGCTAATACTTTTTGGAATTGTCTAGTTTGTCTTGTTACTTATATTCTGTCGATCATAGTTTCGCATGTGATCTTTTGAGATCCACGTTCTGAACTTCGATGTCCAGCAGTTGGCTGACATTCTTGCAACATGTCCAGACTATTTGAGTTTTCTAATGGTTTGTATCATATCTCCGAGTCATGCTTTTTCTCTAATATACTGTACTATCTTCTAATCCATGCGATGTTGAGTATGATTCTCTTATGCACAAGTTGCGTGGTTCTCACTTGGGGGTTCAATCTTTTGGTCAAGTTCCATGCTCCAGTTCCATACGTGACTATTAAGAAGATGCATTTGCAGTAGACCCTTCTTTTTGGGACTAGTGGGATCTCCATGTCCATGAAAGTTGAGTTTACTCATCTGAAAGCTTGCAAAGCTAGTGTGTTTCTTCGCCTGATTTATTTACCTTTTGAGGATTTCATGAAGAGTCTTACTCCCAGATAAATGTAGCAGTCTTCTCTCTTCAGCTCTGCGTTTTCGATTCCGATCGTTGCATCTTTGTCCTTAACATGTTTACTACATCGAAGCAAGTACAAAGATTTTCTATTTCGCATGCATACACATGAACTTACAAATAATTCCTATCAAAGAGTTGCAAGCACACACACACACACATTGAGAATATGTGTGCAATAACTGGGTGTGTTGGAAATAAGACTTCTGGGGAATTATGATATATGTATACAGGGAAAGCTTGCTGTTGGTAAGAAAAATTTTACTGAAGTGGAAATTCCAGTGACAATTTTGCAGAAGTCTACTCCGCGTATTCGACACAGAATAAAGATCAACGTCCTTCAGACATGAAGCAAGTGATGGCAGATGTTGGGAAGTTCAATAAATGGTTATCAGCACATAGTTTCTTAACTTATGAGCTGACTCAAGGTCTTGTATGCATTTCCAATAGTTTAGTTGAAGATTCATTAGTAAACTGTGATGAAGTATATAGTATTGAAAAATGCACTGCTGATGCTATGACAGGTAAGACGATCACAGAAACAATGTCAAAAAAGTCTACGGTGGTCACAAGTTCCAAGTAAAACGTCAGGATTCGTGGCAAAGTTGTAGACATTAACTCCCAGATCGGATCACTTGTGTCCTCAACGGAAGTGAAGAAATGGTGTTCTTCCTTAGCTTCAAGTTCTATAATGAAATCATGTCTCTTTATAGGAGAGGGTAAATGCGTCCTACAAAAAACAAGTACAAACTGGCTGACAATTCCAGAAAATATTTAAAGTAAATGGACCATGTAGATGGTTCTGCTCTGTATGTTGAAGATAGAGGCTACCTTTTGCACAAGATCTTTTGGCTTAGTGTGCAACATACAGGCATATCCTCGATAACCATGTGTAATGTATCATTAGGCATTATGGAAGGAGTGTGATTGCGAAGATGGATGGATACAGGAATGAGAATTGCACCAGAATATCAACTCGTAACGTACGTGATTCTGAGGATGCTGTGACGTAAGTATGAAAGCAATAACTGAACTAGGTGATTTTTCTATGAAGCGAGTATAACAAGGCCCTCTTCATCAAGATATTGACATAGTTCTTGTAGATGAGGGTATGCAAGTGGAACAAAATGTAGGAGATGCAGATTTTTCATTGTTTAGACAACATGAGATGATGTAGCTCAGAATCCTGACCCCGTAGTAATGATACAGACCTTCAGTGTATGCTGATGGAGGTTTGTGAGAATAGTGATGTATACTTTCAATGGGACACTGCTAATCCCACAGAAACTTTCAGGGAAATATGTCATTGTTGCTTCAATACAAGTTCTTTTTATGCTGTCGATGATTGCTACACTTCCACTTGAAGTTGCATGAACTCCAGGATTTCAAGATATTTATGAGAATTCTAGCCACTCTCAAGTATAGATTTATGGTGACTGATTTCTTCTTAAGTTATATAGAGGCCCTCCTCCTTTAGGACTTGATAAACAACATTTCTTGAGATACCACCAAGGTAAGTCTGACATCAACATTTGGGGCATTTGCTCAATACTCTTACAGGAATTATCACACTTATTAGTAGTGCCTTAGAGCGGGTAACGAAACTTCCTGCACCACATATACTGCTAAATATGATCTCATGTGGGTGGAAGGCCGAATGCAATATAAGTTGTGGCTTTTAAAAGATTGGTGTGAAATACAGTACCACGTACAATTTTTGCTTCGGACAGTCCTAGACCAACATACCACGGGAATCGGATGCCAGAGAGCAAACTAAAGAGTTTGGTGAAAGTGCTGCAGCTGATGAGGGTGATGTCAACAATCAGGAGAAAGAACCTGACCATGCATGTTTTATTACAGAAGACAGCGAAGAAAATTTATTTTAACTTGTAAATTATAGAATACATTGAACGAAATTTTGAGAAAAATGAAAATTAGGCAATAAAAAATACCTGAAATTAAAAGAGAAAAATAAAATAAAATAAAAATGCAACTGAAATTTAGCCCTTGCCAGTTGTTTTATGCACTGAAAGAAGTGCACATTTCAACATACATTGCTAGTCCACAGCCCCCCTAAAATACAGACAGCAGTTTTATGCCAATTTAATTATGGAAAAATTAATTGAATTTTTAAAACTTGGTATCAGGAATTTATTCTCCACGCCAATGCTGGTATATAAACGGGAATTTTTAAAATATAGGCAGCGGTTTAGCTCTTGGAAAGAGTGAAGGCGATTTTGAATTGCCCCTAGAACCTCAAAAGAGGGGGACATAAAAAAAAGCTTGGAAGATTAGTTCACTTTCTGCAATTTCTACTAAACATTATATAACCGTCAGTGGCCCAAAGGTTCGGAACGACTGCTTCAAGTCATGAGGGGGCCGAAAATCTCCTGTTATACCCCCTATATAGGGTTTGTAACTTGTTTTAGACACACATATCTCCTCTGCGTACTAAACTCGATCCACTGTTATCATCAGTATTAGGCTAATCACGTTAGGTTCTTTCTCCAAAATTTTGATGGACTTTTAATTGGTTCTTCTATACCATGTTAGCTAAATATGAACTGATCTTAATCTTCTTGCAAATTTATTCAAGGTTTTCTCTTAATTCTATTGGACCAATTACTATCTTTTGAATTTACAGCTTCATATCCGTAACAAAAGGTTCAATAACAGGGGACATAATTCGTGCTTTCATTGCATTTGTGATTATCAAACCTGAAGGATTTTATAGACATGTCATTTTATTTTTAGGGGGTCATGGGAAAAGGGCTATTGCTTAAAATTGGTCATATATAAGCAGTGCCAAAAGCTCATTATTTCAACAATTTGAATCTGCTTATATGTGGTCCCTATATCCCGCCTTGAAACGTAAAATTATCCCAGTTCGATAATTTCTCCTCTAGTTGCAAACATCTCAAATATACATGTATATGATATAAGGATATAATTATCCATACTGAAGGTATCATAGTTCATTACAACAATAGTGTAGAACATGCAAATAAATTGTTTTTTCCGATATCATCACCTTGTTTTGCGACGTATTTGGACCAGCGTTTTGGGGGCTTAGACATGGTCTCAGAAAAAATGGTTCTGGTTGGCCCCTCAGTCACGTATACACTGCATCTTTCAAATATTGGCCCCGGGCAAATCGATGACCACTTGGTCAGTGGTATTTGAGAGGACCAAACATAGTAATCTGAGGATACAAGGTCAGGGCTATGGGGAGGAGGATGCAATGCTTTGAATACCAATTCCTGAAACGTTTGCCGACTGTAGTACGTTGATACACCGTATCAAACAAAAGCAAAACAGCTTTTGACAGTATATGTCGGCATTTGCTTTGAATTGCAGACCCAATTTTGAACTTTGAAACCCATTCATACATACTCCGCCGTGGTATAACAATGTTTATATACTGTATTGAAAACCTTCGATGGATTTCAGCCCCTAAGAAACGGATTACTTCCCGTTGTTCATCCTTCATAAAAACTGTAAGCGAAGAGGCCATCTTAACTCTGTGGTAGCACGAAGGCAACTGACTCTTCAACAAATGTTCACTGTACCGAAGACACTCTACAGTCCCACATACGTGCACAGAATCCAGTTTGGACAACATAAAGAAAAATATAACAGAAGTGCGAGTATTTATTAGCTCATCCTCGTATATATATATATATATATATATATATATATATATATATATGTGTGTGTGTGTGTGTGTGTTATTTTTTCTAAAATGATCCCTTATCCGACAACAGTAACACTTGTTTTTTTTTTAATTCAGACCTGTTTAGTGATCACTGTCCAACCAAAGGCAAAAGAGTAACATTCATTGATCAGCCTTTTTTCCAACTTTTTTAATTGATCGAGTGACGGTTTCAATTGAGTGACTAAACAGCTCTGTCTGTCTGTCTGTCTGTCTCTCTTCCCCCTCTCCCTCTATAAATATACAAACAAAGGCGCCGGACACGTAGTTATTAGTTGAATTTTGACCCCAAACTTTCTCTGTATAATATTCAATCTAACTGATTGAAGTGCATTGACAAGGAAGGGTATTATGTTAAGAAATGAATATTTGTTGTGCAAAATAAATGATTCTTTATCAATAGGCTACAGGCTTACCAATTTACCTATATCTATACTAAAAGAAAGCGTATGGGACTTTTCCAGAGCTGATATTAATAGAATTATTATAATAGATAATAAGCTTGAACGTTCCAGATTATTTTGGCACAAGGCTGCATTTCATGGGGCACTCAGAGAGGAACAAATCCATCAGAATGGTTTCTGAAAGCTCAATTCTAATCAATATATATATACACACACATGTATATACAGAGAGAGAGATAGAGAGAGAGAGAGAGAGGGAGAGAGAGATTCCCACCAGCAGAAATTGAGTATTAAAGTGCCAGTCACCCAGTACAATATTACAAACTTCTGTGTGTGCCTATGGCAACTTACACAAATATCTTATCAATTGACGTCAATGCAATACAGCCTTTTAATTGGCTGATAAATTGTTGGGCGCGAATTCAAATTGACGATTGCTTTGTTCGTTTCATCCAACATGTCTTCTTTCTCTGTAGAAGACAACTTGCAACGCAAGCCATTTGGATTTGAATAATATGGCGATGGAACTGAATCTTATCTATGCATGTCAATTTGATTTTGAACGTTTTATAACTACCTAGAATCATATGGAATTCCGATTCATTGAACTCACATTAATATGAGACAATTGTGAGGGGGAATATTCTATAGATAGGAATTCGGGCAATTGGATTTCTAAAGTAAAGTAAGTCCCGTAACACACCGTCCCGGACGTAGTCTTGTAGCAGTAAGACTGGAAATTCAAAGTGAGCGTGATTTAGAAAAGTCTCGGCTGGGTTGGAATTAGGGTTAGGGTTTGATTCACTTCTGAAAGTTGGCAACTCGGAAGATTGGCGTCATTTTCAGAAACGAACAGAAAATAGCAACACATCGCAAACAGTTCTAAAATGATGTGAAACAAAATAAGTTTACTTAATTTATAATTCAACCCTTTTCTCGTGGAAAATATCCTACGATGAATTAGATAATAAGAGTCTATGATACAGCTATTCACTTGTGAACAACTTTTTACTTTGTCCAAATTGAACAAAAATGAGATTTTATATAATTTCCATAAAGCTTCGAAACACAAAATTCACAATACATTTTGTATAAAAATTGACATACCTTTTCACAAAGTTTAAAAAACTCTTAATATTTAGTATATAACTCACGCAAAAAGATCTGAAATATACAAGAAATGCAGATTTACAAAATAGGGAGCTATTTTAGCTGGATGTTTTTTTTGTCGCCTCTAAACTCTGTACCAAGTCCACGTTTTATGTATTAAAGCAAGTTAGGGAAAGTTCTCACGCACACTAACCCATCTGAATTGTACATATTTAAACTTCTTTCCTAATGTTCGTTAAATTTGCTTGGAAGCTAATTTCTCATTGTGCACATTTTTATCTTCTCTTCCACTTTATTTCAATGGTAGACCCCGACTGAGAAGAACATGTAACAACTTTCTTAACAAACCTCACAAAAACTTCATGTATTGCATTAGTCCAAAAAAAATATCTGCTAGTCGACCGATTCGCCACAATTAGCTAACGTGTTTCATCTTCTTGCACAATGCCTCAATTTGCATATTGATTAATACAGACAAATCTCGTTATTTTGGGTTTTTAATTTTTATTTTCATTTTTTATTACAGCGATTCTTTTTTTCCTGGGTGTCTGTCGTATTTGAAAGTGTTCAACCTTATTTTGAGGGGATGATTATAACTCATCGTCTTAAAAGAGAAGTAAAATAAAAATCGCCTAATGAAGAATGTTTGATCAGATTCACGAGGTGTGAAAAGTACCAAGTTCTATTATATCTTACGAAACAAATATATTGTGCTGTCGTAGCTGTTTTCATACATGTATAGCTTGTATTGGATTTGGAAATACACAGACGAGGACTGTTGGATTAGTCTCAGTGTTATCAGAATGCAGGTGATTGTTCTCTTGTTCTGCGTTGAATTTAAAACATACAGAAGGCATGAACTATTTTTCAGTGACAAAACTATCATTGCGATAATGACAAGTTTGCTGCATTCATTTGTTCCCAATTTGACTTATATAAACTTAGCCCTAGACTTAACCCTAAACAGTAACTCTAAACTAAGCCCTAAGTAATAACACAAAGCACTAACCCCTTATCACAAACCCTAACTCTTGACATACCCTAAACACTGACTCTAACACTGATGCTAAACAGAACTAAAATCCTTGTTAGTTGAATTGAATAAAATACAGTTTTAAATGATGAAGTTTTCCTGCTCTCATTCGGAAATGAAATTTTCGAAAAGTCAATAAACAGATACTGTGATCAGAATAAATTTCAAAATTTGTGAAGAAAAAATACTGCGCTGAGGTCGCCGGACAAACATGATACAGCAAAATTCTGACTTAAATGAGTAAAAGGTAACGATTGCTGGGAAAGATGCTAATGTCATTTCATTAAGCACATGAATACCACCTTCCCAATTAGAAATGAATTCGTAGATCCACCCAAAATTTGATCATCTCTCCTTTATCTTGTGGCCCACTATTTCATGAGATTTCATCGAAATTCATTCGCCTCGAATATGAAAAAAAATGCAAAAAGTATCTCCTAATCAAAAATAGATCCCTGAATCCACTTTGAAATTTGATCACTTTTTAAAATATTTTGTGGTCACCTTTCTTCGAAATTCCATTGAAATTCATTCATAACTCGAGAGAAATGTGGTGTGGACGGACCGAAGTAAATACAACAATTCCGATCAAATTCTACTTAGATCATCAGGAGCTGGATATATTTTTGCGTTTTGTTTTTTTTTCATAAATTTTCCCAATGAAATTTTGTAGAAAGTCAAATCACAGAAAGAACTGATTATATTTTGAGATGGATCCAGGAATTTACTTTTGATTTAGACATATCCAGGTAGTTGTTTTATTTTTTATAGATTTCTGTATTCGCTCCTGCCTGTCAACACGATATCTTCAGAAGTTCCAAATGAACCGTAATATTATTTCATGTAAGAGTAAGGCACGTATCAAAGAAGATGTAATTAGATTTTGTAGAGAATACAAGGATTCATTTGGGGCTGAGTGATATTTTCCGTTTTTCTCTACCTTCATAACTGTATACGTTCATGTCTGTCCATACGATTCTTCCAAAAGTTCTCAATGAATGTCAATCGAATTTTGTTGGAAGATGGAGCGATGGGGTAAAAAAAAAAGGTGATTTAGTTTTTTGGAGGTATCCAGGGGTATGTTTTTGATCGAAAGATATTTTTTGTTATCTTTTCATATATTTCTGCATCCGATCCTATCTATCCATACGATATCTCCAAAAATGAATTTGAATTACATTTCGTGGAAGGATAAGGCACATATCAAGAAACGCGTGATCAAATTTTGATTCAGGATTTTGTTTCGATTGAAATATTTTTTCCATACATTTTTGTATTTGCTCTTGACGTTCTACACGATATCTCCACATGTTTTCAATGAAATTTGATGGAAGGGTAACGTACACCATAAGAAAGAAGTGATTAAAATATTGGGCGGATTCAGAAATTTATTTTTGATTGAGAGATATTTATTGCGTTTTTTTCCATACATTTCTGTATTCAGTTCTGTTTCTCAACCTGATATTGCCAAATTTTCTCCATTGATTTTAAGAACATTTTGTAGAAGAGTAAGACAAATGGTTAGAATGAATTGATCAAATTTGTGGGCAGATCCAGGGATTTAGTTTTGACTGAGAGATATTTTCCATTCTTTTCGTTTTTTGTTTTTGGTCAAACATTTCTGGAATACCCGAAAGTTCTCAATAAATGAAATTTTATGGAAGGATGAGCCACACCGTGGTGGACAAATGGTCTTATTTTTTTATACAGGAATCGATCTATTAGTGTCCACTGACGAAACATCCATAACTCGTGAGGTATGTTTGTAATGAAGTCTTTGTTCGCCATCTTGAAAATTATATTTTTCCAGTGGTTAGACTGTGGTAAACCTTTAGTATGTCATAGAGCATACCTGATAATGCGACGAACCCCCTCCCCCCCAAAAAACACTGAGAAATCTTTTGAACGGAGATCCGGGAGGGATTTCTGAATCTTTTCAGGTCCTCAATCGCTGGGACTTGTCCGTGAATAGCTCAAAGGCCACTGCAATCGACTTTAAAGATGAAGCGCAACATGCGCACGATCAAACCCATCTTTGGAGCCAAGGTTTGCATTCTATGGTCCATCGAGGTGGTGTGAATCGCTGCAAGGCCCCTAGGCTGTGATTTTGACACGACTTTTCTTCCCATTGTAGATCTTCGAGTTAGTTATGGGTTGTGTCACCCCTTTGCAGGAGTATTCCGACTGCATAGCTGACTTGGATAGTTAAACCACACGTCAAGAACACTTCGTACTCGGTGGATGACCGAAATGGCTGAAGAGTACTACCATCCCTTTAGAAGATTATCACGACAGTACGGCTCTCGGTGCAATTTGAGCAAGAACTGAGACACATCGTTGGAGCACATGACGAACTGGCCGTTTTGGTCTGCTGGCTCTTTGGAGGGATAATTCGATAGTACAGCTACCTGTGGAGATTTATGGAAGTGCAGTTCTGAGAGATACCTCTGTTTACGTTGTTCATGTCAAAGCTGGTTGTAGAGATCTGTTGCCCTTCAAGCAACTTGACAGTACGGGTGCCTGAACACACAGACACACAGAGACACAGAGACACAGAGACATATATATATATATATATATATATATATATATATATATATATATATATATATATATATATATATATATATATTGAAATGCAGGTCTGAAAGACACCGCTGTTTATACAGTCCACGCAAGAGAAATACCTTAACTGCACGACGCAGATTTGAGCTATGATCTTGAACCTTCCCCTTTGAGTGAAATACGCCTGTTTTTTTTTTCTTTTCAGACTCTGGCCATTCCGTCTCTCCCGCTAAATCTTCTCGATTTTTCACTCTAGATTTGGTAACCAGAAAGCATAAATCATTTTGGAAAAAAACTGTTCTTCCTTTTAGCAAACAGTGTAACTAAGAAAAATAAAAGCTATGACAAAGTGCAACAGTACGTTGGAAAGTATTAAAAAGCTCCAATAGTAAAACGTGAAAAAATTGTAAATATCAAATTTAGCTCTTAGATATGCCAGATATCAGATAAGTGAAAATGCATGATTTTGAATTTTACTGAAATGATGATTTGGACGATTCTTATTTACAGCAAAATATTCATCTGACATCATTTCCACTAACCCCTCCCCATTAAATCCCTTTTCTACGTTAGATATTGTGACCAGAAAACATATATTAATGCTTTAATTCCAAGATATTCATCGTCATGATCTGATATTTGGCATGACTAGATATTTAGAAATTTTACTTCTTTTATCAATTAAGCAAAAACTTTTTTCTCAAAATACATTTGTATTTTAACGTGTTGTCAAACTCTTACAGACTTTATTTTTGTTTGTAACCACAACGACGAATGACAAAAAAAAACTTACGCCATGCATGAATAATAGCGGAACAGCGAGGGACGCAAAAACTGATGAATTCCATCCCACTTTTAAAGGACGGCTCGATTTGCTTAAGTTTGCAAATCCATTGATAGGGATTACTAATAAAGGAGTTGAAAGAATTCTGTTTACCTTTCAAATCTTAATGAAGCATAGAAGTTTGATTTTAGTACAGCCAGGCTAGTTTGTTTACTCCGTCTAATTCGACTGTTTGTTACAAAAAACAGACAAAAATGTATACATATGTGTATGTGTGTGTGTGTGTGTGGTCGGGTGATCAGTAATGATGGGTCCACTGCTTGACAAAGGCCTTCTCGACTCCTTCCATGTCAACTGTGATAGTGCTAACCTATTATGTCCAAGCAGCAAAGCTCTTATGTCATCTCTCTGTTTTATGTCTTGTCTGTTTCAACTGCATTTGTTATCTCTTCGGCATCAATTAATTAACTCCTTGCACCACCTGTCATCCTTTTCACTAAATTTCCAGCCCTTCACCATCATTATTTTTTAAATGATATCTTCTACTTTGGTCTGTTCCCTGACCCATGTTGACCTTTTTCTGTCTTTTAGTGTTACTTCTAACATTACTCTTTCGATCGCAATTTTGTGTGATTCTGTGTTTGTTTCAAAGTGATTTTGTTAGTTTCAATGTTTAACATCCGGACGAAATAGCTGATATTAAACATTCATTGCCAACTTCACGTCTTGGGTATTTTGGCAACGTGCTTCTCAGTATGTTTCGATATTTACTAAATGCTTTCCAACAAATTGTTAGAGGTCGTTTCATTTCGCTTTTTTTGGTTATTCTCTAACTTTATTGACTGACCCGAGTGAATATATTTTGTTAGCCTCTTCCAAATCTTTAACCTCAATTATTTCCATCTTATTGAGGACATTATTGTGAAACAACACTCGTCTTGATTCTGTTCATCTTCAAGTTTTAATTTTCAACCCTATTTAGATTCCCCCTGCATTTTGCACGTACACACACACACACACGCGTGCATATATATATATATATATATATATATATATATATATATATATATATATATATATATATATATATATTGCAAATAACAAAAATATATTGGTTATTGATGGTCGTTCGATAGAAAGTGTCACATGTCAAACGTGTTTTGACCGCATGTCGTGTCTGGGTGATCAGTTGAAAGATTGGAAAAGAATGTCGTCAATAAATACAATGCTTTTTTCGCCTTTTGTTCGATCTAAAAAGTCAGAATTTAAAAAAAAAAAGCATGAACGCTGCTGGACACCAACTGAGTGACCCATTTATAATGAACTTACATTGTATTTTGAACCACTCCCTTAAAAAAAGATTGGGGTGGAAATGAAAAAAAACAATTTTTTTTTCTGGATTGATGAAGAGCAAATGTTTAAATTTCTAGCCTCTTGGCTCCATTGGTGCAGCCTGTGCGCATAACATATAATTTGAAAGGTAGCTAGAATTGCTTGAAAACTGAAGAAACCTATGTTAACAGTTTGGGTTTAATATATATGTATAAATATGTATATATGAAAATCTGAAATGATAATCATAAATGATTTATTTTTATCTGAAACTCTATCTGAACTGACATCCAGTTTTTTACGTGGTAAAAATGTCACTTGACCTAGACTGTGTGAACGAACAATCAAAGAAATAGGCTGCAGCGGGTATCGAACCTGTGTCCATCGGGTGGCCGTCTCTTTCGGGACTCAGCTCTTGTGAACTGGGAAGTCGGGGACTCGAGTAACTGCCTAATACGTAAATCTCGTTAAAGTCTCGAATAATTATTCGAAACATGTCGATCGAATAAATTTAGTTTAAATACACCTTTTTCCCCCCTAATTGTCAACTTAATACGTTTTGTCGGATATATCCTATACATAAGCGATCAATGAGTACATCAATTAACTCACTTTTTGTTAGATCTAAAAAGTCTGATTAAAAAAAACACAAACATATCTTCTTCTTCTTCTTCTTCTTATTATTATTATTATTACTATTACTATTATTATTATTATTATTATTATTATTATTATTATTATTATTATTATTATCATTATCATTATTATTGGTGTAATAGAGTCTGGTTAAGTGGAACGCATCTAGTCTCTTATCAGTGGAGTTCATTTTGCAAAATCCCCACCAGATGCCTCAAACCGTGAATCTTACCATATATATAAATATATATATATATATATATATATATACACTATGAATTTTGCAATATATACATATCTATTATAAGGTTTAATTTATAAGTTAATATCACCATCAATCAGTTAATTTATGCTTCACGCTCCTTTATTTCCACGAAGCAAGCATTGAAGTATTTAGGGTGTTAAATCCCTTCTTTTTTTTTTTTTCACTTTTATCGATTCCCTTCTATCAAGCGCTTGTTTTGTTCGACTAGTGACAATGCAGTTGGGTTGCAATATATAATGAGCAAAGCAATACCCTGGTTAGGGAAGAAACAATGTTTGCCAGTGGAAAGTGAGTGTGAACTGGTCGGGGCAGGCCAGTGAGGTCGATAATCATGGCGTTGCTGATTGCTGTAGGGCGCTTAAACTGATTAAAACGGATTAGAAAAATTGTTCACACGTAAAAAAAAAAAAGTAAAATCCTTATTAAAATATACAAAAAGAAAATACTTCCTTTAAATCTTCTAGGAGATTAAAATAGTTATGTTGCGTAGAAGATTTTCACATTTTTGCGATGGTATAATCCATGAACTACAATATAATACTTGTTTTTGGCAAATTCCCATTATAAATTAGGGTAGATGGAGGGAATTTCTGGGAAATACCATCCGATTTCTGCTCGTTCTGGAAAATTTCCCTGGCTCGAGATAACTCTTCTGGACTAGACAAGTTAGTGCTTCAGGTCATTGTGACATTTCTTCTAAAGGTCATGCTGACTTGTAACCGGAATAACTTAATTCGTGGAGGGTATATCATGGGTAACATCAAAAAGCGAAAAATTTTAAACACACACAACCGTATGAACGTTTGCTTAATATTTTATTTAATTGTATCTGTATGTGCATTGTTTGTATGTATGTTTGAGTGTACGTATACGTGTATTAGGGTGTATGTACGCTTGAGTGCGTTTTTAGATGTCGGGTTTAGTGTGCAGGTGTGTGTTTGAATGTGTGCGCACGTGCGTGATGTTTTGAGTGTGTATGTTTGAGTTTGCATGTGTGTGTGTGTGTGTGTGTGTGTGTGTGTGTGTGTCTCGATTCAGCGTTCGTATCTAATTTATTGATACTTTATGTTCACTGTCTCTTTCCGTATGGCACGCAGAAAAAAATAAAATGGGGAGAGGAAGATTGTATTGTGTCAGTCTTCCAAATGGGAAAGATTTAACTGTTCTGAATATCCGAATAAATTTGTACCGTTCTTTTAAAAGAGTAGATCCATCTCTTCCTCTTTTGCCTTTTTTTCTTTCCTTCATTTAATTTTGGAAAATGAAATAATGAAAGAATTATATTTTTTACAGTACGTTGATAAGAACATAATGGTTATGTTGAGCAGGGAATTTTTATAGCTGAACTTTGATAAAAAAGAAGACCTCTCCTCTTAATAAATGAAGCAGGTGGTTATTATTCTAACGCTCTAAATTCCTTATGAATATTTAAAGTTACGCCTGATATATACATACATACATACATACATACATACACACATATATATACATATATACATACATACAAACATACATACATACAAACATACATACAAACATACATACATACATACGTACATACATACATACAAACATACATACAAACATACATACATACATACGTACATACATACATACGTACATACATATATGCATACATACATAGCCAGCAACACCAACTTAGGAACTGAAGGAACCTATGTTGACGGTTTTGATGATAGTTTCTAATTATTGGATATTTTTCATACTCTTGGTTATAAGTAGTGGAGATCAAAGGCGTAGGAAAGGTGTGGGGCGAAAGAATGCGGTCGCCCCCGGGCGCAAACGTTAGGGGGAGCAAAATATTCTCGGGCGTTTAATGCTAGTCAATTAATATGCCCTCCCCTTGAATATAGCTCAATCTCCACGGCTGTTGTCCTTGCCCCGGGAGCTGTCTTAGCCCTCGGGTGCTGAGAACCCTGGCTATACCACTGGGGGAATAGAAAGTCCAAGCAGGTAAGGAAAAATAAAGAACCTGTGGTAAACTACTTCTTTCCGTCGATTCAGCGATGTTTGCAGTCAATAAGTTAACAATCGTGGCGTTCTGTAGAAGAAATTTCATCGAAAAATATAGATATGGTCTGAATTAATTCTATTTACGTCATCACTGGCGTTTTCTGGTGAATCTACATGTTATTTATAAACCAGTCAAATAAAGCCCCCCACCCCACCAAAGGCATCAAAAATCTTTTCAGGGGGGTGTTTAGTTGAATTCCGATGCTGATTTCCAAGCCTGTAAGCAAAACGGTATGACCAGGAGCACTAGAAAAAAAATGATGAATCCGTCTGAATGAGTTTCTAAAAAGGCCATAAAAGCTTTGAAAAAAAAAGACTCTTTTAAAAGGGGTCTATCTGATTTTAAGTCAATTTTCAAGTCTGTTGATAGATTGATCTGGCCAAGAGCGTTGGGACAAACACTTAAACAAACAGATGTACATATTAGGAAAAAGTATAGAAAATTTCACCATATTTGAAGGCCACGGTAGTTCAATGATTTTCAAAGCAACGTTCCTCCTTTCACAATCCTACATTTCCTAAATTCGTCACCCGTTTTGAATTGTCAGCTGGTAATTCTTTCACCATCATAGTTTCCATCATACCCCACGAGAGGTGCGATTGACGTAGCTTTAACGGTGCAGACACCTGGGTCAGCGGTGAAAGTTCAAACTCCGGTTAAGTCTGTTAATATTCACTTTGTACAAACGCCCTTGGTAAAGGCATGAATTTATCTCTCCCCCGCCCAGCGACGGGTAAGATTTGGCTCTGTACCCTTGTTAAAGCAACCCGTCAAGGAGAAGGATAACTCTGATTCCGAACCAGGGAGTGGAGCCCACTTGAAGCGATTTGACGCCCAATTTGACGTCCTTCCGGCAACAAAGCTGAAGTAGAACGTATCACTTTCTGCTTTCCTTTGAACAACATCAGCAAAGCCGAGAATGGGATTCTGACGCCTAGGCATCCCAGAACCTCCTAGTGGGGGACCCGCCAGTTTCGTTCCATCATCTGTAGAGACTAAACGGCCACTCATAACAGCATCTTGGCTGAAATTTCTTCCTAAATTTTCCCTCATACCCCGGCTAAAATACGTCTTCTTAAGAGTTTTCTTCCTTTTGAACCAAGTGCCTATTGTTCAAGAATCTAAATCATCCCTTCAAATAAACAGGTGACTCATTTCGATTGAACAGAATAAGGGAGATCGTGTTGTATCAATCTCCCAAATGAGGAAGGTCTGCTTATTTGAAAATCAGAATTTGAGATTCTGGCTTTCCATCTGAATTCAACACATCGACTGTTGGCACCAATGAAAACTACGTAACTATCTTAATGAAGTAGGCCAGTTTTTAGTTGTATGTAAAATTATCAAAAAACAGACCAAAATATTAAACACCAGAGATTACTGATGAACCTCAAAATGTTTATTGTGTGTGCATAATTATATGTGAGCACGGGAATGCTTTTTTTTTTCTTCAAGTTTTTTACGTGTTTAATGGCCATTCTAAATAATTACTTGATTATCTTACGTCTAAATACTTTTATTTGACTATGTGCAACGTTCAAGCTGTTGTATGCACTGTCACAGAATCTTAGTTGATTTTTGTTTTGTGAAAAAAGTATCATTGAATTATGTTGAAAAACATATTTTTTCTCCCGAATCAAGAACTTGATAAATTTGAGCAAATTGACATAGATAGATAGATAGATAGATAGACAGAAAGTTAGGAATATGAAATAGATATTAGATGGTATGTAGATTTTTTTGTAAATGAATACCTAGCTCGTTAGATTGTCAAAAGGGTGTGATCAAATATATAGGCTTGTATAATAATAAATTAGTATCATTGCAGATAAAAAAATAAGTATATATCGTCAGATAAACTGATAGATCTTCTGCATGACTCTTAGATACGCCAATTCATATATATATGTATATATATATGTATATATATGTATATATATATATATATATATATATATATATATATATATATATATATATATATATATATATATATATGTATAAACACAGCAAGATGCATAGAACTTTTAGTTGAACTGCATGCATTATCCGTATTAACAGACTGAGATAACTATCTATCTATCTATCTATCTATCTATCTATCTAGATCGATCTATAGATAGATAGATTGATAGATATCTAGATAGATAGACGAATAGATTGATAGATAGATAGATAGATAGATAGATAGATAGTGTATTGTATTCCACATAGAAAAAGGAGAGACAAAAAGAGTGACTAGAAAGGAGAGAGTTAAGTGCGTCGCCATGGAGCTTCCACGAGATTTGAATTGGGAATAGCCTGCAGAAGTGAGCACGTAATCAAGAGAACACGTGATCAGCGTCTGAGAACACCGAGAGAAAACCCCCACGAACGTGAGTCAGGAGAATTTCTCAACAGTAAACATGGCGTCCAAACATTTCTGTTGCTGCTAAAGGCACAGCTGGGGGAAGATCGATGTACGGAAAGAGGGAAGAAAGTAAAAGGATTGGAGGGATGATATAATAGGCCGAAAATTTATTGAAAGGTCGGCCTGATTGAGGGAAAGGGTTGCTAGGGAAATTCTGGGTCGTGTTCCAAAAGGTGGGCGTTGTGGTTTTCCACTTTCTAAATTTTCTGTCCTCCCCGGTTCTAATTGCTCATCATTACTCAGGGAAATCCAAGATGACCTTTCGTACTGAAGTGTCTTATCATTCGCGTGCCTGGATGTTTGTATGCATTTGAATGTTTTGTGCTCTGTGATGATGCCATAAGTATGAATGTATGTATGGGCTTGCACATGACAGGATGCATGTACGTGATAAAGAGTTGTGTCTCTTATGTCATATCTATACGCTTGTACAAGTTACGTTTGTAAGATAACAACCGTATATCTGATCGAAGGAGCAACTTATTAATTACTACTTATCACCTATGAAAAAAATTTCTCGTATATATATATATTTTTTTTTTCATAGGGTATTTTTAGGAATAAAACTATATATACAAACAGGTTTTGTCAGCCACTCAATA
This sequence comes from Thysanoteuthis rhombus, assembly GCA_963457665.1. Classification (NCBI taxonomy): domain Eukaryota; kingdom Metazoa; phylum Mollusca; class Cephalopoda; order Oegopsida; family Thysanoteuthidae; genus Thysanoteuthis; species Thysanoteuthis major. The sequence goes on along the minus strand of OY735216.1, from coordinate 26,777,535 downwards.
AAAGCTGTCATGGGACCAACATCTTTGGCAGCGATCCGTGTTGGCGAGGTGATCAATTGAAAATTGGAAAAAAGGGGTTATAAATGTATATCGCTCTTCTCGCCTTTTGTTGGACCATTATCACTAAAATGTCTGAATTTTCAAAAATAAGCGTTATTGCGGCAGGACACAAACTAAAGCACCAATTTAGCATACATTTTCATTGCAAATTGAACCTCATCCCTAAAAACCTATTTTGGGTGGTATTTTGAGGAAAATTGTTGGGGCCGGGGAGCATGATGTATTCATACATGCATGCATAAATAGTAAGCCAGACCAATTAAAAAACTTAAGAAGGCTATGTTGGCAGTTTTTGTTGACGGTTTCTAATATACCGAAGTCCCCATTGCAGTAGGAAAGAATATTTACCCATATTTCTGTGGAGCTCGAGCAGTTTATTCGCATTTCCTTACTTACTCTACGACCTAATTGTCCAATACTCCAAAGCTGTTAATAGTATAAATAAATGATTACGTCTAATCGATTTCGACTGGGGTTTTATTGAAATGCAATAAAAATCGTTCAAGTGGAAGAATCCATTGTTTCGAATGGTGGGTAGGGAACACTTTTTATCATCAAGATATGAATTGTATCTTGTTTTTATCATGTATCACTGAGAGAGAAACAAAGCAACAAACAGGAAATTCACATTGTGCATTATACACATAACATATTGTTCCCGTTAGGTCTTCTTTTTGCTTTTACTGTACTCGTGTTAATTGTAGCAGTTTGTTGCAAAATGTTAATAAATATAGGGTTATTTTTTAAAGGCTTTTCAATTCTAATCAATCAAGCCTCGATCTCAGCCCATCCCCCCTCTCTCTCTCCCTCTCTCTTTACTACATTGTCTGTCTTTGCTACCCCCTCTTTTTCTCCATATCTAACGATTTTCTAGTTCATGAGGAAAGGAAAATACCAGCTATAAATAATAAAAATGAATATGTTAATATCGATGGAGAGAAGCCAAAATGGGACAAGCAGAAAACCCAGCCTAATTATCATTCCCTTTAGTAATAGTTGTTATTGCGTTAATCGAATTAGTAGTAGTCATAGTTATGATAGTAACAACAGTATCAACCATGGTAGTAGTCGTGACAACAAATCTTCTGGTCATTATAATTATACTAGCATAGCACCCGTCAAAAATGACGGGATTATTTTTGTATGGATAAATCGTACAAATATAAATTTTGATGTAAATGTATAAACGAGATTGAGGACAAACTAGAAAAAATCTTAGAGAAATGCAGAATGAACATAGCAAGCACTTTCTTCAAAAATGAAAAAGTTGCAAATAGACTTGGGAAAACCCAAATGAAAAAAAAAACAAACAAAAAACGACATTGACTCCATAAGAACTTATAAAATAATAACGTTGAAGGCATTAACGCCATCAATGAAATAAATACAGGAAGTGGCCGTAGAATGTATTTCACAAGAAAAAAAAATGTTTACCACAAGCATGATTTATTTTTCTGATGATTTTTGTATAACTCTTAATATTTCCTATTTTTTTTTTTTTTTAAATAATTCGAAAACAATAAAGCAATAAAATTCGACAAAAACACCATTTCTCTTCTTGAAAAATCAGATATGCCAATGTTCAATGGAATTGTTTTCTGTGTTTTTACTATCAGCAGCAGAGCCGGAATATGGCTGCGAACGCACAAACAGAATGAAGCCTTTTTTCACTCTCTTCCTCTCTTTCTGTTTGCTTTAATGTGACAGAAAACGACCAACAAATAAACAGACATGAAGTAACACGGGATTTGATATCATAAAACGATTCTGTGTCGTATGCCAGTGTTTAGAATACTATTGATAAATTGTTCGACTTTTATGGATTATTCATGACTTTCGCCTTGTACCAGACTTTATTTTCAAATTCAATCAACAGCTATGATGTATTTAAGAGCAAGTTTGGTTTGCAATCTATTAGTAGTGAGTTTCTCATCATAGGATGCTTCATTAATGTGGTATCGTGTCAAACGTCGAACGAATATTACCAGTTGTAATTCAAATTGCTACTAATTTTTCGCTCGGTCACCATATCTAAAACAAATCATCTAGTCATCGAAAACTCTCTCTCTTTCTTTCTCTCACTCTCTCAACCCCCTCTCTTTTCTTTTTTGGATAATAACAATGTTAAGCATGAATTGCGGAATATGAGGGTGACAACTGTACCCCAAATCACTGGTGCACAGCAAAAAGCCTTGCAAAGATATTTTTTAAAAGGTTGAATTCAAGGTAAATTGAAACAGTGCAGGCCACGGCGCTGTCGAAGCCGGCGTATACTGAGGGAAAAGCAGTAGATTTGAAGACTTGCTGTTACTTTATCCCATGCAGTATTAATAGTAATGTTGTCGAAGTAGTTTTGCCAGTCTAGTTCTCTGTGGACCTTTGTGGACTTTTCGGTTTGAATTCAGATTGTCCATCTTAGAGATGTTTGTATCTCAGACTGGTGGCCAATCAAGAAAACAGTATGCAGTTCTTTTTACCTATTGCTGTGGGGGAAGGTACGATGGATTTATGCCTTCCTTAGAGACATTAGTGTAGAGTAAACGCAAACTGTTTCAGTCGAAGTTTCGTCATGCTACTAACCGTTAAGCCTCTGCACCTCACATTGTTACTGTTTACACAAATTATGTTGTTATCGTTTCTAATTTCAGCATTTCTGTCTTTAGCGAATATCATCATTTCTTAAACGAGAATGCCATTAAAAAGTTTCATGTACCAATTCATATGGACATTATAGCAGACTTGCAATGCTGAAAGTTCTAAAGAAGATCAAAAGCTATTTTCTGAACTTATGATTGCGTGAAAGAAGACGAACTACGTACAAATGTATTTGCATGCATGCTCAAACGTGAACACACACACACACACACACACACACACACACACACACACACACACACACATATATATATATATATATATTATATATATATATATATATATATATATATATATATATATATATATATATATATATATATACCCATCTCAGCATATTTACATAGGAATACAAGGATAAGAGATTGAGTCCGAAGGGTCTCCATTGATTTGACATCAACCAATAGTGGGAAGGAAATAGATTTCTAACAACTCTCCACTATGGCATACGCAAACGTGGAGTTTTTTACAAATTTCCTTTCGTAAAATTTTCTGGTAAAGATATTTGTTCTTTTGAGACATTCAAATCAACTAATATAAAACGCTATTTTATGAACTATTTTTTCTATCTGTATCATTCTTGGAGGGGAGATAACTGTTGAATGCAAATTTTGGAGTAACCTCCCTTATTTTTCCATTCATCCTGACAAAAGGTTCGGGATCATTCGAATCGAACCTACACCAGAAAATACAGAGCAACATAATGTTTTTTTTTTTAAAGTACAATGCAATTACAAAATTATTTGAACACTGCTGTCACTTTTTGACGAAATAGATCAACTGGTTCTTGCGTAAAAATATTTAGATGATGCCATGCAATGCTCTGGTTCGATTACGCAAGTCAGCTAGAAACTGTTTAACAAGCCGATTCTAATCGAATAAACAATTTCTCTCGAATCGCCATTCTTCAACTTTGAGATTTGAGTAGAACAGACGATAATTTTGATGATTTCAACAAAATCACTATCCATTTCTCAAGTTTGAAATTGAAGGAATTTCCTCGAATAAAATTCACTCTTTACCAGGTACCAAATCTTACCAATATTCTTCTAAAATAGAAATACTATTTCGGGAAAATGCTTTTGACTAAGATCACTATTGGTTGATACTTGACTCTTGGCAAGACTGATTACGAATTGTTTCATCTTTGATAAATTGGTGCTACATTGTCTCCTTACTTCCAAACAATTAGTATGCTTGTGTACTCTGAACATTTACTGTACTCGATTGATAAAAAAAAGTCTATAGGACTTTCTTAATTTGTCAATCAACACACACGCACACACGCACACACACACACACACACACACATATATATATATATATATATGTTTGTGTGTGTGTGTGTGTGTGCATATACTGGCATACATACGGATATACAAAATATATAACCAGTCTTTTACGCTGTTGCACAGAGACCTGCCCTAAGGTTTGCCAGACCTTTCTATCACGGGCGTCGCCGAGCCAATACTCTCTGAACTTGCCTAGTTTATCTCTCCATCTATCACTCTGTCTGCCATGGTTTCGCATGGGTTTTCTGGGGATGATGAGCATGATTCTCTCTTGGGTACGCTCGATGATTCTCAGTTTGAGGGTCAATCTTTTGATTAGGTTTCATATTTCAGTTTCATAGGAGACTATCGGGATGATGCAATAGCTATATACCCGTCTTTTTAGGGCTAATGGGATTTTTTTGATTTGGAAGGTCGAGATTGCTTTGCCTAAAGTTTGCCATCCTTGGGCTATTCCTTGCTTGATTTCTGCTTAGAATTCTAAAAATTAAACATGAATATATCCTGTCTGAATATATTCATGTTTGATATTTGATATCATCTTTTTCCAGGAATCAAGACCTCAACAAATAAATGAATGTCAACTTCGTACATGGATACGTGTGTTTGTAATTCATTATATATATATATATATATATATATATATATATATATATATATATATAGGGGGGCGTATATGTATATATGTGTGTCATTAAAGCCCAAAGACAAAGATTGTCTTTGTTTTTTTATCAATCGTTTTTCTCTCCTTACGAGTGAACGTCGATAGATGAACAAGTGCTTTCAGCTATTTGTTTAGCCATCTTCAAGATTTGGACTGGTGTGATGCAGGCTATGACCTTAATATGTAAGGACAACATTTATTCACACTATTCACCGACTTAAGTTCACACGAAAAGAAAACATTTTTTAAATTCTTGTCGGTGGCCATTTAATAAAACGTGTATTAAAGACAAATTGAGGCTCTATATTGATAGCTTCCTGAACATCTATCTACTGATATATAGTGTATATTTTTTTTGATTGTTGTTAACACATATAATTGTATTGAGGAGTCAAACTTAAGCAGTGTCACACAAGCTAGAGGGTTCATGAGGAAGGGATAGGGAAAGTGAGTCCTTTGGCATGCTTTATTTTGCGTGGTTTAGAGATAAAAAACGATTCACGGGATCGCCGCTGAAGGCTCTGCACATGAAATGCTTACGGCACATGGCATTCTCAGACAGTTACCCATCTAGGTACTGACCAAGCTCGATGTTGCTCAACATAGGTCATCGTACGTAAACTTGTGCGTCTAACTTATGTGCAGTGACAAGACCAAACAGAGCTGAGATGACTAACAGTTGGGCAAGTTCAAATGAGACTATCGTTCATACTATTTCGAAATGCTTGAAGGTAATGTTACTTTGAAGAACAAAGAAATGTGATACCCCTTTTTTTTATTTTTCAATGTTTACCATTCCCAGAGGAAAAAGTACGGAAATACTCACAGAATTATAACATTGCGAACTACAATGAACTATATGAACTATATTTCATCGAGCAACCTAGACTGCACATATGAATTTAAGAGAATGATCACCGTGCGTAACTCGAATCCTCTCAACTAAAACGCCCTGGTAAGATCAGCAGTCCAAGAGAGCACACTAATATTGCTCTCATCTTTATTCTGCAATCGAAGGCATGAATATTTACTGATTAATATATATATATATATATATATATATATATATATATATATATATATATATACATTACATTTTAGAAGTGGCTTTATATCATCGATATATCATTATACTATGTTATGCTGATCGCCTGATTTTTACCACACACACACACACACACACACACACACACATATATATATATATATATATATATATATATATATATATATATATATTCATTTCCTATGCTGAGGCGATGTGCATCATTAAAATGGACAGTTTATGTTCGCCGGATTGTGATGATTATAAAAACATTTGGAAACTCGAATCTGGGACCGACATTAACTGAGTGCGCTCTCCCGGACTGCTAATCGTACGATAGCGTCGATATCTCAGATAGAGAAGAGCTGTTTTTGGTGGATGCAGGTTCAAGTCCAACACCACGCTTATTTTTCCTAATTCATTTATGCGGTTTACAGCTGTTTGATTTGCTACCAAACTGACACTTTCTCCCTCTCTTTCTGTCTGTCTCTGTCTCTTTCACACATATATATAGATACATTTATGTGTATTTTATGTGTGTATGCGATGCCTACAATTGTGCAATGGTTAGCAAGTTTATCCCGCTGGCCATCCTGCTAGTTTGAGTGAGTTCGATCCTTGTTATGGTTAGAAGACTTGATCAGAGAATTTCCGTAACGGCATGCCTGGTTGGGAGCTCACGTTCAGCTGTGGTACTTATCAGCAGGAGTAAAGGTGGAATTACCAACTGCCGACATGGCATTGTTTTGCGAAGACTTATCGATGCAAGAATTGAATGGAAGCATCCCCACCAAGAATGAGCCAACAGAAAAGGCTACTATTGCATTATTGCAGATGAATTCAATCAAGGGGAAGGAAGGAATTAGTCACAATACACATGTCCATTCCATAATAAGCACACGAGCATCGGCACTGGTCATTGTAACAATGAAAGAAAATTGCTAGGTCCAATGAGTCTTGCTTTCTCCCGAGGTGGATGCTACAGTACATGTACGTTGTTATCCTGGGGAGGCAATAGCACTTGGATGTCTTTTGCGAAAAACAGCGAGTCGGTAGGGGCAATATGATGGTCTGTGGAAAGTTCTGCTGGGAAACGCTAAATCCTATCATTCATGTTGGAGGTACTTTATCGCGTACAAACTCTTTCAGCAAGATTAAAAAGCAGTTAGTCTCTTTCATAGTAACAGTCTTCTACGGTGGCAGTGGCATCTTTCAGATGTACACCAACGGACTACAAGAGATGTACGGGAATGGTTTCAGGAATATGACAAAGTCTTCGCTGTGTTGCCCTGGCAATCAAACTCCCTAACTCTCAAATCCACTGAGCACTTACGGGATGTGTCGGACCAACAAGTTTATCCCACGTACCCACCATTATATAACATCTGAAAGCTTAAAGATCTGCTATCAACAATTCTGGCATCAAATCCCAGTGGAAACTCTTAGAGGTCTTGTAGACTTCATTCCTGATCAGGTAAGAGCTGTTTTGCGAACCAAAACCTTATTAAGTAGATGTTCATAATATATTGGCACACCAGTATGTGTGTGTGTGTGTGTGTGTGTGTGCGCGTGTGTGTGTGTGTGTGTGTGTGTATAATCATACGTCAGCTCATACCCGACCTACTTACGTTGGATTGTAGATACGCCTACATAGGAGCTCAAAATGCATTAACTGAGGGTACCAGGAATCTCAGTCATTGCAATTCTGTAGCTAAACTACGAATGACGAACACTTTCTTAATGTTATTGTTAGTTTTTACAAGTGAACGCAGTATATACGTGACGTTTGTTTCAAGTTCTCCTGACATGGTAGGCTAGAAGGAGAAGGTAAAAAAGCAGGCACCTTATGGGGTTGAGCTTTTGACTTAATGAACGATGTATAATGGATGGTATTTGTTCCCTCCTTATCGGAAAGACAAGGAAGACGTATGTACAGTATAGAGGTTTAGGTAAATATGCACGTGCCATGGTATCTTCTGTTGCAGCAAGTGCATAATCAACTTCATCCTATCTTGATCGACTTACGCCCGGATCAAATTGGTTCATATTACGAGAACGTAACTCGGACGAAAGCCGAAGCATAGCTTATATGTTCAATGTAGACGTCTTGCAAATGTTTCATCTTCTGAGAGGAAACCCTCTTCGATAAATAATACAAAGATGCCCCACCACAAATTCAGATGTAAACGAACCCACGATAGAGCAGATGTTAAATGCTCAACATACGGGATCGTGGATGTTGATAGCGCTTTATGTATATATTTATACATTCAATTGTCGCGTTGAAAGAAACAAATAGAGTAGATTCAGACCGATTTAAATGGGTCAAAATCAGAATTTGGAGTTGAAACAGTCTTTGGCCATTGCATTACGGCGGTTGTTTAGGTCAATGGTAAGAGCAACACAACGTTGAAGCAGCTACCTTATCGGTCGTAGGTTCGATTCCTGTGGCAGTCCCATTCTCTTTGATTGTTTATTCTATTTACGTTGTCTAGGCCAAATTACACATTCACCGTGTAATAAAGAGAAATCATCTCAAATAAGAGTTTCGATATAATATAATGCACTTCATTATCATTCTGTCGGATCATATATTCATTTCTAAATAATACACACACGCACATATATATATATATATATATATATATATATATATATATATATATATATATATATATATACTTGAACACATGAACTCCAAGAACATGTGTGTTTTTAGATGTGAATTTTGCCATTACATATAATCACATTAATATAGTCTTCATAAGTACTTATATATATGCAGATACATAGATAGATAGAGAGAGAGAAAGGGGGAGTAGTTAGTGTGTGTGTTTGTGTGAGATGGGTGATATATATATATATATATATATATATATATATATATATATATTGAAATCTAATGTACATTCATACACAATTGATATTTATCCTTTATTAACAATAAATTCTTTTATCATAGTATTAGAGATGTGGGCATGTACAAACATGTATGCGTACATATAGTTGAAAATGAGTGTGATTATGGATAGGCGTGAGTGAGAGTATGTTTTTTTTGTGTTTGGCTGTGTGTGTGCGTGTATTCGTGTGTGTGTATGTGTATGCATGTGTGCGCATGTGTATGTGTGTGTTTAAGCGATAGTTTAGCTGGAAGTCAAAAAGGGAAACCCTCTCGATCACACACTACTGCCGACTTCTCCACATACGAATAGGGGAATGTGTTAAAAAGTCAGGACAATACAATGGTATACACATTGCTCCGTTGTCATGGTTTTTGATGACGCACGAGCAGTCCCACCAATCGCAGCTTAGCAAATTTGAATTCCTCTCCAACATTATTTATCTCTCTATCCACCTCTTTCTTTCCTAATTATCCTATCTATTACACGTTGTACTTCCTTTTCTGGCTTTTATTTTTCATTCTCTACTATTTGTCTATCACAAATTCAAAGCATTGCTCTCCTTTACATCATCATCATCGTCATCCTCGTCATCATCATCGTTATTATTATTATTATTATTATTATTATTATTATTATTATTATTGTTCTTTGTATTTACATACCAGTTGCCCAGTGGTTATCGCTGAAAGCCGAGTGATAGCAAGTCTCCTCAAGTGTAGAGCCTTCCTCTTCACACTCTCGCAGTTCACATCACTGCTTGGGTTTACACTTTCACACCAGTTACCTGATGGTTATCGCTGGAAGCTGTGACAGTAAGTCTCCTCAAGTCTCCAGTCCTCATCTCATATAGTCCTTACTTATCACAGCAGCGCTGTGGTTTTAACCGTCTCCGCCATATCTTTTTGGGGGCTGTCCAGCCATTGCTAACAACTGTGGGTCGTAGATCTCATATTTTCCAGTACTCTCCCCAGTACTTGTGCAGTCCCAGTTGTGCTGTGATCTGTATAGTCTCAACCTTTCCTCTTATCCCCAGTTCATCCAATCTTGCTTTCAGTGTCTTTGGTACGGTTCCGAGTACAACTGCTACTACTAGTACTGCCCTGATTTTCATGATCCACACCTTCAGTTCCCTTGTCAGGTCTAGGTATTTCCCTAGTGCCTGCCTCTCTTTACTAAATAACTCTGTGATTTGCAGGCACGGCAATGTCTATTATTTGGTAGGTTCTCCTCTTCTTGTCCACCAGTTCTGGTCATTATTACCAGTTTTTTTTCCTAATTCCTTCAATATCTATTTTTGTCGTTCTTTCGCTGTTTCTCTTTTGTCCTTTCCTTTTATCAGTCTTCTCTTCGTTTCTTTTTTTCTTACTTGTTACGCGCCTTCCTTCTCCGCATCATTTCGCTTTATAAAAGCTCTCTCCCTCCTTCAATGTTTGCATCTCTCTCTCTCTCTCTCTCTCTCTCTCTCTCTCTCTCTCTCTCCCTTTTTTATGCCTATTTACATTCGTAATTCTTTACGGGTTTTATCTCCTTTGCCCTTTCTTTCTCTCCCACGGAATCTTTTTCTGAATCTTTTCCTCTTTTCATACCCTCACTTTTCCTTTTTCCCTTATTCCTTCCCATCGTGCTTTTCTCTTTCCAACTTCCAGAGAATTCCATGGGGACTACTCAATCCTTGTTCCGAATCAATATTATCCCTGCATCTTAGGGAGAGTTAGCAAGGCAGCTAGCAAGCAGTTACTTGGGTGAGATGGCAATCTACAATGTACAGTAGCAGCAGGCCATAGTCCCCACATTGACACATCGAAACAGACTCCATTTTATTCAGATTAGCGTCTACTATTAACATAGACCGTTTTTCCCTTCTATTTTCACTTTCACTTTCGCCTAGTGAGTCTCTTTTCCCGGGATTTCTTTCAAAGCCATAATTCTATTCCTTCTTCGTTTTTGCCTCCAAATCAGGATTGCCAGATTTTCGTCTCACAAGACCTAATTGGTATGTCCTCTGGGCTAAATTAAGGAGGTTCAGTACTGAAATGATCAAATAACTTAAAATCCATCCCGGGACTAGGCTTGTAGGAAAATGGATTAAAATGCATATATTTTTAGAATCTATTGCTCATGTAAATCTAGGTTGTATCATATCATTCGTGTTTAAGGGATTGTTATCTTTTATATATTTTCCTTCGGTAATAACTATTTTTTTCGGAACCAAAAGGACTTTATTCAGTGCCAAACTTGTCCCATTTTGGTCTTGAAAAGTACCAAATGGCAACTATGCCTCAAATCAACAAATTTTCCAGTGAGTTTGATTGCTTGATCTGGCTCATTGTTTTATTAGAAATGTCGGATTTTCAACTACTGGATCAAAGTAAGTGTCTAGAGTTTTGCATATTGATGTTCATTTTGATCTGACCCCACTTTAATAGAAAAATTACTAATATTTGATGTTGTCAATTGGATTTTTTATAGAATGGATATGCACAGTTTTTTTTTTTTAAATTGAATGTTTGCAAATGGCTGTAATGCTTTCAGTTTTCAGTATAGCTTATCTGACAGTATTTGCCGAATTATTTGGTTTAAGTTCATGATGTTTTATCTATGTATTTCACGCTTGATTTACTTTCGTTTTCCTGATGTCGATAATATATCTTGAGATTTACTTAAGTTAAATTAGCTCTTCGCAAATCAAAATGCTGGTTATGAAGATTGTGTTGCACCAATTCAGGGAGACTATCCGTCTTGAAAATCAGCGTAGTACATGCCTCTGGGTTGTAGGTCACAACTCGTGCAATGAGGCACTTGTTTTGCAGTGAAATCATCATCATTATCATCATCATCATCATCCACCATCTTTTGATGTCCGTCGCTGGATATAGACCTTCCCCGGGATCAGCCAGATTTCTCGATCATGGTCGTCGCAGAGCCAGTATTTTCTGAATTTGTCTGGTTCATCTCTCCATCTTGTATTCTGTCGGCCTCGGTTTCGAATGTAATCTCTGGGGATCCATATTGTGAGTCGTGACGTTGGTTGTCAGTCATTTTCGCAATATGACCAACCCATTGTCATTTGAGTTTTCTAATAGATTCTATGATGTGTCAGACCGTTTCCTTTCTGACATATTTTGCTGTCTTGTGATCTCCGTTTTCTTTCTGTTATATAGAGTTGTCCTGTGATCTCTCCATGTGCGATTGAGCATGATTCTCTCATGCGCACGCTGCATGCTTCTCAGTTTGCGGGTCTATCTCTTGGTTAGGTTCCATGTTTCAGCTCCATAAGTGACTATCGGGAGGATGCATTTGTTGTGTACTCTTCTTTTTAGGATTATTGAGATTGTATTGGTAGGGTTTAAAGTTCAAGAGGTGAATTTTAGTTGATAATTTTTTCAGCGGGGAATTGCTTACTTTACAAGCATGAAATTGCACAGACTGTAGGAATGAGTACAAATATCGAGCTGAAATCTCTTTAAATCTGTTGCCTATAAAATTGGCAATCAGTGATAAGATGGACAAAACTATAAAGCTGGAATATGTTGTGTTGTCTGTCCGGACAGGGTCTGTCATTGCCCCTGATGAATGTGAAGACTAAATCAAAGCTGTGGAAAGGGGCGAGATCTGAGAAGAGATTCTGAGAGGGGAGACGAAGAGGGACAGAGCACATCTATGACAAGACTTGTCGTTCACGGCAAGACTTATTATTCACGAAACTTTTTTTTACTGTTCGCTCCAGGACCGTTTTGTGTACCAAAAATTAGTGGTCTCTGTTTCTGAATGTCTGTCCCTGTCAGTCTCTTTCTCTGTCGGTCGACAAAATGACGAATGAGAGATATTTACTCTGTTGTTCCACAGAGGTTACAAAACGAGTCACGCTTGTGATTTCGCAACTTGTATTATTAGCTTTTTTTCCTCAGCTGTACCGATACCGTTGGAAGTTGCTCTCTGAAGACTTGATACTGTTCAATCCTACTTACTCGATAACGTCATATAACGATGCATCCAACTTAAACGGATTTGAAGTTTGATAGGCGTCCCAAATTATGCAGCAATGACTTATTTGGAATCGAGGATACCTCCTCTTGTTCAAAACTTCTGAAAATCTGAACCCACTCTTACATGCAGTGATACATCACGAATTTCTAAGCAGATGTAGATCATATACCTAAGAATTTATTGTTTATATGTACAAAAATAGTCACACAAGGGAAAAATGGATTTCATAGATTGGAAATCAACCTGGAATCCATTTCTTAATTAAGGTCAACAACATTATTATCATTAAACATACGATTTTTTCACTGGTACAGTAAGTCACTGTGAGACTGCTATTTACTTAACAAGACCGAGATTCGAATCAGACTTTCAAAAAATGAAATACTAGATGTAATTTTAAAATAAAGGTTTATCAGTTAAGCTTAATATGAAATAACGCCACATATTTGGGCACTCAGTAAGGAAAAACTCATTACAGTAGTAACAATCTTGCGAACCATTATTCCATAGCGTGGTACCAAAAGTAAGTGTGAATTTGTCAATGCATTTATGTTTCACGTTTATTGCTTCTCGTTTCATCCACGGACAAACATATCTTTCCTGTCGTCGAACAAGATTATTTAGAAAACTTTCACCATTCTTCACCGCTCAGGATTTTACTGAATTTGACTAAAAGGATAAACCAGAGGTTTTCAATCTTTCTTGCGTGGCGTAACACTGGGAAGTATATTTGACTTATGTGGCACATCAACCGTAGAAATGAAATGAATTAGACAAAAACATTCCTGTGATCAATGAACGAAACTTTTACATCAGCTTACTGATATTCGCACTCATCAACCCCTCATCTGGTCATTCGTCGTTGAAAAGGTTGATATCTCACAAATTCTAGTTGTAAAACCACTAGATTGACCCCTCTGTTGAGGAAGCAGGACGGACATAATGGCCGTACTGGAAACATTCTAGGTTCGAGACACATCTTTGTATATTTGGAAAAATTCATACGTCATACTTGTGAGAGGCTATGGCATACAATTGTATCACGACATACACATTTAAAAGTACTGTCATAGACTAATACAGCAGTCAGAGTTGTTAATTTAGATGTTTTCTTTTTTTGCTTTGTTTTCCGAATTCATGAGACCAGTGTTAACGATATTTTGAATTTTTGTTTTTGATTTTATTTTCATGATTTAAAATCCAGCGTTATCAATTGAGAATTTGTTAGTTTTAGTTTTTTTTTTCAATTTTTTTTTCCAATTAGAGAGTGACTTCAAGAATCCCAAAATTGAAAACTCACATTCAAGTTAGCCACCCTGGGGCAAACTCCATAAGGCAATATGTACAAGTTTATTTTTTCCATCAAGCAAATCATCACCAGCAGTGGCAACAACCTTATAACATTGGGTATAGACCTTTCTCAAGATTCACCAGATGTCACTCTTGCGCGAGTCGCAATGCCAATATCTCTTGAGACTGTATAAATTGCATCGTTCTGAGAGAATACATTGGTCGTTGACCGTTCTTTTCAAAACTAACTTTTTTGTTCTTGACTGTTGAGCTTGCTCTGTCGAAAGCCTGCCAACCTAGGTTGATTCTTCATTTGATTCCTTGATCTTTTGGGAATTAAGCTAAGAACTATCAATCAATGTTGAAATTTGATCCGTATAACCTTTTAAAATGTTTATAAAACGTATGAATCTTATGGTTTAGCTGGTGTGGATACAAATGGGATTCAAAACAAAGAATTTTTCTCCCACGTTCTACACCTCTATTCTCCCAAATTATAGCAAATTCAATAGGCAACTCATATTTTCCATTTTTTCATCTATCCACAACACATTTCCAAGATTGTTTAGTCATATTATAAAAGCACTTAATCAGAAATACAACCTTTATTCTATCGACTCAAAAGTTCCTATATTATGCAGTTGACATCCGGTGTACTTAATTACAGTACACTGCATGCACATAAAGGCTCACAAACTTATTTCATATTAACCAGCCTTTAAAGTCCATGTTTGCTCTCTAAAATATTTTGTGATATTTCTTGGTAATATTTAACATGATCTCCTCCTGCGCACTTTCCACGATTTTTAAGAGTCAACTTTTGTTCAAGTTCCATAGTTCAATACCGTTGGTGAATGTTGGTAATGCATTGATTGTAGACTATTCTTTTTAAAACCAATGGTATCTTCTTACTTTTCAAGACTCAAATTACTATACGGAAAGCTTGCAAACTTAGACGGAATCTTCCTTTGATTTCTTCTCTTTAGTATTCCATTGTCTTCTACTTCCTTCAATTCGGCATTTTCGATTTTTATTGTTGTATCACTATATTCTATGTATTTGTTGCAGATGACATTGGCTTTTTTGATGTTCATTTAAAGATGAAACTTTTCTCGCTTTTTCGTGCCATTATCTGGATGGTCTCAATCTCACTCTAATGTCCAATTCCCAAAGCCTTTCCAAGGCATTTTGGGATCGTTCCCAGATCTGCAATAACGACTTGCACAACTATCACTTCCACATTCCCAATTTTCCTTGTTCTCTGGTAGGGTCTAGAAAATTAGTATATATATATATATAATATTTTATGGTTTGGGTCACTACAACTTTGGCAGTTATTTCAATGCTGTTTCAAATTTTCAAGTGAACAAATTTCAAAATTGTGTAAAGCACATATAGGATTTGGAATTTTTGTTTATTTATCTATTGATTTGTTTAGTTTTCCATTTTATTCTTATTTGTTTATTCTTTGTTTTCATTTTTATTTTTTAAAATTTTTTGACAAGTAGAATGATGTTAGTATTAGCTTAATAATTTTCTTCGTCGTAGGCTAGCTTTTCTGGGCTTTGTCTGGGGGTAGAAAAAGGACGAAGGCAGGAAAGGAAGGGGAAAGAAAAAAACAGTTATGGGCACCAACTGTAGTGCAATGGTTCACAAGCTCATTTTAGGAAAATTTCACTAATGAGATGACTTCAATCCACACTAGATACTCCATTAATGTGGCCTTGTGTCGGTCAAAGCTAAGCGTACCAAAAGTTGTCTCGTCATAGAATAATAACTCGCATGCTAGTCAAGCAAATTATTACTCATCCAATCAACTGTTGATTCAGATATTTCTCGTGCCCTATGACTATGGTCTAATACGTGAGTTTTAGTTGCATCAGTCCTCTACTTGCTTCTGTCCTAGACAGGTACAGGCGATCAACATACGATATGGGTTGATGCATGCTATACATGGTTAGCAACTTGTTCATGAAAGACATATGATAGGCCTCACATGGAGAGACCACAAGACAGCACAGTACATCAGGAAAAAGACAAGAGTCAGGGACATCATAGAATCCATTAAAAATCTCAAATAGCAGTGGGCTGGCCATGTTATAAGAATGGCAGACAACCAATGGACATATTAGATGGAGAGAAGAGCTAGACAAATTCACAAAGTACTGGCTCTGCGACGCTCATGATAGAGAAGTGTGATGAATCCTGGGGAAGGTCTATATCCAACGACGGACGTTAAAAGACTGATGATGATGATGATGATGATGATACATGGTTAGAAGATATTTGATCTTTCTATCTATACTCTGCATCTCTTCCAAGATTCCAATATATCATTAAGAGAGTAACAACAGATCGCGTTAAGATGTGAATAGCTTCAAACTTATTTTAAGCATTGAACCCAGTTTTGCTTATCGCCCTTACTCGTCATTTTCATTGCAACATGTTGGATTCCTTGATCCTCTTCATTAATTCCAAGATATATATAACCTTCTTCCTGATCCCGTTCTCGGATCCCGGATCTAGTTCTATATCCGTTGTCTGTTCTAACTTCCCTCTTTTAATGGTTGCCAACGCATTTTTCAAGCCCAAATTCTATGGTGGTATTGTCAGTGACTTTGGTTGTCGTTTATCACTGAATGCACCACCTAAACTCGGATTAGAATCGTTTTTTTAATTTTTTTAAATTATTTCTATTACTATCGAATGACTCAGGGTGGTTAGGGTGAGAGCAGTTACAATGCTTCCTCATTCCTCTGCTGGTCAGCAAGGTCCTTGCTTCCACGACCGGGCACAATTCCTTCTAATCCAATTGCAACGATCGTCTATTTCGAGGTTTGTCCATTATAACGAATTTATCCTGGTGGAATTTGGTTAATCACCAAACACTCATAAGGTCAATACTTTTTTCCGAATACCTGCTTGTTTAATTGTGTCGACATCTTAAAATCATTCAGCAGATACTTTCTCAACTATATATGAGAAATCAATCTTTCTGATTATACAGATCCGATTGAAACTGATTTTTATGAACGCAAGGGATTATGAATAAATGATAGCTTGAATAGGAAGATTCCCCAAACATTCTACGTTGGGAACCCCCAGAACTTTGTCAAATATTTGGAAATTCTCTCAACCGATAGAATAGATCGGTTTATTAGTGAATAGTTTGATTTTTATCTCTCACACCTTTGTATACACATAAGCCATATCAAACGTGTATGCGTGGATGCTTAAATTGTCCGTGTCTGCATAATTTCAAGTTTATTGACGGTATAGAATTGACAACACTTGACTCCAGTTTATTGATATTCAAACAAAGTGGAAGTGTTTATGCTTTGTGTAGTGTTTGCATTAAATGTACAAGTCTCATTTTTTCCATTTATTCAGAACCTCAATATTGCAAACACCTATCTAAACTCGTAACTGAAGATTTGTGTTCGAATGGAATTTTGTACTTATAAAATCGTCTACAAAATCATTTTAGATATTTACAAATTTTATCTAGGGAGAAAATATGAAGAAAGTGTTTCCCTAAAATAATATTTCGCTCGAAACAATGACACATGGTTTTCAGGAGAGTAAATTTGCTCGCCTTTCAATATATTACGTTGATGCAAATGTTTTCAGCACCATCCTTTGCACAATGATAGGGGAATCTCAATAATTTTCCGTCTCTTTAATGTTTGTAAAATATCTAATCTAATCGTGATGAATCATCCATAAGCCTCTGGAAAAATTCAGAAGCTAAGAAAATGTGTTCTACGAGAACTAACAAAAAGATCATTGGTCGGCACTTAACAGTGGTCTTTCTCTTTTTACACAGAAACGCCATTTTTAGACAAATTAGTCACTGGGAATGGAAAATTAATGCTAGTCCCAGAATTTAAAGCAGGGGGGATCATGATTAGATTCAGGACAACTTTGATTATCGCAACTCAAATGGTTCTAGAAAGACGGGTCAGCTTAGTCACTCAATAAAAACCACTGCGTAACCAACGTCTTTTGACAGTATGCTTTGTTAAAAGTGATCAATTAAAAAATGGATAAAAGGGCTATTTAATGAATAAGTTACCTCTCTGGCCTTTGTTTGGCAATGATCACTAAAAATTTCCAAATTTAAGAAAAATTGCAAACTAACCAATTTAGCATAAAGTTATACTGTAAATTGCCCCAAACATATTTCAGGGGTGGGGGTAGAAAAAACAAAAAAGTTTCTATCCCAGACATCGTAATGAATAATTACTTCTATCCTATATTGATGCTGCCAATACTTGCAACACATACTAAGCCAGCCAGCCAGCTTGTCAGTAAGCCAGACTCTCTTGAGAACTGAAAAAAACTAGGTTGATTTTTGACAGTTTTTGCAACAGTTTTGGTTGTTGGTTCAACATCTATACTACCCTGTCCCCCACCCCCGCCTGACATGCTGGACATAACTATGCTTAGTTTATGTCATGGTCACCTACCGTAGAACAATTCTACGATCGATAGTAAGCAGTGCGGATCGAATATATAGAATAAGCCCACAGAGAGATTTGAACTTGTATCCATTACCTCCAACACACACGAAGGAAGCAGCTTATTGTGATCATATTCCATTGGAGAGTAGAAATTATCATGGGGGGTTAGAATCTTGGCATCCAGATTAAGAAAAAAAAACTGTAGTCAGCTATTCTGTGATGTGTAGCCATTTTGAAATTCAAAATGAACTGTGAATGTATATATCTTCCAATGATAAGGAAGTCATTGCGTATGAATCCGCCCGAAAATTCAATCATTTCGTAGCCAATTTCCCATCCTCTCATAAAATTGCATTGGAATTTATTCAAAACTTTTAGAGATATCAAGTGGACGGACAGGAGTGAATACAGATATGAATGAAAAATACGCAAAACTATGTCTCAACCTATGCAGTGCAGGAACACATGACTAAAATGAATTGAAAGTAATTATTCAATTACCCTTTTTCATTTCTGACATCCTATGGAATATTTCAAACAATAAATATATATTTTTTCCATTACTATTCACCTTCATCTTAATTTTGGTTGATTCTTTTAGGACATTGAACAAACAGCACAGATTGGAAGTAAAGATTTAGGTCTTTGTGTAAATATTTTTCCATTCGTTTTGTTGGGTAAGAAGAAATGGAAAACCTGTTTTTCAATGCATTGTCTGTTTTCCTGGGCAACGCCAAGTATCCCTGCTGATATACATATATTAGAGACCGTCGTTTTAACATGCATTAGCTTATTGACAATAATAAATTATTTAGTGAACTCATTATGCTAACAGATGGTCTGCAAAATAATAATACACTGACAAAGGGAACCAGGCAAGCAATTATAGACCAGTCAGGTGTCTACCACTAATGTGGAAAATCATGACCGGACATATAGCAGAGAGAATATATATAACCATGGAAAGAAGGTGACTATTACCAGATGAAAAGAATGGATGCAAAAGAGGAACCAAGGGAGCGAATGACCTGCTCTACATAGATCGGATGATCCTAAAAGAAGTGAGAAAAAAGAAGAAAAACGTTGCAATGGGATGGGCAGACTATAAAAAAGGCATACGATATGATTCCACACAGCTGGATACTCAAATATCTCAGAATATTCAAAATCAGCGAACCAGTCGTGAGATTCATTGCCAACTCTTTGAAAAATTGGAAAGTAGACTTGATAGTTACAGGAGAAAACTTAGCTGAGGTAATTGTAAAAGGGCAATCTTCTAGGGAGACTCTCTGTCCCCACAGCTAGTTGTTGTAACTATGATACCACTCAACAGAATCCTGGAAAACAGCAAAGGATACCTATTCTCCAAAGCAATGGGAGAAGTCAACCATCTAATATACATGGATGACATAAAACTATTTGCAAAGCACACGAGAGAGCTCGAAACGTTGTTCAACGAAGTGAAGGAATACAGTGATGACTTTGGGGTGGAGTTTGGGATAAGAATGTGCACTAGTGGTGATGCACAAAGGAAGGCTCGCAGTAGCAGGAGGGATCGAACTACCAAACAGAAAAAAGATCAGACCAATGACCATACGAGACTTATACAAATACATGGGAATGTGACGCGATGAAATGGGAAGAAATGAAAGGGAAAATAAGAAGATAATATCTTAGGAGGATAAGAAAAGTATTAGAGATCTAGCTAAATAGCAGAAATCTTATAGAAGGGATGAACACATAGTACTATGATACACAGGACCATTCCTTGGATGGACAAAGGAAGATTTCCAATCAATCGACCGGCGAACAAGAAAGCTCGTGACAATGCACAAGGCCCTACATCCCAGAGATGACACGGATAGACTGTACATGAAGAGGAAAGAGGGTAGTGAGGGACTCATCTGCAAAGAAGACTGTCTAAAAGGGCCAAAACAGGACAAGAAAAGTATGCACAGGCAAATAGTGAAGACATTATAAAGAGCGCCCAAAGCGGTGCAACAAACAACAAAATAGTTGCAAACGAAGGAGCAGCATAGCAAACGAAGAAAGAGAGATTCATAGCTAAGTCAGTGGAAAACCCGCACGTAGACTTGATAGCTATAGGAGAAAAGTTAGCAAACGTATGTATAAAAGGGGGAATTTCTCCGTCCTCAGTTCTATTTGTAATGACCACGATACCACTGGACAGATTATTGCAGAACAACAGAAGATACCAATTCTCCAAAACAAAGGGAAAATTCAAACACGCCACGTACATGTACGACATGTAGCTATTTGCAAAGAACAGAGCTTAAAATGTTGTTCAACAAAGTGAATTAATACAACGATGGCATTTGGATAGAGTTCGGAATAGAAAAATAAGTTGCAACGGTGATGCACACGGGAAAGCTTATAGCAGCAGAAGAAATCGAATTACCGGACAACAAAAAAAATACAAGAACATTAACCACACAGGAGCAATATAAGTACCTCCGAGTTCTCGAATGCACCACGGTAAAATGGGAAGAAATGAAAGAGAAAATAAGAAAAGAATACCTTAGGAGGATAAGAGAAACATTATAGATTAAGCTAAATCAAAAAAAAATTGATAAAAGGAATTAACAAATGGGCATTATTGGTAGCAATATACGCAGGTCCATTCCCTGGATCGACAAAAGGAGAACGCGAATCAATGGACCGTGAACGAGGAATCTCATGACGTTGCACAAGGCTCTACACGCCAGAGATGATACATTGTGTATGAAAAGGAAAGAAAGTGCCAGAGGACTCTTCAGTATAGAAAACTGTGTTCATAATCCAAATTGGGATTGGAAACGTATGTGTGAGCAAGCAGTGAAAATATTATAAAAGGCGCCCGAAGTAGTGCAAAAACAACAAAGAATTGCGAGCGAAAGAGTAGCAAAGAAGACACGTAAGGAAAATGCGAACAGTAAAAACTACACGGTAAAATCCAAACGGCAGATACAAAAACCACTGACTAAAGATCAAAGACATGGCTACGCAAAAGAAACCTGAGAGGAAAAACAGAATCATTCATCATCGCAGCCCGAAGCAAATGCATCGAGACATGTCAAAGCGAAAATCGACAGAACCCAGGCAAACAGTTAATGTCGCTGATATGGAGAAAGGGATGAGACTGAGCCACATAACCAGTGAATGTAGTAAACTAGCCCAGAAAGACTATAAAAAGAGAAGCGACAGGGTAACAACTCTAATACACTGGGAACTATGCAAACATCTGGGATTCGATCATACAGACAAATAGTATCTGTGCAAACCTGAGACATAGAAGCCACAACTTACTTGAGGACTTTGACATCCAACCCGGCTACCCAATCAAAACGAAAAGACCGGACTTAGTAGTCGTGGACAAAGGGAGGACAACAATAATAGACGTAGCTTTGCCTGATGATCACAGTGTGAATATAAAAGAGAGTGAAAGGCTTGGAAAATATCAGGACTTAGCAAGGGAACTGAAGAAGGTGAGGAACATCATGGCCAGAGTAGTACCAATAATAGTAAGTGCACTCGGAACACTGCTACAGAAACTGAAAACTTGATTAAAAGAGCTGGAGAAAAGAGGAGGATTAGGACTAAACATATCACAGTCCTACTATGGTGTGCGCAAACACAAACTAGAAATATGTGATCTACACCCTCCAGTCGCCATGGCCTACTAGTATGAACAGGGTACAGTCGAGACGTTACAAACAACAGCACTGCTGTGATAGGTGAAGGCGACGAGAGGAGGGCTGGAGATCCGGGGAGACTTACTGCGACAACCACCAGGCAACTGGTGTTATACTGCCAACCATAGCACTGCTGCTGACAGATGAGAGGAGGACTGGAAGCTTCAGGAGACTTGCTGTCAATCAGTCGTCAGCGGTGACCATCAGGCAGCTGGGGTGAAAATGCAGATAATTTAGTGTGAAACTGCAAGCCACAGCACGACCGTAGACTGTGGGAGTGTTGAGAGGAAGGCTGGAGGTTTCAGAAGATTTGCTGTAACTTGGTCTTCAGCGACGACCATCAGGCATCTGGTGGGAAAATAATGATAATAATAATAATAATAATAATAATAATAATAATAATAATAATAATAATGATAATAATGATAATAATAATAATAATAATAAAAAAGTACAGTATATATGAAATATAGAAAATAGCTCTTTCCTCCACTGCACAACTTATTAGAAAATCTTTGTCATCCTGAATATATGTACTACACCAAGCATGCATCACTTTATGTATATATAAAAGCATGTTTATGGAAGCGTCGTATCGTCTGGATATCTTAAAGTCCTGTCCCTTCTTTTTTCGGACTGTCATAAGTCACAAAGTTGCAAGCCTTAGGTCTCTAGTTATGACCTAGCTGGTGACTTACATAAACGGAAATCAAAGCCAGCAACAACGATAATACTACTACTACTACTACTACTACTACTACTACTACTACCAATAATAATAATAATAATAATAATAATAATAATAATAATAATAATAATAATAAGAAGAAGAAGAAGAAGAAGAAGAAGAAGAAGTTTTGATCGACAACGCTTTATTTGTTAACATTTAAGAAAAAGAAAAACAAGGCTGTTTCTATGAAATTCTTATGAAATCATGAAAAGTTTCGATTTTTTCGTGTATTTTCCTCAGTCATTGAATGAAATGAAAGTGTTGTTCGACTCATAAAAAGATCCAAACGTACAATACATGCTGCGTTATACAGTGGAAACACTATTAGAAATAAAACGTCATATTTCAAATTTCTAACATTCTTGCTTTTTAGAAAAAAAAAAATTGTTAACTAATTTATACTGAATACTACCCAACTCACTGCAACCATCACCCAGACAGATGGCAAGTGATAGCAAGTTTCCCTGAATCCCAGGCACATTTCTCTGTATCCTTGCAGACCTCAACATCGGCGTGATCGCGACAGACTCAATCTTTTCTCAAATTTCCAGTTCATCAAATTTTTATGATCAGCAGTATCATTACTAAATATCAGTGTGTGTATCTATGTGTATGTGTGTGTGCGTGTGCGTGTGTATGTGTTTATGTTATTCGTGTGTGTGCATTTGGGTGCAATAATGATTTACCTTCAGGCGTGTATACGTCCCTTGGAACCCGCTAGGTCGTAATGTTTCTCCATTCTTTCTTAACAGAAAGTTCGCTTATGTTACTGTCTTCTGCCGATTGCGTGTCTCTTAACAAGATTTCGTTGGAAAAAGGCGCTTCGTCCTTTCAGTTGTTAAATTAATGCAAGTAAGCGCCCCAAGCACGGAATGAAAATTACAAACTTGTATAAATAAAAGCAATAAAAATAAGTCTAGCTCTATTTACATTGTTCGTTGTAAACAAAGCTCGTAGTTTTCCGGTCCGAAATAAACCATTGGCATATCAATAAATGAATGAGTGAGCAAATAAAGTGAAAATAGTGATATCAAAAAATTAGTAGCGAGAAGGACTTTTGATTTTGGTAGGAAGGCAGGGTATTTTTTTTTCTGTCGAACTAATGATACAGAAACGGGCTAGTCAATCTGCAATCTTTCAACTGTTATGACAACTATTGCGGGTATAGATATGCAAGTATGAATGCATGCATGCGATTGTGTGATGATCTAGAGTTCTCTATTTATTTGCATGGAAATTGGAACGTCTATACATATGCATGTGCATCAAGCAAACGCTGACGTACGCATAAAATAAGCAATTTTGAAACGCAGGGAATAAAGGCACTGATGTACGCATTGATTTGCTTTAAC
Organism: Thysanoteuthis rhombus; assembly: GCA_963457665.1. Lineage (NCBI taxonomy): Eukaryota > Metazoa > Mollusca > Cephalopoda > Oegopsida > Thysanoteuthidae > Thysanoteuthis > Thysanoteuthis major. The sequence goes on along the minus strand of OY735216.1, from coordinate 26,753,402 downwards.
TATACTAACGATGGTACTTGTTAATTTACACATATACATACACACATGCATGCATATATTTACAAACATATATATATATATATCACTGCAATCAATGATGCGTGAGACATATATCAACAATAAAGTGTATAAGTGACGTACTGACCAAATTTGTATGCGCTTCAGTCGTCGCACGCAAATTTATATTCATTAAAATCACTACACACGAATAGAGATAAATGCTTCTATGACAAATATAGTCTGTATGAAAAATTATAAGTATATATAATATATATATATATATATAATATATGTGATTGTTTTTGTGTTCGGATGTGTTTTCTTCTGTGTGTCTGTGTGTGTGCGTCCGATGATACCCAAAATCAAGGGAAATTTGACCATGCAAAACGAAATTACACTTAGTTTCCAACGTTTCCTCCGAAGTAGTTCTTTGATGCATTGTATGCAATTATAACGAACACTGATCCCAGTATTTTTTCCAAAATTATATGCATGGGTCTGTGCATGAATCAGGAAATTCATCGCAAATGAATAGATATATATATTACACATTAACTGTAAAAACATTAATTACGATATAGAATTCCAATTTTTCTCTCTTTCTCGATATATATATATATATATATATATATATATATATATATATATATATATACTTATATTTATACATACATATGTGTGTGTGTGTGTGTGTGTGTGTGTGTGTGTGTGTGCTAATGTAAATTTTGCAAGCAACTCTGATGAACATTGTTGTTCCTAGGTGGTATAAGTTTAAGAAGTATAAGTGTAAGTGCTGGGCCTCGGAATATCTACATGAATAAGTCTGAGCTTCGATAAGCATGCATCATTCTATCACTGTGTCCGTATATCATATCATAGGTGTCAATATGTAACCTGTCAAAAACAGCAATGCTTTTATACGTATACGATTACGCCATGGCTTGGCGCCCATCTCACACAAATATACACTCACATATACAACCACGCACGTGCGTGCGCTAGCATCTCTCTCTACCTCTCTCTCTCTCTCTATTTATATATATATATATATATATATATATATATATATATATATATATATATATATATATATATATATATAGATAGATAGATAGATAGATAGATAGATTGATAGATAGATAGATATGTGAGTAGGTTAATCTCGAAGAAACATATGAGTATGATTACAAACACATGGTCACTTGCACAAACTCATATCATACACAGTTACAGATTAAGTTCTCGTGCCGCTACATAAACATACACTTATAAATGCATTGAGTTTTTGACTGGTTACGTATAAAAACCTAATATATGTATATACATATATGTATATAAAAGAGAGAGAAAGGTGTGCAATTTTTGCAAATTCGTTGATATCGAAAAAGGTCTTGAAGTGACAAGTTTGTTTATGTTGCTTTTCTTATATATGTATTCATGGATACACGCATATATTGTTATGTATGCGTGTGTTTATACTATTTTCTCATCTAGCTACATATGTATTGTCATTCATATATTTGCACGCACAAATGAATTGAAATAAACATTGTTGAGAATGTGCGTATATGGGTTATAAATATTTGTGTTATTCCTACGTCTACGTATATAGTTTTGTCCACGGCTGTATATATTTTCATATTTGCATGCGTACATGCACACGCTCACACATATACATACATATACATGCATACATACACGCACGCACACACACACACACACACACATATATATATATATATATATACATATATATATATATATTCCAAAGTACAAATCAGTTGTTCAATATTCGATGTGTGATGGCTTCATTTCATAAAGTGCTCTATGCATTCAACATTAAGTTAAAGTAGAGCTTCAAGCTTTATCATATCTTAACGTTATGTTTGATTATGTATCTATATATATACATATGTGCGTGTATTGCATACATATATATATATATATATATATATATATATATGCAATACAAATCAGGGATGCAATATAACATATTACAATGTTGGATGTATGGTGGGCTTATTTCATAGAGTGCTCGATATATATATATATATATATATATATATATATATATATATATATATATATATATATATATATATATATATATATATATAACAGGTAGGGGGAGAGATAGAGAAGAATGTATTGAATACACAATCACACAGTTCTTAGAATACACACACGAATATATACATGTATATACGCGCCTGTGTGTTCTTTGCATATCCCTACCAATCTAAGGCTTTATGCGTTTACGTGTTACTTAAAATATGAGAATGTGCGTGTGCACCGGCCCGAGTGTTTGCATTGTTTACGATTGTAATATTTATTCCCAAAATTTGGTATGACTGTATACGGTCATATATGAGAATCTTCACCATTATATTCCATCAAAACAAGTCCTTATACGTCCTGAAAATGCAAAGCCCCTTTGCACGGCACAGTGAGTAAGTAGGGACACATGATGCTGTGCAGATATGCAGGTACGTATTTCAGAAACTTATAAGTGGTTGCAAATACAATCGTGTACCTACCCACACAAATGTGTACTTATGTGTATATGCAGAGGTTTGTATCTATGAATGATGGTCCCCCTAGTTATGTTTGAAACTATCAGACCCCCCCCCCTCTTTTTTACCAACGCATTCTACACACTCTTGCCTCCCGTTCTAACACTTGACTCATCATCAGCATCATTCATGATCGAGAAATATTAAGGAGAAAAAAAAATGAAAACACTGCATCCCCACCCCGTACCCCATCCCACCAAGCCCCCCCCACTCCTTGCATAACTTATCTCATTGAATAATTCTGGGATATTTACCCCAAACAAGCCCGTTCGTTGGTCACCCAAGTCTCAGCCACTCGTTGCTGCTCGATGAGAGCCTGCACATAATTCCGTGGCTGTTCCCACAAACGAACACACCCACGAGTTTTTCGTATCTCTGTAGCGCCATCTCATCCTCTCCCCCCCTCCTCTTCTTATTATCAATTTTCATTCGGTGTTCTTGAGAGCGGTATTTTGTATTGACTAACAATGTACAACTAACACTTACACACTTACACACACACACACATACACAAACCTCTAACCTCCTCACCCGTTTTCTTTAATGCTTTATTTTTGCGCCCCCCAACCCCACGAATTCCCTCTTTCTCAATAATGATTTTTAGTTCTTTGCAAATAATAAACAATGAAAAAAAATGCTTTGATTTTGGGACCAAACGGCGGGAAGGTGTTGGAGTCGAAGATAGACACTATATCCCAGATACTAGCAGCATATATTTTCCTATATCGATTCATTTATTTATTTACCATTTTTAGTGTGTAGTGGAAGGGAGGGGTTGCTACTAGGAGAGCTGGTTGGAAAATTTAATAATGGCTTTGAGTTCCCGGTTCATAAAATTTCCTGATAGAACGCAAGAAATGATTGGTCAATTTCGCTGGCTCTCTAACATATGTATGCAAGTGCGTGAGGGCACGCGTTTAGTATTTTGTCCCAGATATTGAGCTTACGGATAAAAATGAGGAAGAGATCATTGAGTTATGACAGAGAATACAAATCGAATGGGGTGCTGTGAGAGGAGAACTCCCCAGCTCTGCGTGGCTCCTCCCCTGATTCACAGCCGACTTCTCCTACCAAACCATCTACCTGCGTTGCATCCATCCATTTCTCCTCTCACTGTTCCTCCTACGTCCAGGAAAAATGTCCAAATAAGGTAAAAAGGAGGAGCGAATCGCTATCCAGGTTGGTTCTGGCATAGTAATGCGTGTGCGTACGTTGCCCAGGCGATTTACTCAAATACTACGACAGAACGCCAGTTTCTTCAGTTCATTCGGAGAACTCCGAAGACAACACAACAAGCTCGACTCTCCTGCCACGACTTGACTTGGCTTGCTTGGCGAAAATGTCTAAGTCCAAACCAAAACTTGAAACTTGAAAATTTGTGAACGAACACGCACGCTTACCTGGCAATTTTACAAGCGAAATTCAACTCACTGAGAAGAAACAAACACGAAGACGACGACTTCGAAGAAGGAAGACGAACGAAACCCCCTGAACAGATGGAGCGAGCAGATCGCATGCAGAAGAGAAAGGGAAACTTGAATGCCGCCCGGCAAAACACAATTTTTGCACCTTCAGACTGACTCAGAGTAAAACAACATGATCATCAGCAGAGACCGATGCCGAAAAAGAGATTGTTACAACTTCGCTCAAGTCCGCCGAACGCTGCTGCAGAAACACATACTTTCACCCGACACGTCTATCTACACCTATGTTTCTTTATTGATATAGATGCAGATTCTACACGTAAACGCTTCCACAAGCTACAATGATTGACTTGATAGCTGTAGATTCAGTTGCATGTCCAAGACTCGTCGCTGCAACGACTTCGAGAGCATGCATTCCCAGCCTCGACAATCACACACGACCACGACAGAACAACAGAATAAGAAATACACAATGACTGACAGCAATCGGTATGCAATTTGCATTTGATCCACTCGAATTGTCTCAATTCTGTCTTTTTTTTTTGCAAGCATCTTTTGCATATACATATACATGCACATATATATATGTATGAATATATGCATTTCTCGTAGAGTTACCTTGCTCAAAGTAAACGAGACCGGCGGCTTTGCAAAAGTACTTTTACAAAGACAGAACGAATTCAAACAATCAAACCTTGAGTGGAAGCACGCATCCTATTGCAACAGTTGCATACAGACGCTGACGCACACGCAGAATGACATTTGGATAGAAAGAAGTAATAAGGAGAAACAGGAATCTTCAGTGCAGCAACAGTCGACATTACATTCCGACAGGCTACAATATACAGATAGGGCTACGACGCAACCCCCAGATACAATACGCCGTATACTCTACTATAACTGCACCTACAACCGCAACTGTTTCCTACGACATTTATTGCAACTACGATTACAACAGCCTGATCGGTTGCTTGCTTTAATTCGTTGTTGCTGGAACTATCGCATTGCCCTCTTGCGGCAGTGTTCAATGATTCCTAATAATTCACACTCACACACAAACGCACACATGCACTCACTATCTCTCATCACTCTCTCTCCATAGCTACATCTCTCTCGTTCTCTTCAGCGTCGACGAAGGGAATCCTCGATTTTCTTGACTGAAAACTGTTGAAGCGACGTACGATTCTCACTGACACAGACGCACAAAACATTCATAAACCAGTAGAACAAAGAATGGAATATACTTTAGACAGAGGGAAGAGTTTGACAGAAATAGATTAATTGACAATACTATATTTAGTACTAACTAGTTCTGTGCATACGCCGTTTCAAGGACAGAAGACCTGGATAGTATGAAATGCAATTCCTGTGTTATAAAGTCCGATCCGAAACCATAGATTACGATTCGACTGGACAATCAGTGACAGAATACTAGTGATGAGAATAATGAAAGTTAATCAAATGTAGCTTCGAATCGACAGAGAATAGCCCAAAAAGAATTAGCGCTGAGGTTAACATTTAGCATTGGGATAGTTGGTGGGGATTTCATCATAAGTTTTAAAATGATAGCTGGGTGAAGAGATGACATGGATAGAAAGATAGATAGATAGATAAAAAAAACGGCAGCATAGCAAGCTAGTCAAAAGCATAGTTGGGAGGAAAGGGCGGGAAACAAACATAGATAATTCTTTCGATCCATATCCATACATACCAATGCACGCTTACACACACACACATCGCAGTCAACAGGCCGACCAGCTGAGAACGTGAATTTTTCTTGATTTTTTTCTCTTCCATTCTACGGAAGGAGAGGAACAGGAAAATGGTTAATCTCAAGAAGAACCGGCTTCAGATTCGACTGGGTGGCACATGAGAGATGGCGGAAAGAAGAGGAATTCCCGCAACACGAATAGAAGACCTGAAGATGCGAGGAGACCCAGAAACCGAAGAGAAGAGATGAGACCACTCCAACCTGAAGAAAAGACGACAGGGAAACCCAATGTTACTTTTGGTACCCACGCCTGTCTCTGTCCTCCGTACTAACATGTGCTTAAACTGTGTTGTGCGTGAGACAGCGACCGGCGAGGATAGCCATTTACAGCACTGAATTTTTTTTTTTACTTTGGTCAAACTGATCCTTTCTTTATTTCAGAGTGTCTCCTATCTACTGTCCGATCTGTGTCTCCATCGAGGGCGTGCTCATTCGCTTACGAGTCCATTTGTACTTGATTCAAAGGGCAATCGCGCAAAAATCTTCGACCTTTGAAGAACCCGTCTAATTCAAGGAAAAAAGTCTAAAATGAAAGAAAGATTCTGTTTCGCGTATTCACAAAGTAGGCCTCATTTTTTACAGAGTGAGCTCTTTTTTCCCACCCTTAAAAAGATACCGGACAAAAATCGACATCATACGAAGAAGACAAAAAAGTAAGAAAAATGTACCGTAGTTATTCATTCGTTCTGTTATTCATTCGTTCATTTACTCATTCATTCTCTTAACTTATTCGTTCCATCGCTTTTTATTCACACGTTCATTTATCTCACGCATGTATGTCAGTTTTAAATAATCGATATAGAAGCTAGTTCTTTATCTTACATAAGGGTGTACGCTGATGGATGGGAATTGAACATGAGTTTTAGGCTGGGTTAGGGTGTGAAGTTAATATATTTTTCTTGTATTCATTAGTGTGAGAAAGGGGGCATAGGACATTAAAAATTTTAAAAAGATCTTCATCAGAGAAAGAATTTCCAATTTGAGAATTTAAATACAATTTTCAATATTCATTCTTCTTTCTTTCCTTTTTTTTTCTTGATTTTTTCTTCTCCTCTTTCACGGTGTTTTCCCTCTTTTATTCTTTTGGTTATATTCCGACTTTCCATTTCGTTCCGCTTTTTTATTTCTTCTTTTCATTTTCTCCTTTTTTTCTTTTTTTATTTCATGCTATCTTTGAAAAATAAGATAGAATGATTTTTTTCCCGTTTTTCTTTACTCCTTTCCTTTAAAGCTTTTTTTTCTATTTTGTCTTCAAGAAGAAAAAAGTATTTTTCTCCTCCTGTTCTTTCTTCTTCCTTCTTCCTCTCATTTCTATTTTAGTTTCATCAAATTACAGCTTTCTTTTTTTCAAAATTCGGTTTCGTCTTTAAGCTGTCGACTACTCGTCCTTATTATTGTCTTCTGGAATTTTTTCAGTGATTGAACCTCCTCATCGTCTTCGGGTTGTCTTGGGATCACATTCAGTTCCGTTGGTAGAGATCTTTTAAGGAATCCAGATTTCCCTTTGGTGATTTTGGTATATCCTTCTTGGAAACCAAAAATCACGAACAGAAGAATTGGGTGCCCTCCTTTTAGTGTAGGATTTACATCACGAGAATTAGTCACACGTTTGACGTTAGTTCGTTGTTTAAAGGGAATTTCTCCTGTCAGAAATCTATAGAGAAATTTCGTGAGGAAACATGTTCATAAAATGTACGAAAAAACTAAATAGTTGACTCGAAAGAACAAAGAGACCCAGAAGACAAAAATAAATTGCTATATTTAAACTTGACATACCTGTATGTTTGAATGGACGTGTATGTCTATAGCTATATACATCAAGAATAACTTAAGAAGAAAATCTAACTAAAAACCCATTCGTATAATATATGTATATATGTGTGTGTGTTTATGAGTGGTAATCTTTCTTACTATTCTCGACATATATTGCTAAAGATAGATCGACTCAAGTTATCGTTAAATATCTATAATTATAGTTATAGTTAGACACTATTTCGCATCATCATGTGGAGCTAGTTATTATTTTCGTACCAGTGAGTAGGCGGTAGTATCGAACAGAAGAGAGACAGGAGAAGCTAACGCATGAATAGGTTATTTTTAGCTCGGCCAACGATATTTTTATACTCAATGTCTTCTAATAGATTTCTCCGTTTTGCCTTCATTCGGTTTCATTTATTGATCTTTGATTTGTACTGGAGATACACCATTCACCTATTTGCTTAGTGATTTAAATCTATTAGATTGTAGGGGGGTTTTGCAATTTACAAGCACTTTGGGAAGATGTATATTTAATACATTATTCGGCTTTGATGAATGATGAATTGAAAATATGAATAAAATGATTGAAAAAATAATCATTGGAGCGGGTTGATAGAGTTATGTAGATATATATAGCTTTATCTATTTATGGAAACATTTCCCTTGATTAATAGTTATTAATAAAGAGACATTCGCAGATTACTATGGTACACAGAATTTACGTATGTTCTTGTGTGTTACATAATAATTTAAATACATTAAAGGATAAGTAGAAAGATTGTACAGAAATAGTGTCTCTGGATAGACATTAAATAAAGGTTCAAAAGTCTTTTCTTAGTAACATTTATTAATAGACTGATATACATATATATATACATAACTTCTATCAATAGAGTGATATATATATATATATATATATATATATATATATATATATATATATATATATATATATATATATATATATATATATATATATATATAATGAGAGAAACGATAGATAGAAGGGAAGAGATGTCTTTACCAGCTAAGAATTATGAACCACTGAATTACCATTGTAAATGGAATCTAGGTTAGACTTTAAACGTGGTAACATGCTATCGTGAATATTGTCAGTCGATAATGACGTTTTCTATTTGGTTTTATCTATTTTATGATTTAGTTTTGGTCCGTTCTATTTAGCAGGGGCTCCAGATAGTATTTCACACATATTCTTTATACATATATATATATATATAACATGAATCGTGTGATTTTTCTGTTTGTCAGTAATACCATGAACCTAACAATTGCTGATAAAAATATCTTCTACTCACCATTCGAAACAGTGGAATCTTTCCTGAAATCATATATATATATATATATATATATATATATATATATATATATATATATATATATATATTAAGGTTGTCCTTAAGAAACTAATTGTCATTCACACATATTCTTTATATACGTATATGTGTAAGTACATACATAGGTATTTATGAATATATATCAATACATATAATAAATACAGCAACTTTTTTACTTGTCTGTAACATTGGGCTCTTCCACATGAAGGTAACTATTTTTCTGTTCAGTAGTTTATTTTCTAATATTTATATATATATATATATATATATATATATATATATATATATATATATATATATATATATGGATATTCTGTCGTTTGTGGAATAGATCTAACGTAATTAATGATCTCGTACTATTATCACACACACACACACATATATATATATATATATATATATATATAAATATATATATATATATATATATATATATATATATATATATATATATATATATGAATATGTAAATGCATACATACGCAGAGAAACAATCACAAAAAAGGAATATTCATGTTAATAATTTAGCTTATAACTGTATATGCCTATATACATGCCATCACTTGTATACAATATATCAGATAGTTGTATTAGGTCGTATCGAATCTACATTAGCTTAAGATAATCGGGTGAATTACAGGAAGTTTGGTTTAATGCCAAGCTATCGAAACACTCTCTTACAATACTCATTCAGGTTCTATTCTCGATCGATACGTTTGAAATTATCTATTATAGCTGGTCAATGTTCTTTCTACTCTGTATTCCCTACCCCCACACCCCAATCAGCCATCGATGCCTTCCTCCTCCGACATCAATATATTTGTATGTTCTATATTGTGTTGCAGATTCTATAAATAACTGCATTAACATAAGGCTTCGCAATGTATCCAAGTATGTGCGTGTGTTCGATTCGACCTCTCCTTTCGTTCTTTCTTTCTTTCTCTCTCTGCCCACCGCCCTTCCAAATAAAAATTTCCAATAAGTCATTGTATTAATGAGGACTGAAAGAGGCGATGAAGAAAAAAAAATGGAGGAAAAGGAGGAGAGAGATGAATCTGATCGTTCATTTGTCTTTATATAGACTAATTTGTCTGTTTTTAGCCGAGACATGTGTACTTTCCTGTTGCCTTGAGTACCTGCATATGTATGTATGCGTATGCGCGTGAATTCGTGTCTATAAGTATGATTCTACAACCGTATGTACGTGTGTGGAAGCCATTTACATGCGTGTAGGTTCGTTGGAGCTAATTTTAGAATAAACGTATCAGTGGGAAATTTTAGTCAGATCGTTTTTCGACTTGTTCTTTTTCCTTTACCGTTCCATTTAGCCAACAAATTCGATCGTGGATATGAATTTGTTCGTCCTATATTTCAGTCATCATGAACTCGAATCTGGAACAAGCATACAATTTTCACTTTCAAATTAAAATCTGTGTGCCGTGTACATATTTTTTTGCTAAACCTGTCCAAGTTGGGTACAAGGCCTCAAATCTTGAAATAGGTATAATGTAAAACTTGAATCAGCAGAGCAGTAATATATATATATATATATATATATATATATATATATATATATATATATATATATACTATTGCCATTGTGTAATGGTTAGCAAGTTAGTCTTGCAGACTACTCCTGTAATGAGTACAATCTTCACGATCTGAGTACGGCCCTACACACAGAGCCTTATCCCAGACTTATATATATATATATATTAGGATTGATCAATCAGTCTGTAGCCTGACACGTAGTAAATAGCGGAATTTTCATCTGAAATTTTCACTGTATTACTTTCAATCTACACAACTGATATTCATTACTGATTCAAGTTCATTGACGAAGAAGGGATATTGTGTTGAAAAATAAAGGTTTATTGTATTAAAATGAATTCCTATTTTCATCACAAGAGTACGAATCTAAATACAAACACACACACACATATATATATATATATATATATATATAAGTATATATATGTGTGTATATATATGTGTATATGTGTGTGTGTGTGTGTGTGCACGTGCGTATGTGCGTGTGTGTATGTGTGGGTAATTGTTTTGGATGACTTGTTTTGAAAAGAAAAAATGTGTCTCAATGCAATCAATACAAGCTTAGGTACTGAAGTGTTTAGTTGTCATAGTTTTGGGTTTGAGTTTTAATTCTATCAATACTAGTGTATGTTATTATAATAGCAAAATAGAGGATGTTTCAAATTGATCAAACGTATCATTAACCGTTTATCACTTCTTTGTAATTCCAACATTACCTACGAAAATGGATCAACCAATTTTCCAATTTCAAAATTGTCAGATTAAAATGATGATAATAGAGAGGATAAATATCCACGTACATAACATGTATATCATATATATACACATACATTGTGTTCGTAACACTTTTCAATGAGTGCACAGATGCTACACATTGATCTTTATTTACTCGCTTCGCCATGAGAGAAAGATATGAAACGAGGTCGGTTTAACGGGGTCGATAAAGGGATTCCGTACAAATAGCTTCAAAAATTGTTCCAGTCCTAGCAATTGGTGTTGCGAAGGCGTCAGGGAAAGCCCAACCCTTGCCTTTCAGTGCAATGGGAGGGTGCTGCCTTGGGGCTTACTGATCCCCTGAGATAGGGCAGAATTATTGGGGGGGCACAAGATGAATCCTGAGCCTCTTGCACGTAGCAATACCGAGCCTCAGTAGGCCATCATTGGCCACCGTATTGCACCGATGCAAAGCTGCCAAACAGTGTATTACAAGGAAATACTACACTTTGATTGTAGACAGAAGAGTCGACACATTGACCCTAGGTAGAGTGCACAGATGTTTTGATAATAGACAGAAATGCAAGATCTATACGTAAATAATCCCGCCATTTTTATGGATACTATGCGAAAACATATATATAGATTTCCAAATCTTCGTCTGTCTGTCTTTCTCACCCTCACACACACACACACACACACACACATACACACACACACACACACACACATATATATATACACACACATATATATATATATATATATATATATATATATATATATATATATATATATAATGTGTGCTTTTTCAAGAATTTGACTGGTTCTGCATTTAAAAACCTTGTCATTGTAATAAATCAGGGTATTCCCTTACTTTGTTAATCCACGGTTACCAACTTCCTCTTCTCTTTTTAAATAATACTCTAGAATTTTTTTATTTCTAAGGCTAGCTAGGAAGATCTGATCCCAAAGTCAATTCCTCGAAATACACCTTGTTTTGAATATTCTATATTGAGTTACCTGTATAGCTAAACATGGGATCGCACTGAAGCTTGACTGACAGCATGTCTCCTCAACACTCTTGTACTCTCCTTAATATTCCTGCCGTTTTCAGCCATGATGTTGCCTGCATGACCTCAATTCCTCGGATCTCCCGTTCACCAATTAATTTTTCGCTAGGCTCTTCAGGGCTGTTCCGCACTCTAACGACGGGTGGTACAACCGTCACGTTCATGTTACACAATTATTATACATTTATTTACAAATTTGTATTGTTGCTATCTGCAATCTCACACCAGTTGCCTGGTGGTAACCGCTGGAGTTTGAGTGACAGCAAGTCTCCTCAAGTCTCCAGCCCTTCTCTCCTAGTACTCATAGGTCGCAGTAATACTGCGGTTTACAGTTTCTCACCGGTTGCCCAGTGGTTATCGCTGAAGGCTGAGTGACAATAAGTTTCCTCAGGTCTTCAGCCAACGTCTCCCCTCTCTTTCGCCTATCATGTCAGTGCTGCAGTTTGCAATTCCGCTTTCATTTCCCTTCCTCTGTTGGGTCACTGTTGACAATTAACGTTGCATATTATTATTATTATTATTATTATTATTATTATTATTATTATTATTGTATGTCCACACCAAATGTCTATTATTATTGTATGTCCACACCAAATGTCTAGAGGTCGTGGGTTTCATATCTCCAGTACTCTTCCCAGTATTCGTGCAAACCCCCGTAGTGCAGTGGTCTGCATAGTCTCATTTCTTCCTCCTACATCCAGCTCATCCAACCTTGTTTTCAATGTCTTTGGCTCAGTTCCCAGTGCATTTACTATTGTTGGTACTTCCCTGACTTTTGGTACTAGCACGTTCCACACTTCCTTCAGTTCCTTTGCCAAACCCTGGTATTTCCTTAGCTTATCTCTCATCTCTTTCATATTCACCCTGTGTCGTGCAGGCAGAACCACGTCTATTATTTGGCAGGTTTTCTTTTTTCGTTGTTCAACACAACCAGGTCCGTTATTCTTGCTTGGGTGATGAGTTCGGTTTGGATGTCGAAGTCCCTAGAGTAATTTGTGGCTTCTGCTTCCAAGGACGGTCTCTTGTTTATTCTGGTACCATTGGTTTACATATTCGAATCCCAGTCTTTTGCATAGTTCCTAATGTATAACAGTTAATACTCATTCATGCCTATTCTGGTACTTCTGAGTAAGTTTACTAAATTCATTGGTTACCTGGTTTACAATCTAACTAATTTCTCCACCTAGGCCAAATTCGTTGTTCGTCTGGGTTTTCCCAGGCATAGTTTGTCCTGATGTATTTGTTTTGATACGGAATTCAATATCTCTCCTCAGGTTTCCTTAGCTCGTCTGTGATATTCCGTATCTGTCTTTTGAATTCCCCGTGTAGTTTTTTTCTCCCCTCCCCCAGTCGTCTTCTCGGCTATCCCCTTATCTGCGTTGGGTGCTTTACATAACATCTTTCTTTCACATGCTTTTCTAATCTCGTTTTGGCCATTCAGACAATCTTCTATGTTAATGCCTTTCCACATACTGCCTATCTGTGTCATGTCTAGGGCGCTTTTATTATCATCTATTATCATCCACGTTCGTTGTCTATGTTTATTATTGAAAATTGATAAAAAAAGATAATCAGAGGTTTTCAGTTAGGTTCCCAGCCAGAACTAATTCTGCCTTGTGCTATGCTGGTTGCGTGTAGAGCCAATAATGGAAACTGGCATTCGTTGATATTGATCTACTAGGGGTAACCCATTTCTTCTGAAAACGAGGGAATGCTTCAGGTTTAATGGACATGATTTAAAAACTATTTCCTCATTAACTATAGTAACGAGTGACCCTCAAGACTGAATATAAAATACGACAAATATGGATACACCCATGTGTATTTATGTACACATGGGTGTATTTATATACACATGAGTGTATCCATATTTGTTTTAGTAGTCTTTTACAACTCATTTGCTAACGAAATGAAAGTGGGGAATATAAACTTCAAGATAGCACTCAGAGAGTGTATAGTTCAGCAAACGCCGTATTTCAAATAAAAATGAACGAAGCTAAAATATTTTATTACAAGGAAGAGAAGTTGTTTCCCTCGAAATTTAAATCTAGCCCGTTTACGAACTGTTCGTTTAAAACATCTTACAGAATGATAAAGATGTCTCTAAATAGAAAACTAATTCATTGAAGTGCTCCAAAATTTAACCATTTCTTCAGTAGCCCATATCGTACGCTTCCACGGACTTATACTAAGATTTAATGAAAACTTCCCAGATATCATAGCAACTAACAGACAGACATACATTAAGGAATACTCTTTTCACCTCCTAAAACTGTGTTGGCACAGGTAAAAAAAATATCCCTCGAGTAATGATACAGGACACTGACCCGAATGATATGAGTAGGAAGAGAAGCCAAATTTACAATCCCTATCAACAACAGGTCTGAGAAAAGGGGTGATCAATAGATAGGTTACTCCTCTTGCCTTTAATTTGGGTCACTAATAAGTCCGAATTTTTAAAAAAATAATTTAGTATGAACTTATACTATAAATTGCAAACACTCTATAACAAACTATTTTGGATGTCAAAAAACGATGAAAAACTTTTTTCTCGACCTAATAAGGATTAATGTTTAATTTCTATCCCTCTAGCTTCATTGGTGTAGCCTGAACCCGTGATACATACATAGCCAGTCAGCCAGAATAACTCAATTGAAATAACCTATGTTTACAATTTGTCTGCCAGTATCTGATATACTCCATAATACTCCATTACTGTAACAGTCTTGGTAAAATATTTTAATAAACTTATATTACCTTAAACCTAGTAATCTATTAACAGACAGTTAGCTAATATCCAACAAACCATGCCTACTACGACTAATCGATTTAACTCCATGTCATATGTATGCGTTTATGCATGATTATAATTTATATACCCCTGTATGTGTATTAATCTTTGAATAAATAGAAAAAATATACATAAATATGTACAGTTACATATAGAGAGAAGAATAGGTTGATATGAACAGATTAACATAGATCTGAACGATGCAAGATATGTTCATAGATAGATAGACTAATAGATTGGTAGTACAGACAGATTTAGCTAACTAGCTAGGTAGATAAATAGATGCTGATATTTAACAATAGATGTGATGCAGTATGCTACTTTTTTCCCCCAGCCTATAACGCTCATGCTTTGTAATTAGTTATGGGTAATCCATATTCCTTCGGGCCGTTCTGCTCAATTTAATATCTATGAGCGACTCGATATGCTCAATACTATCTCATTTCTTTCTTCCTTCCTCTTCGCTCTCTTTATATGTATACACCGTTATAATCAGTATGACGTAAATGGAAGTTCTTCCCCAACCCAGTTTCATTACCTGAGTATATTTCATTTCCAAACCGAAATCTACAGAATCGCTGAGGTCATTCCCTAATGTGCAGTCTTCTGTGTACCTATGGATAGCTATTATACATATTATAAATGTACTCAAATAGAAATAAATGAATGTATAGAGGGGTGATACATCAAGTGAAATCATGCCAATCAGTTGTCAACCCTATGAGTAAATGGAGATATTTACTCAGCTTAGCTTACTTTAGCACTGGGCCATAATAGTGGAGCACTCTAATTCATCACGCTATAAATAGTTTTGCGAGACTATCCTCACTTGGTGCCCATTAAAGTAAACGTAAAGTTGCACTGTGCATGGAGGACCTCGAAATGAAGGATTAAAGCGATGTTTGAATGGAAATAAGACTAGGAAAATGAAGTGAAATGTCTTTAACTCTTTTTTTTTTCGACTGGAAATATATACTCAGGAAGATAAAATGGGGTTCTTTTTATGAATTCTTTATGATGCATTAGCTCTCAAAAGTGATATGTATGAAACGCAATTTTGACTGAGGAAGAATTATATTGAAAATAATGTTTGAAATGTTTTTATTCAGAATATTTCGGATTGAATTGATTTTTTTTTTGTTTTTAATTCAAGATAATTACACGTTACAAAAGCTGGGGTTTTTTTTCAAAGAGAAATAGATGTTTTAAAGACAGATTTTTCCTATAATTATTCCATATCAGTGTTTTCAAAACCTTTTGGAACTACTACCCTCTTTTAAAGCATAAATTCCATCAGCACCTATCCAATTTAGGCATTTATTTCATAACCCAAAATATAATTGTATAAAAGTATCTGAAAGTACCTGAGGTAGGGTATATCGATTGATGTTCTTTGACCCGTTACCCCACTCATCACTCCGTATCTTCCAATGCCCCCTGTCTCCCCTTTGCCTTCCAGTGCCCCCTTGAGTCTTCCTGTGTCCTAAAAGGGATGATAGGACCAACTTTGGGGGGTCAATGTTTTTAAGCTCTTAGTTGCCTCTTTTCAAACCCGTTTCAAACGAGAATTAGCATAGAAGTTTTATCGAGACGATATACCAAGTTAAAACTATTGTTTAAAAGTGACCTGGCTTTTGTGGAACTTACGAACGTGTCCTTCACCGTTTCAGGTTTTTTTGCTTGATACAGCTGGAAATTTTGGGAGTTCTTCAACGTAGAGTCCCATCTAAGATGGCGATTCTACTGGCATTGTATAATGTTTCTGTTCTCTTGGGGTTTTTACTGAAGATGTATGACTATCGAAATGAGGAGGTCCCCACATAATCATACTAGGGTTGCCAGTTTAGAAGTGATTTTTCTTCTATTTTTCGATTCTGGAAGTCACTCTAACAACACTGGACGTAGAAACACACACTAATAATGAAAACATTCGAATATTTGTCAACATTGGACTCACAAATTAAAAACAAAAACAATGGCAACCTTGGGTTCCACACACACACGTACATATATATATATATATATATATATATATATATATATATATATATATATATATATATATATATATATATATATTTATATATATTTATATTTATATATATATATATACATATATAGATAGATAGATAGATAGAGAGATAGATAGAGAGATAGATAGATAGATAGGGCAAGGGGTATACAGATATATATATATATATATATACATATATATATATATATATATAGAGAGAGAGAGAGAGAGAGATGGAGCAATGTTTTGTAAGTTTCCCTTGATTTCGATTCTCACTGGGTACCCCTCCCTTCTGACTTTGTGCCAAACTAAGTTAAGCTTATGGCGGCATCTTGTCGTGGATTAATGGTTACCAAACTAGTCTGGCAGATAATTACTGCAGTACCAATTTCAGTCCTTGCTATGAGCCCGGTGCTTTTGATTTTGTATCAGACCATACTGAGCTTAGTAAATATGCGAGGAAGATCGTGTCTATAACTTTGAGAAGAGTCATTAACATACCGACTTTTCTCCGGACCATCCAATTGCATTTTCCCATTTTTAGATGTTGACACAACGGAAAGAAAAACAAAAAAGGGTCCCTTATATCAATCACTTTGTCTAGTAGTGCAAAGTGAAAAAAAAAGGGTAACAAGCAGAAAGAATACTAATAGGGTTTTTTCTTTGATATTCACCGGTGGAGGAAGAGATCGGTATGAGAGACTCTCTTTCCTCACGGATATTACACATTATGTCTGAAGATGGTTGTATAATGGATCGTCCGAAATGATCTGTCAACGACAAAGATGGGAAGAAAAAATCAGATTGTCCGAACAGAAGTCGGTTTGTAAACCGGAAAGTTGACTTTTTGGTTGATCGCTGGAAGATGTAAAAATTGGAAAAAGAGGTGATCAATGAATGAGTTACTTCTTTCGCCTTTTGCTTGTCTGTGATCACTAAAAATGTCTGAATTTTCAAAAAGAAGAAAAAAAGCTTGAATGCTGCCGGTTACACACCGAGGGACCAAGTTAGCATAAAACTAACCTTGCTAATTAATCCCCGCCAAAAATCTATCAGGATTTAACTTCCACCCACCCCCAAAGTTTTTTCTATATATAATTAGGAGTAAGTCTTAAAATTGAATGTTTTTTCAAGTTTCATTTCGTGATCTTTTTTTAATGTATTTCTTTAACTTTATATTCCAATTTCCAGCTTACAATTATGTGCACGTATAGCTCTATGGTTGATTGAATAGAGACTCTAGAATAACATTTCTAGTATCTTAATAGAACGATGATTAAAACTTCATTTGAAAATTTTGTGTAAAGTATAAAACTTGGCAGAAATACAAATATATAAAGACAGGAATGTTATCAAAAACTAATGGGAGTAAAAAATAAAAAAAAAATCAAGAAACTAATACGAATCCGCTGGTTCAATGCCTGATTATAAATATCTATACAGATATTCTAGCTATACTGCTTCTCAATACATATATATCACAAGTTAGTACACATATATTTGCAATCACATGCATATATATATATATATATATATATATATATATATATATATATATATATATATATATATATGTATGTATGTATATATATATATATATATATATATATATATATATATATATATATTCATACAGACAAAACTATATCAAATAACAAATTATATGTATGAAATGAGCTATATATAGCTGAAAGAAAGGTGGTATTTAATCAATGCTGCTGGAATGCCATGTTAATTAATAATAATATAACTATTTTGTTTTTTTAAATTCTCGGAACAGTTACATGGTAAATAATTGATAATCCTAATAAGAAAAAATTACACATTGTAAAACAGGAAAAGAGCATTGAAGAAAATAACATGAATTGCATTGGCAGGAATTAGGAAATGAGTAACTTTTCTAAAGCTCATGTCATACTTAAAGTTTGTTATTTGATATAGTTTTGTATACTTTCCTATTATGGTACATTATATATACATATACATATACATCTCTCTCTCTCTCTCTCGATCTATCTATATATATATATATATATATATATATATATATATATAGAGAGAGAGAGAGAGAGAGAGAGAGATAGATAGATAGATATGCAGATAGATGGATAGATAGATAGATACACGTGGGAATGTGTTTATGGTCAACACTGAATCGAACATATTAAATGAATATATTGTCACATTATTATACGCGCATATGATGTAAAGTTACAACTTGTACGTGTGGTTGCATATTGTTTGTGTAATTATATACTGTATGGGTATGTCGTCTGATCTAGTGATTCATATATGTGTATTTATGGATGTGGTCGTGTACATGTATATACATGCAGTGGATATACAAGTGTCTAAGCTTACATATGTACTTTTGAGCTAACATGAATGAGTCAAAATGGACATACATGATGTATTCCTGGATGTGTATGTGCGTGCAGAAATGCTTATCTATTTGAAAGGGTGTGTACGTATGCATGTTGTATGGAATATGCATGCACTGGAACAAATACATACTGTACGCTCACTCTATACTTGACTCCCACTGACACAAAATAGACACACATACACACAAGAACCATACGTATTCCCCCGAGACATACACACACTCACATGTATGCATGCAAGCACACACACTCTGGACACAGATTGTCCTCACACATACAGGCAGCAGTAACACTCTAACCCACATTTACCTAAAAACCTATCCCCTATCCAATATAGATTGCTTGTGACAGATATACGAACATCTTCATCAAAACATCTTGCCAACTCATTTACTCACGAGTATAACTCCACCACCGAGGGGTCTTCCCGTCTTCATTTTACTGATCACGCAGATTATGCAGCATTATACGTCCGTGAATGAATACCCATTCTCCAAACTTGTGCTTCTCCTTGTCTATAAATTTTCACTAACACGTAGTTATTGATAAGGATTTTTCGTTGTATAACTTCTGATCTATGTTTTTGATACTCACCCCTGAACAGAGAGCATCGACTAAGTCGATTATGTTGGAAAATGAAGAAGGGTGTTTCATCACACACTTACACATACATACACACGCGCACGCATATATATATATATATATATATATATATATATATACATTTGCAGAAGATTACATAAATTGATAGATATCGGGAAACAAGTAAATGGATAGAAATGTTTTTTTTTTAATGTGTTCTGTGTTTAAAGCAGTAAAGCTTTGTAGACTCTTCTTATCCTCTCTCTCTCTCTCTCTCTCTCTCTCTATATATATATATATATATATATATATATGTATGTATGTATGTATGTGTATATATATATATATATATATATATATAGATAGATAGATAGATAGATAGATAGATAGATAGATAGATAGATAGATAATAAACAATTAATGAAAAAAATTCATGCGTAGCACCATGATATCTATGTAAAGCATAAAACCCACTGAAAAATACAATAACAGATATAAAGCTTTATAGAATATATATATATATATATATATATATATATATAAATAATTGATTGAAAAAAAGATTTGCTATTTCCTGGATAGAGTGACTTCAATAGATGTGTGGACAGAACGATCAATTAGTTCAAATCCTAAGATTTGAGATGAATCTCATATATCATTATTATTATTATTATTATTATTATTATTATTGAATGGGTGTATATTCAAATGAAATGAATATAAATGAAGATACTCAAAATAGAGTTTCAATGTAGAATAAGGCATTTATAATTATTTCTGTCGAATTTTATATCCTTTTCTTAATGATATAATTGTTTGCTTTCAGAAACAA
The DNA here is from genome assembly GCA_963457665.1 of Thysanoteuthis rhombus. Classification (NCBI taxonomy): domain Eukaryota; kingdom Metazoa; phylum Mollusca; class Cephalopoda; order Oegopsida; family Thysanoteuthidae; genus Thysanoteuthis; species Thysanoteuthis major. The sequence continues at coordinate 26,732,580 of OY735216.1, read as the reverse complement.
ATTGAGCTGACATACGATGTAAGAATTTGGACATATAGAAGCACATTTGGACTCTCGCCTCACCGGCGGGCTGTGTAGCTCAACGGTTAAGAGCAACCTTCCCTTACGGTTGAAGGTTTGATTCCTGCGGCAGCCCATTTTCCCTAATAGTTTATTATACTCACGCTTAAGAGACCGAATAATATTTTCACTGTGTATAAACGGGGGTCATATCAAAAAGAGTTTCAAAGTAATACAATTCATTAATAATTATATAAATATATGTATCAAGAAATGGATATATATGATCCGACAGAATGATGATAAATTGCATTATATCATATAGGAACTCTTATTCAAAATGATCACCCGCCATTACATGGTTAATGTATCATTTAGCCTTGACAACGTAATTCGGATAAACAATTAAAGAAAATGTGGCTGCTGCAGCAATTGAACCTGCGACCGATACAATAGCTCCTTCAATGTAGCATTGCTCTCACCATTGAGCTTGACAGTCGCTGGTATGGGCCTTTGCATTACCAGCGACTGTTGAGCTTAATGGTAAGAGCATATATATATATATATATATATATATATATATATATATATATATATATATGTTGCATTGCCAGCGCCTGTTTGACTCCATATGAAAGAGCTATATATATATATATAGTACATCTGTGTGCAGATATATATGCACAATAGTAAGCAATTATCTATATATCTTCAATTCCATCAACAAATATATGTATTCATGCATCTCCGTGCGTTAGAAAGACAAACAGATACGTAAGTTTCAACAAGATTCTTGTTTTGAAGTTGATGAAAAGTTGGATTTGAAAATATGTAGTTCGTATTTTCCCAAAAAACAGCTCTATCAAGACTGCTCTGGAATATGGATCAAAAGTCCTGCTTAATAGATTATATTCTTGTATTAGTTTGTGTTCCTCAATGATTTCAATCGTTTATTAAGTATTTAAGTTTTTTTGTACATTGTCGATTAAAAAGTAATTCGATTTCATGTTCCGGTTGATAGATAGTTCACATAAGTAAAATACAATGTGTATCCACATATTTGTGATTGTAAGTTTTTTCAATGAGCACAATGATGCTACACTGATTATATCATAGACAGGTGTGCTGTGAGCGACACTCTGATCCTAGGCAGGACGCAAAGGCAGACACTCTGATCTTACACAGAAATACCAATCTATACGCTAGTGACCCAATCATTTTTATAGGGCACTAAGGAAAAAATGGGAGTCAGAAGACATCATAGAATCTATTAGAAAACTTAAATGGCAATGGGCTGGCCACGTTGTAAGAATGGCTCACAACCAATGGACATCACGCCTTACAACATGGATCGCCTGAGATCACATGCGAAACCGAGGCCGACAGAATACAAGATGGAGGGATAAACTAGACAAAATTCTGGCTCTGCGACGCCCACAATAGAGAAGTGTGAATCATGGGGAAGGTATTTGTCTAACGATGGACGTTAAAAGACTGATGATGATAAAATTAGTAGATGAATATTGCACTTATTCAATGGTGTGGGTCTCTTTGATTTCTTTATTGAAGTGTTACTCAACCAGTTAGCCTGAGTGATTACCTATAAGCAAGCTTTTAATCGGTCTATTTTGTGTACTTGATCCTTCTTATTAAAAGAAAACGTCAAATATTAATGATATGACGCTAGATCCATGGTAAATTTATCCTTCTTTTGTGCATTACATCTTCATCTACGGCCAATTCACACCAGTTCTCGTAATAACATCGAAGTTGAACAACGTCAAGCCAGGTCATTACCCTGATGGGTGACCATCTTGGAAATCCATATGCAGCAACAAGATTGTTTTGCTGCCGTCTGTGCCTATGCTCTGCCACTGATTAACTAACATCTTGCCAAGGAGACACTGGACTGTGCACCCAGTCCTTTCTCAAGAGATCGATGGAGAGCACATGAAGGTGTGCTCTCTTAGGAGCCACCATACATAAATAAAATGTCCGCTGATGTGTAAGTCTTATAAAGATATTTCTGAAGTTCGAAATTAAAACTCAGCAGTTCTTTTAGTTAAATAGATGGTTTTCTAGTAAAATGAGGAACTGGCTCAAATCTGAGGTCTTTGTTAATTCAAGTGAAAAATATGAAAAGCTCTTTGGAGATTCAATGAAAAAAATACACGTGTACTGTATGCGTGTGTGTATGAATGTGTGTGTGTGAGATCTAATAGATTAAGGTAAACATAATGAAATATTAAGTTCATCAACTGAAAAAATGGCCTTTTATTTGTGTCTGGAGAAAAATATTCCTCTAACAGTTAAAAATTAGCAAAGATTTATGCATGACTGAAGTATTCCTGGCCGGCTGATGTGGGAAGGTGTATAATAAACTTTATCCTCTTTCATCCAAATAGACTCGTCTATGATAAGAATCAATGCAAACAAACGTAATTCTGAGAGGGTAAGCATGGACGTATTTATAAAACTTCTCTCAGAATTTTCCTTAAGTTATATCCTGTCTTCATTAGATTCATTTGCAATCACTTAGCACTTCACACTGTGTCAATCTTAAACAGTTTTTTTCATATCATTGTCTTGAAGGTTCATCTTATTTAGAAAAAAATGGTCAACTGATTTTTGCAACCTTGATAATTAGACCAATGAAAAGTAGCAACCAACGAAAAGGTCTAAAATTGTTCGAGAGAAAAGGCATAAAATCTCATCAGGATGATGCTTGACCACATGTTCATTTGCTGACCTGATGTAAATTCACCAGATATCACTCTTTTAGATTATAAGGGAAAAATAAGCAGAAGAAACTGTTCAGCTTATTTTGCGCCATCTTGAACAAAACTAGCAATTCTTTCCTGGAAGATGAGTCATGAAATCATGACGTTGTTATGCTAAAATTAACAGCGACACACACACACACACACACACACACACACACACACACACACACACAGAGAGGTACACACACTTTAATGTTATCTTCACACCTGTTTTAAAACGCTACCAAAGTTTTTGATGGACTATGAACTTCAGTTGATATAACTTATACATTGATTGACTCAGTTTGATATTCATTGTTCATTTACCAACATTTGAGTTCAAGTTTTCTGATGATCTACCTGGATTATCATAAAGTATTTACAAAAGAATCATCACTTCGGTAAAAATTATCTATTGATACATATAATAAAAGAAATTTACTTTCGGCTAAATAAGAGACAAACTATCTTCATTGATTTATCTTTGTTTGACAGAGTGCCTAAGATAGAACTTGCAGGGCTGGCACAAGTGGCAAAGGGAAGAATAGAGTAACAAAAAGTAACTATGAAATTGGAGAATTCCTAAAGCAATTCTTTTTATTTATAACGATAAAAAGTTGTAGAATAGAATTGTGAAGTCATTTTGAGAAAGTGGAAGATATTGTAACAGAACAATGAATATGTTGCTCAATAAAGTTTATGCTTGAAATAAAAATGTCTTCTTTTTTCATTTGTTAAATCCAACAGATTTTTTCGCTAGAGCAAATATAATTTTCTCACAAGAAATTACTCCATTTTTCATGAGAAATAGATGTATCAGTTTTATGCTTAAAATAATAAGAAACGAGAATGCTCAGGTAGAAGGCAGAGCTTTGGGTTTTGATTACTGTCTTAAATATCGTTGCTTAATTCATTAGTGACTTATCTTTTGTAACAGTGAAAGGCTAATCAGCATCAATACTGGAGACCTAAGCACCTTTAAAGGCCTCCGATTGAAAACATAAGGCTGAGAAAATACACGCCACAGGCTGTCAGGCAAAAATTTACGATTTACTGAAATATTCTGGATTTATAATGGCAATGGTAACTCAATTTTGTACCTGCGATCATGTTTTCGTCGACCTTTGTCGCCAAATTTAATTTACCTTTTCTCAAAGTGATTTTTACCTGTGATTGGCTTTGGGAGAAAACTCAGCGGATGGATCCGGCATGTGGTCCTGTTGGCGATGTGATGTCATTTTTCTGATATCCGGAAACTATTACAACATGAAAGTCTCCTGTCGTAACGATTTCTCGTACCACAGGATGAAAAAAACAAACTCGCCAGCCCAAGAGATTGGGACTACCCGAGTGCAATGGTTCCCCCTTTTCAAATTCTCCCTGCAAAGGTTTGTTATACAATTCATCACTGATTTATCAAAAACTTCCCCCAACCAAATGCTTGACCTCAAAGTGTCTAGCTAACATATCACAGTCTACGGATTCATCTAACAGCGGTCAAATACATGAAAACAAAAGACATAAGGATCTATCCATGTGAGCCTGGAATATCTGGAATTTATCGGACATTACTGGACATTACCGACACCGCAAGACCCAGGTTCATACCAAAAGCATTACCTATTCTTATTCTCTTCACAAAAGAGAAGGCGCTCTTGTTCAATCTAATGATACACCAATAATGTTATTTGATTCTATAAGTTTAGTTTAACGCCTTGAGAATATCTAATAAGTTTATCAAACAGTTTCTAGTCATTCGAAGAGCTTAGTATTACAAATGGACAAATGTAGTACAGGGTACAATATTGATTTTTTTTGTATTTTTGTCTTCCTAAAAATCTGTAGTTTATATTTTGGTATGATAAGCCTACCTACCTTGTATCTTTATGATATGTAGGACTCCCCTGCAAACTTATATGAAATCAGAAAGTACTTACAGAGCCTGCACCAACGAACGTAATTGTGCATGTCTCACAAATTTAATCACTTCTTTCGAAACATATTGCCCGACATTCGAGAAAATTCCATTGAAATTTATTGAGAGCTTTTGAAGATACCATGTGGAGAGTCATGAGCGTATCCATAAAGGTATAAAAAGAAATGGAAAATATCTCTCAATCGAAAAAAAAATCCTTAGATCCGCCTCAATATTCATCCAGTTCTATCTTACCACTTTGCCTAACCTTCCATTGGAATTCATTTGGTACTTTTGGGCATATCATGTGGACCGGCAGATGGAAAGATATGCCTTTCTGTATATATAATTTCTTATGACTTTTAGATGATATTTATGGAAACAAATGGTCTTACAAATTGTGAATATATCGCAAATGGGTTTTATCTTTTACATACACTTAAGCGTTGGTATAAAGTTACACAATTCTAAGAGCATATAACAGCAGTGAGTGCGTGTTACCCTGTGCCATAAACGTCTACATTCAGTCCCCGAATAAATTCCAGCTCATTTGCTTTGTTACGGTAGGTTAGTAGTATACAAATGTCTGTGCATTTCTGACTATTTCCTATGCATGGTCAGTCAAGTGATTTGCCTGGTTGTACACAAGGACAGTGTTGTGGGGCCAATAAGACTCTGATTCAGGCATATTTCGCATCCACTCAATGGTTAAATTGCCATCATGAATCTCCTATCTGTGATCTACTGGATGTTGTACACGGAGAGTGTACTCCAAATACCCCTATCAGATAGCATTCTCATAGTCTGCTCATATGGGATGAACAGAGAGACAATCTTCACAAGAGGGAAGCTGACCGGGGGAAATCAACTTCTCCATGGCTTGCACAAAGCAGTTTGTAGACTTTTATATTTGTCGAAGGCAAGAACATCTGACAGGTTACCGTAATTCTAGATACGTTATCAAAGACTTTCCAGGAGCTTCCCAATTCTCTGAATATGTCTTGGCAGGTTCTTTTAGTCTTGGGATGTTTGAACATGGCTGACTTTTCGCGACAGTGAAAGCATTGACCATCACAGCCCATAAAAAGTGCATTCTGATCAGAATGCATGATTGAGCTTGTTGATGTCAGTGAACCTTGTATGGTTCTTAGTGCAACATTTCTTTAACACCTGTTATGGAATTCTCTTGTTGACCCCGATGTATAAAACCATCTCTTGCTGACCCCGATGTATAAAACCATCACATCCCTGTCTTCTGTCTGATTTACCTGCACATAGAACAAGGAGTAGGAGGCGGTAGTCCGAGTACTTTAGGATCTCTTCAAATTGCTCTCGTGAGCTTAAAACAGACATCATCACAGATAATACACAGTACGTTGTGCTTGGTGTCCCCAAGCTGACCTTTCCTTTCTTCCATCAAGAACCTAATGACGTGTGTTTTGTTTGAAGAGCTGCACAAAAAGCTTCCTCCGCGAGTGTATATTATGGCAAGGCGTAATGCTCACAACCTGAAAACCTGAATCTGTGCCTCTCTTTGCCCTCTCCAAATGTTTGATGGGCATCTTTCTACAAACATGGAAGATAACATTAATGCGCTTGCTCTGACTACCTTCATGGATAACTTTAGCAAATACTGATTCTACCAGATTGCAATTTCTCATCTTTTGGACACGACTCATCTCATCTATCAGAGTGGCTAAAGGCTGGTGAGACATGCTTCAACTCCCTGGCAAGAGCTTGCCTTTTGGTTTTACGGAGAGAGTGATTACTGTTGGCTAGGGCCCAATGCAAAGGTCCAAGTAGGTGGGCTGAATCTCCACCCATGTGCATTTACCTGCTTTCTTCCACAATAATCATCTGTCCAAACAGCTTCCTATCAGCCCGGGGAATAACCTCTTTTCGTTTGTAAAGTCTATGTGATTTCTTGCCAATGTCTGAAAATGGTTTCAGCTTCTTTGCAATCATATTATCACGTTTTGTGTTTGAACTGTCTATGTCCATCCTCTCCTGTTGCAAAACTTCAAAAGCGTATTTGTTGCCAACTGATAATTTCATCATTGCGACGATGGAAATGACTTATCCAGCTGGACTCCATCAGTTAAACAAGTGATTGGACATCAACCTCATCCTTCCCGATTCTCGGTAATTGTAGATCAGGATAACTGAAGTCATTCTCTCTTGTCATGTCGTAAGCTACCTTAGGAATCTACTCCTGTAATCATATGTGAGATAGTATCTTGTCACAGCTCCTTCCTTCTGACTGAATTCCCCATGTTCCGCCAGGAGTTTGTGTATCCTTATTGACAGTCTCTTCTATTATAAGTTATTGTTAGATCAACAAATACGCGCCCAAAGGAGTTTTGACTGTTGGTTTATAGTGAAACCTCCTTGGGTGAATGTTTACATTCGTATGTTCTACTGAGACATAGGCATGGAAGAGACAGAGTATAAGTCACTTTGTCATAGTTAGAACGCCATGGAAATATTTGTCTGGTCACTTCATGGTGGAGATTCCATTTGCCTTCTCTTAAGGCTCTTATAAGGAACAACATAACTTCTAAGATTAAGACAGATCATCCAAAAACAGACAGACGGAGTATCTCTGAGGGCTTAGGTGTTGAAGCTCTTCTGCTTGGTTTTTTGCCATCCATAGAAGAAAGCCTTCCCATATAAGCTGTAGTAAAGCTACATACACAGATGTACAATCTATGAGCTCTGTTATATTTTCGATGTCAGCTACAGAGCCTTTTGCTAGAATGCTTGCCTCCTCACAGGTATCATTGAGTCTTGCATCTTGGAATCTCTTGCCTATGATAGACAACAGATTGAATATTATGTGGAAGTTCTCCATCCAGATAATTATGCCCCCTCTCGATTTGTAACCCCGGAGAAGCACCTTCCCATTATACTAAAAAGAAGGGGCCGGGTATTCGCCACACTAGTTGCAGCAATTGGAGCAATTTTCTGAACTTCCTATGTACAGAACTCCACATAAAACCGACGATGTGTCACATCTTACTCTCGGTGGGGAAGCGAATAGATACAAGTCTGTTTGCAGTACATTCTGTAGTAGCGTTGCACTGGTGCTATACTGTAGCTGATAATGACTTACTGGGGCTCAGTATTGCAAAGTGTAGAGGCCTAGGATTCATTCTGTATCCCCAAAGAATTACCTTGCCAATTCTCGGAGGATAAGTGAGCACAGGGGCAGCACTTTCCCATTGCTCTAAAAGGGGAAGGTCGTGCCTGATCTAACGCCTATGCAACACCAGTTGCAGGGACTGGATCATTTTTTCAAGCTTCCCACATTTAAGGGACCCCCACATTAAATCGACCTTGTGTCACATTTTGCTCTCGTAGGGAAGCGAGAAGATATGAATCTACGTGCTATACATTCTGCCGTAATCTTGCGCTGGTATAATCCTGTTGCCGATGATGGTTTACTGAGGCTTGATATTGCTGAGCACAGAGGACCAGAATTCGTTCTGGGGCCTCAAAAAATTACCTTGCCCAGTCTGAGGGGATCATCAAAACCCCAGGAGAGCACCTTTCCATCGCACTAAAAGTGGTGAGTCGGACTTGATCTGACGCCTTTGCAACTCCTAAGCAGTACCCCACATAAAACCTACCTTCTGTCATTTCGCTCTCGTGGGAAAACAGGTAGATACAATCTACCATTCTGCATTAGCTTCTCGACGTGGCAATACCGTAGTCGGTGAAGACTTACTGGGGCTTAGTATTGCTAAGTGCAGAAACCCAGGATTCTTGTGGCCCCTAAAAACTGCCTCACTGGTTTAGGTAACTGTTTTTTCTTTAACTGCGTGTACACGGTACCCCATGTTCAGTCAATTTTCTGTGAAGTTCTTCTCTAGTCGGGTAGCTGGTTAAATCCAATCTACTTGCAGTACATGTACCTAAATTAGAATTGACCTTTAAAACCAAATTGCATTTTTTTTTTTTTGTAACCTATAATGTTCATTTTGATACTTGGGCTATCATTATGTTCACGAAATATCTTATTTCCATACTTCATTATCGTACTATAATTCTCTCAATACCCGTTCTTACGTTTGCTTTAGCAAAACTCAAGAATGGTTTCACCAAATTGTCGTGGTCACTAATGGAATCCTGGAGCAGGTCTTTAGCGAGATCGCTTTTGGGGAAAAAACCCTTAAAAGGTTTTAGCTATGGGTTAAATTTTTCCATTATTTTGTGCCTGGCTGCATTCATACTCACTTAAAATATGTATTATCACCGTATTTTTGAACATTTAAGACGCATCACCATATAAATTAAGCTTAATTTTTACAGGCATAATCACGAAAAAAAAATCCTTCTCTCGCCTTATCTTCATGGTGCTCCACACAATCGGGTTATTTTCTACTTTTTTTTTTTTTTGACTATTCAAACTTTATTAACCCTCACAGTGGCTGGCTGTTTACAATATTTGCATAGCGCAGTGACGTTAGCCAACATCTGATAAAACGTTCACATCCCAAAACAGAAAAATTAATTCGCCAAATGCCCATCCGTCTGAGTTTGCAGAACTCAACAACAGTCACAACTGAAGCCACCAAACACAAATTTTGTAATGGGAGTCTTGGGTATGTTTTTCGTATATTAGTCTTCAAAAAAATTAAATGGTCTGATTTCTATGCATCTATCCATCTGAATGAAAAAAAGGTTTGCTTATGTTACAATGTATCTTCTTGAAGATTGTATTTTACCCAACCCTCCAAAATAAGGTGTAGGGTTTAGATATTTTTCTGTAAATGGTTTCAGACTATATTGCCACAAAGTGACTTTTTTCAGCAAAAAAAAAAAAAATGCATTTAAAACTATACAAAAATTAACATTTAAAATTTTTTGACCAAAACCCATTGTATTAATTTTTAGCTCTATTTACCTTTATGAAGCAGATAAAATTATGCATTTGCAGTGAAAATATTAAGATGTTTGTAAAGGTGTAAACTGAATCTCTATTGTTACTTTTTTCAGGTATTAAAAGTTATTGTCGTACGTTAAAAATTACGATTTTCATTCAAATTTTGCCATCCTTCTCAAATTATCCGCAGTAAATATGATTGAAAGTTGAAAGAAAACGACAGTTTTAATCTAAATTTACTTTCATATTTCAGGTTGTTTGGAGTAAATTAAACTGGAAAATTAACGTTGTCTCAGAAGTGCTTACTAATTACCCGAAAACACAACTAATTTAACTTCAATTTTATCAACGTTCAGCCGTCTATTACAATTACTTAACATAAGGAATAAAAGATATGATAGAAAACTACAGCGCTTCAGGCGCACACAACCTCCACCGAAAAAAAACCCAATAATCTTTATTCTCATAATTAGAATTAAACAAACATGTGTTGTTTTACGAGTCGAAATTAATATTCAATTTTCATGTGCATTCACTATATTAGCAGAAAATGCCCGCCTTCCAGGTGGCTATCTCCAGTTATAGAAAGCCAGCAGCTGCAAAACATCACATAATACTTGACTCAAAGTTTTTCGGTCGGAGGCTCCATATAGCCGGGGATATTCGACCGGAGGGCGGGTATTTTGAGCTTGTAATTCTAAAATCTGATTCCGTGTATCTATTTGTGACCTCTAACGGGTCAAACTGTTGAATTTTATCCAATCTTATTAGATTAAGATACACCTAAAAGACAGTGTTGATCCCTCGTTTATGTCCATAGACCCATTGAGGCCTTCAACCTGGACTAACTGGAAAGAATGCCCGTAGGGCGGGGTTTTCATCTACTATTAATGTGCGTAAAACCAATAATATCAAATGTGGCGCCGAACTATCACAGAAGATTGATGAGTAAGTCTACAGATTTTATCTTCCGTGACCGTTAGCTCAAACGGTAGAGTGGCTGTTTTTGCATAGGCTAGCTTCCTAAGATAAAGGGAGTGCGAGTTCGAATCTCGTCAAGAGCTTATTCTAGTCTCCACGCTGTTTACTAATGGTTATAGACTGACGGTCTGGATAGTCTCAATGAAAGGCAACTATAATCAAGATAAGAGAAATATTAGAAAAAATAAAAAATAGTTCATTAGCTGTATATTGGATCAGTTTTGATTAATTTCTTGCGTTTTTATGATACTCTGTCTAAGGGACCCCAATCTTCCCTGGCGAGAGAGCTTTTGTGCGACCCCAACTCTTAGAAATAGAAAAAGGTTAATGTATCTACATTACAGGGCTGACATTTGATATTTTCATTCAATTAAGGAGTATCTTGCAGCTTGAGCACATTTTCTATATGGGGAGGCTATCACTCCTCCTAGAAGCAAAAATTAGTACTCGGCTGAAGGCCTCGCAGGAAAAAACTCTTTTGAGGATGAGGAATGTGTGTTGCAATCCAGATAGTTTGTTGGGCGCCGAATCAAAAAGCATAGGAGCGATCAATGAATGACTTGTGGGGAATCAGCAGTAAGAGACCGTTAGTGGGACCATGTTGACGATTGAAGATTGGTAGTTTTGACTGCAAAATTAAAGAATGCAGCCGCCTTCTTTCAGCATCAGAGGGTCATGTGCTTATAAACTTTTAAAACGGACCTTTTTCTGCTTCCTTGCACGATGCCACACTTTTGTATATGAATCTAAAGTATTGTTAAAAAGTAAGTCTGAACAATTTAAGTAGAAAGACAGTCGGACGCACAGATTCAGATTTACAGATATCAGGAAATCATTCATAAGCTTAATATGAGAGAACGCTCAAATGGATTCCCTATTGAGATAATTATTCAGTACCTTCTGTGTCTGCCTTTTCTCTCTTTCAGGATCTTCAAAATTTATTTCGTAAATCAAATTACTCTCAACAATCGTATTTTATTTGTGTATTTCCTGCGTCACAGTTTTTATACTTGAAATGGATTATTTTTGAACGGCTCTTGAAACTTCTTCCATTTTTAAACATAGTTCTATTTCTTTCACCGAATATTTAGAACCGGTTTTCAATTTTGAACTTTGTACATTTCGCTGTGCAATCCAATGTCACAATATAACATAGCTTCGTCAGAACCACGATTCTATCTCTCTTTGTAAGAATTGCAAGTTTTCACAGATATTAGTCCATGACCAATCGCTTCAAGGATGAATTTTCAGAAGAGTATAGCAACAAGCTTAGCTGATAGCTGCTACTGATACTATGTATGACATGATGAACCGGTTTTCAATTTTGAACTTTGTACATTTCGCTGTGCAATCCAATGTCACAATATAACATAGCTTCGTCAGAACTACGATTCTATCTCTCTTTGTAAGAATTGCAAGTTTTCACAGATACTAGTCCATGACCAATCGCTTCAAGGATGATTATCAGAAGAGTATAGCAACAAGCTTGGCTGATAGCTGCTACTGATACTATGTATGACATTATGGGAAGAGAAGTAAAGAAAAAGAGTTCAATAAGAGTGTAGGAAGAGAGAAGGTTAAAAAGAAATTTAGTATTATACGAGGGGATAGAGACAAGAGAAAGGAAATTTAGATAGTATAAGAAGAGGGTAAGAAGGGAGAGAATCTGATGACTTCTACGGATACTATGAGTGTGACGTTCGTGGCTCTTATATATGTGATTTACTAAACGTAGTTTATTCTAAAAAACAAGATGGCACTCGTGAGGATTGAACTAACTACACACGCTTGTGGGTCTACGTGACAAGTCTGCTGATTATCACTTTCACCCAAGCACCCAACGACCCAGTTAGAACGACAAGTGAAAATCATTCTTTAAACAATCTAGCAACACAGAAAGTTGAAGAAACTAATCCGGGCCCAGAGGAGTGAACCAAGAAACCTGACTTCTCAAATTCCCTTGAAAAATAGCCAAAAGTTGTCATTTAACACACAATTAATAATAGCATAGAAAAATGGAATCTCCTCAATTTTTAATGGTCCCCCAATGGTTACGCCCATGCACTGGCCGGGACTGGCACTTCCAACCCCATTTATTTCGAATTTCTTTGTTTTATTAAAGTTTTTTTTCTTGTAGATATGCACGTTCTAGTTGATTCAAACTTGAATAAAGATTTCAACAATTTACGCTGAGTTTGAAGGTCTCAGCAAGGCAAAAATATAACAAAATAAGTTCCAAAAGAGCTTACAATACGGCAAATTTTTCTGTAATGCATTGTTAAATGGTTAGAACTGAAGAATTTAAACAGTTCATTGAACTACCAGACAGTCTTTAAGTGTCTGAAATGGAAACAGGTTATTACAAAGCAATTTGAAAACGTTATAAAAAGGGTTATAATCGAGAATGTTGATGTTGAAGTAAACATTTCTGAAATGATAGGCTATCCCACCTCTTTATGGGGAGGTATATTAGGCAGTTGGGACAGGAAGGAAGAAGAACAAAGAATAGAGAAAGGTATGAAATCCACAGAAGCAGAAATCTGATCTGAAAAAGTACCCTCGCAATTAAAAGAGCTGATTGTAGTAGAGTTGTATGCAATCCAGGAACCTGAATACCAGATCAAGACTCCAACCATATCTTAAAAGAAGAAAAATAGAAGGAATATCTCCCTACTAAATGTACCTAGGATAACGAATCTCCATGAAATCCACGAAAGAAGAACTTGACAAGATTTAGGGAGAGCAAAAAAAAAAAGAAAAAAAAAATCCCATTAGTTTCAAAAAGAAGGGTCCACAACCGATGCATCTTCTCGACGGTCACCCATGGAGCTGAAACATGGAACCTAACCAAAAGATTGACCTTCAAACTGACCTTCGAGCTGAGAACCATGGAATGTTTACATGAGCGAATGATGCTCATCATCACATGGAGAGATCACAAAACAACGCAGTATATTTGGGGAACAACAGGGATATCATAGAATCCATTTGAAAACCCAAATGGCAATGGGCTGATCACGCTGCAAGTGTGTCAAACTGCTGGACATTGAGAAAAATTCTGGAGTTTAGTTCTATTATTTTTAGTAATAAATAATCACTTGACTTCAACTCCATTTTTATTGATTGTATTGACAATTAAGTGATGATAATAACATGAAACTACTTTAAGCATAACGTACGAAGTCAAAAACTAATCCCAAGGCACTACCAAATCACCCCAAAAATGATTTTCAAAATTTTCAATCAACTTCAAAATATATATCTGCAAGTAAAACATATATAACAACCGAGAAATTCAAAATAAGTGCCTCTGCATGGACGTTATTGGCTTCAGGAAACCTTTAAAAATCAATGAATCTCGAAATTCTTCATACAGTTGTTAATTGTGATTGAAATGATATTTTTATCGGTGTTTCAAGGCAATTTGAGAAAGTCAGAGTTTTTTCCAGCCCTAATGTCCAGCTTTCCTCACAAGTGTGTTTCAGGGTCAGGTTTGCTTGCTACTAGTACCATGTAAACCAGTAATACCTATTCCAGGGTTGGATGATTGCGACTTAACCAGAAACCCATCCCACCTGTAGTGTAGGGTACTAATATTTTTCATTGAACGATCTTTCATCAGAACGAATGTTCATCAAAAGCCCTTTTTTTTTAATCAAAACAGCATTTCATCAAAGCGACTTTTTATCGAAACAACATTTCATCGAAACAACATTTCATCGAAACTACTTTTTATCGAAACGACTTTATTGTTCCAAATGTTTCTAAATGTATAATTTGAATAAAATGAAAACTGTAAATAATTTTGATATTTTTAAGATAAAATTTCCATTAAAAATTTAGATTAAAAAAAAACAGTAAAATAGGAGTGCCTAAAAAATTTCACTGGGAAATCGACTCTTGAGAAAAAAAGCGCCATATATACATATATAAAAGATAATTTTTCATCAAAATCTTTGTGTCATTAATCAGAATAAAAATTGGAAAAATCTGATATAAACTTTTTATGAGTAAACTGTATTGAACTGAAGAAATTTTGAAAAATTGGCAATGCAAAAGACGTAAATAAAAAGGTTCATGTTGAGAAAGAAAAAGTGAAAAACAAAAAAGAAAAATAAAGTAAATATTGTTTTCAAACAATCCAGTTCTTCGTTATAATTAATGAAAAATTGTTTTTCTTTTCAAGACAATCTAATAAAAACAAGAAAAACTCTTTAAAAATTTAATTATGTTTTTAAAATGGGTATCGATATCCCAATATATATATATATATATATATATATATATATATATGGATAGATATAGATACATAGATAGATAGATATAGCGGCGTACCCAGGGGTAATGGTGCTCGGGCCGGTAACCAAGGGTGTCACATTCATTTGTTGAAAATCAAAAAGGTTTTTTTAGATAGTATCGGGTATTGAAAGTTAAAATCATATCCAGACACGTTTTCTTATGCAAAAAGACAGCATCTTTTTTTTTCTTAACCTGTTTACCATTGAATTACTATAGATTATTGAGTCCTGCACAGATTTCCTGTTTTAAAGTAGCAAAGATGAGATATTTGCCCCTCATAAAATACTAAACTTGCGAACCTAAAGCCATGTTCACAAATTTTAGGAGCTGTTGAGAGAGAAAGAAATTTTTATTACCCAACAAAAAGCACTATTTTTCGCCCACCAGTTGCAACATAATATGAATGAATGCTTTTGTTAGGAGTTTTCCAGAGAGAGATAAACACGTGAATAAGAAACAACAATCACTTTTAGATTCAATGATTTTTTTGAAAGATTATATAGCAATAAGTGCCTTACTATCTTTTGAAGTATTATGTTTTTCAACTATATATACAGCAAATAAAGAACCTATAACGAACACATGGACCATAAAGAACTTTCTTCTTATTTACCGAACGAAGTTTGATAAATGCAGCGTACACGTTGGCCATAACGATCTTGGCATCATGTTGGTTTCTTGGTCTAGCTTTTTGTGCCCTTTAGATCAAGATCAAAGCGTAGTATCTGTCCCTGTCATGCCAACAAATCAAAGCATTAAGTTACCATTTTCAATTTTAAACCTAATTATAGTTTAGTCCTAAAAAGAAGGATATACAACCAATGCAACCTACCGATAGTCACCTATGGAGCTAAAACATGGAACCTCAACAGAAGTTTCACATTGAATTAAATTCAAATCCACAAAGGAAACAATTAAAGTACACCTATAATAATGTTCAAAAATGTTATTGTTATGTTTTGTTGACGTGAGAAGAACAGATACTACATTTTGATCATGCAAAAGACTGGGCTGCGAAACTTATCATATACCGAACGATATAAGGTGAGATCGAAAATAGATCGAGGTGCAACCGAACTGCTGTTGGATTTACCTAACAATTATCGGTAAATGCAGCAAATTATCGAACTTATTTAATGAATGCATTTCCAGACATGTCCCTTTTTTCTCACCAGGACTTTGGTTGGCTACAATTTCAACCTTTTCAATAATGAAATGTCCTGTTAGAAGAACAAAGTACCGATATGACCCCGTGTAAAAGTTTTGAAGAATCCACAAAACCTTCAAAGATTCAAGGTCCGTGGGTGGCAAAGCGAATTTTCATTTATTGGAGCAACAAATACATTAATTAAAAGATTAAAAGAAATATATATATATATTAGTAGATGTGCGGAAAAATCTCTTTCTCCGAGTTAGTGCATTTTAGGGCTGCCCTTATTCAACTTTTTTACAACAATGCACCGACTTGGCAACTTGAAGGCCACAAACAGATAAATAGAATCAGAACTTCAGCAACATATAGACTAGCTGAAAACCCACCCTTGGGGTGGTTTGAATAAGTTCCCATGGAAGTCCAAAATGGGGCCTTTGGTTCCAATAAGTGATCAAAACTGTTTTTATTTTAGAGGTGCCTTAATTCAATACTTCGGGCTGCAATAGAAGGTTTCGACTAATTAGAGGTCACGTTCTGATCAACAAAATCAAACTTTTAGCATAGATATATGGAAATCTGATCATTACTATCTGGTACAGTTCGAATACAGATCCCTCACTAATTTGGGATGGGGATATTTTAAAAATCAACTTGTTAAAACGTACTTGAAATCCCTTTAGTTTACACGGGATCAATCATGGGGATATATTGCGCGGTTCCTGAGATATGCTGTCTGATAAAGAAAGACATTTGTCGAATTACAATATAACAAACTGAAGTATCCGTCTACAACGATTACATATTCAAGTAAAATATGACTGAAACTTTCAGATTTGTAAATAGCTTTCCATCACTTTTGACCCCTTAAAGGTGAAAAAAAAATTTCCCTTCACTTTTGACGTCCTGAAGGGAGGAGTCTCCTTTCACTTTTAACCACTTTGGGGTGGGAATTCCACTTATCTTTTGACTTTTGAAGGAGAAATGTTTTACTCCTCTTCTGACCCTGTGAAGTGGGAAAAAGTTACTGTTCACTTTTGACCTTATGGAAGAGGAAAGGTTTCCGCTCAATTTGACATCTAAAAAAAGAAAAAGTTTCCTTTCACTTTTAACTCGTCAAAGAATTATGTATAAACATAAAAAGTAAGAAGATAGTGAATGGAAAGTAGGGGTCCAGTTTAGCATTATACTTACTTAATAAATTGAATCTCCCTCAAAAACTTTTTAATGGAATTCTTCAGGAGTTTTTACTTCAAAACGTTCCCTGCTGTCAATTGAGTTTGCATGCCAAATTCAGTTGGGATGCAGTCATGTTTAGGTGGGTTCTATAGCGTTACAGACAGACAGACTGACGAACCATGTGATAACTCTCACATATATACACTTGATTAATTGAAATCATTCTTGTTATGGGAATGAGCATGAACGCACACCTTGCACTATTGTTTTCAATTTCCATCCTTTAGGTTGGCGCATTTCAGGGGTACCAATACCTATTACTACAATGCACCGTTTAGTTTACTTATAGGATCTCATACAGATGAACAGAATCAGTGTGCATAGTACTATGAAGATAGATAACAAGCTTGTAAAACTTTAGCCTGGTTAAGGTAATCATAGCACTAAAAGTTATTATGTCTGACAACATTGTGACAATCAAAATTATGCAGCATCAGGATAAAAACTATCATCAAGAATGATGATTTCAGTGTTCTCTCTGATAAGCAGATGTGCGCTTTCTGTACGATATAACCGCATACTTCCATAAGTGTTTTGGATTGAGTGAAGTACATCGTCACTCTTTTTATCAATGGGTGAAAGTGTATGAATGGCAGTGTATGAAGTGAGATAGATATATAGATATCATAAAAGGGGTCCCATGGAAAAGATAATAGGGCTCTGTAAAAAAAAAAAAGGACCCTCATTTCATGTGGAATTAACTTCCGTCAGTGGGCAACAGAAGCAGCCGACGGGGAGATATGGCGTCACATGATTGGCCAGGTCACCGCCCTCGCCGAAGCAAACCGCAGAAAAAGAGGGTTGTGGAACACTATGTTCTAGGTTTTCTATCACGTGGGCCACACTAAGCAACCACAGATGTGGAGGTCCTTCGTAGATCTTTGTTTGTGAAGTCAAACTGTGATCTAACATTGATTCTTGAATCAGTTTTGTTTCAAAATTAATAATAAACCAATAGATAACGAACAGATAGATGTATACCAGGCTTAGCATAGTCTAATAGAAGTCATATCGATGAGATATTCACTGAAAGTAGGTGGATAGATAATGAATACACAGGTAGATATTTACTCGGCTAAGTCTATCGCAAGACCATATCTGTCGGGAAGTCGCGATAGATATATATTTACTAGGCTTAGCTTAGTCATACTTGGGGTAGCAGATGTGAAGCAAGAAGATAAATGTCAACTGCGATTTGCTTATTCTGGTACAAGGACACAACTGGGAAGTCCTCGGTGACAATAGATTCAATGAATGAACAGTTTAAATGACAGCAAGCAAACACTGTATTTATTCTTAGGTCTTTTTTGTATCGGTTGCACGACACACTATCGATCTTTCATATTACAAAGCACACATATTTCAGCGGCAGCAATAGGTTTCCATGTCGTGTGGGCCCTTTCTCATCGTTTTATGGACTGTTTTTTCTCCATTGTGTCAACTGCTCGGTTGCTATGTCTGTATTCAACACCGGCCTATCAGACTTCATTCTCTATCTTAATACTATTTGAACTCTCGTCTATTTTACTCACAGTTTTTCTTGCTCAAGTGTACAGTATTGTCAGTTGCACATGTCCACGCTCTGTTGTCAAAGTAAAATCATCCTATGACCTAGATCATCGAGGTTCTGGGATGTTTCCCATCTCATCTCCGAAGTAACATGCAACAGGTTGTACTGGGTTACATTGTACCAGCAGCAGGGGCCTTATCGGGAGAGATGGATTCATGTCTTCCAAAAAGAATTCAAACGAAAGTTGACCACCACATCAATCTAAGACAACAAATCTCCATGAAATTTTCAAGAAAAGAAGAAATCGGGCGAAGAATCATTCTGGGTTGGCTACATTTCGGTTGAGCAAGCACATCCTTCAATAACAAGAAAATCCCATTAGTCATAAAAAGAAGGGCATACAACCAATGCATCATTCCGATAGTCACTTATGAAGCTGAAACATCGAACCTATCCAAAAGATGGACTCACAAAACGAGATCCATGCGACGTGTACAAGAGAGAATCATGCTCAGTGTCAAATGTAGAGATAACAAGACAGCAAAATATTAAACAAACACATCATAAAATACAATTAAAAAAACTCAAATGGCAATGGACTGGTGGTGTAGCAAGAATGTCAGACAACCACTGGACTCACAATAGTGATCCTCAGAGATCATAAGAGAATGTGTGGCTTGTTGAAAAGATAAGATAGCGTGACGAACTGGACAAGTTCAGGATATATTCACTACGCGACGCCCATCATAGAGAGGTCTGGCGAATCTTGGGGAAAGTTTGTGAGCAACGACGGACGCAAAATGGATGATGATGATGATGATCATCATCATCATCATATTTACAGGCAAAGTCTTCACAAAAGGCCAAAATTATATCAACTATTTAAATTTTGGTAAATGTATGAATATAGTTAAAAAAAAGCTTTGGATATTTTCATTTGTCTATATCAAATAAATATCAAATAACAGAATCAGCGTAAGACCTATGGAAAGGAAAAGTACTTGGATTTGTAAATGAAAAGCTCCAACGTGTAAAATGCTTTGAACATCCTGAAAAGAACGAGTCCTGTTCTAAAGAAATCTCAAGTATTGGAAGATCTCTTAGAACTATAGTCCCAATTCATAAAGTAGCAAATGATATAGCATTTGTATGTAAAAGGTATTACATTCAGAGGATTTTGTCAGAAGTAGGTGTTATAGGGACACCATCATTCACGTATCAAGTGTCTACTTATGAACCTGATGATATCGTATTTAGAATTAGCAATATGTGAGAAACTATGATTTATACTGAATGAAAATATACATAAATTACTAATTATGTACTGGTCACCTAAAATGCACAAAACTATAACATGGTCTCGCTTTATCTTAGCCTCCAGTTTTCAAATTGATATACAATCAAATACATAATTTCCTTATTAAAAGTAAATTTGAAGGTAATCTGACTCTGAGTAGTTATAACTCTATGACCGTTAAAGAAAATTGAATTTTGTAAGTACCCGTAAAGGGGCTAAATCTATCTCAACATAAATTTTAGTACTCTTTATATAAAGATTCCTCATGGAAATCTTATTGTAGATATATAGGTTTTATTAACTCTAAAGCTTTCTTGTTTAGAATTTTAAAAATAGCAAGACTTACTTTACAGGTTTTCTCTGTAAGACGATTGTTAGTCATCTTATCGGGGAAAGTTACTTTAAAATAGGTAATGAATTATTTTGTCCGATTATTGGTATCCCTACGGGATCGATCCAAGGTCCTTCTGGGCAAAATTGTATCTACATAGACATGAATATATATTACTTCGTCTTTAATTAGAACTAATATAAAGCGGGAACATGCATCTCATGGTTGCGCACGTTTTATTGATGACATGTGTTTTCTTAATGATAGAGAAGAATTCTGAAAATCTCATAGTGCTATTTATCCTAAAGATCTTGGGCTTAAGTGTGATCATGACAGAATGCATGCAGCATTCCCTAAGTTCGGATATTGAAATTTGAAATTAGAGTGTGTGTCTATAAGATGTTTGACAAACGATATTCATTTCCATTCTATATCGTACGTATGCTTTTTAGAATAAGTAGTGTTCCATCTTATATATTTTATGGAATTATACCATTAGAATCGCATGTGCCACTTTGAGAAGTATCTACTTCCTAACGAGAACGGTTTCTTTAGTTATAAGAATTGTTTATCAAATTGGCGATCATCGTAAGATTTTTAGGCAATTCAATAAAGCTATGAAATTCGATGAGACGAACAGGGGTAGCGGAAGCAATTTGGAGCAGAAGGTCAGCTTTTCAGAAGAGGCATTTTACATGTATTTTCATTGTAATCGCTGAAAAATGGCTAAAATCAGCTAAAGTTTTAATTTCCAGCTAACTTTATCGCTAAGATATTTCTTATATATAAAAAATGGATTCATTTAATGTCAACTTATCAAACAAAATAAGTAAGACCAAGAAAAAGCATCAATGAGAATAAGACCATTACTTTTAATAGAATAACTAATTATTTTTTTAAATTGACCAGAATTTCGGCTATCGTAGATTTTTCTGATAAATTTAGAAAAATCAGCCAGATTTAGCCGAAAAATGGTTAATTAGCCAACACTGGGTTGTCTATAACGAAGTATGTGACTTTTTGATCGGGTTCATGCAGGAAGTGGGCCATAAAATTTGTTGTATTTTATGGCTCACTAACTCCTCGTTCAGTTAGACGTTTCCAGTTGGAGATCAAAAGATCAAATTGATGACATGTTGTTAACTTCATAATGTCAGAGGAAATGAATGTTTGCTTCTCTATAGATTTAGGAATAAATTTTGTTCCATTTCGGAATTTTCCAACCTATAACTCTTGTTGCTATAAATAACAAACCATACTTGGCAACACTGAGATAAACAATAAAATCTCCCATTCACTAAGCAAAACTTTTATATCTGTTTTAAGTAATGAATGCAAAAATTGACCTAGCTGGAGAACTTGAAGATGCTCAAGCATAATTAACAAGACGATTGATACTTAAATATTTCTATGTTATAGTGGAAATCTTTTTGAAGTTATGAGAAAATTTGATCATGTCTCATACTTTCCTCTTTTTATACAGAAGGCACACAGCTGCCCCGGCTGCTAAGAAGGGAGGGGGAGGGGGGATTGTTCCCGATGCCCCCTTGGTTTCAGGGCCCCTGATGACGAACATTACCAAATGAAGAACAGAATAATTTCTGTTTGACAAAATCAAAATATATCCTCCCAGAAGATTTCATACTACTCATATTATAATTCACTCTACAAATAGTCATTTTGGTACGATACAAATTTTAAACATAGTTATCTGCTGCTAAAAATGTTTGTATATTATTAAATTGATTGATAAGTAGTGAATGAATTTGTGTACGTGTGTGTGTGTGTGCGTGTTTGTGTATGTGTGTATGTATATATATATATATATATATATATATATATATATATATATATATATATACATACACATATATATATATATATATACATATATATATACATATATATATACATATATATGTATATATATATGTATGTATATATATATATATATATATATATACATATATATGTATATATATATATATATATATATATATATATATATATATATATATATATACACACACACATATATATATACATATGTGTGTATATGTCTATGTATGTATGTATGTGTGTGTGTGTGTGTTTCCTATACATGCATGTATTACACCCTCACTTGCTCATGTCTTCCGTACGTTTATTGTTCATCAGTCGTAAAGGGGGATAATTCTTGTTTCTCAAGGGAGGTTACTCTGATTGATTATGACATTGTTTACTAAAAACTTTCACCGGCTCTAAAAATGTCCGCTGTTCAGGCTGCTCAAAAAAGGATTCTCGTGTATCTTAAGCATGCTAGCCGTGATAAAAAACCAATTCTGGCTAATTTCACACAGGTAATGCTTTCTATTTATGTTCTTATCAAATTGGTTTGTTGTAGAAAAAATGTAACCTCAGAAGTCACTACTCACACTCTGTCAGGACGAGTCCGGTCATTTGTTTTTTTTTTAAAACAAACATGTATTGTTAGTATTTGAATTTGCGTTTATGATTAGTTTGTTTTGCTAGAAAATTGTCACCGAAACTGTGAAAATAGGTTGCTTCAGTTTTTAAGTGGATCTGGCTGGCCATATCATACGCACTGACTATATTAAATGGAGTCAGAGGACTGAAGATTTAAACATTTACCCCTTCTTTGTCGAGAAAAAACGTGTTGTTTTTTTTCGATTTTTGACCTCGACTCCGAATAGTTTGTTTTTTGGGGGTGGGAGTTTGATTTGCAATGTAAGTTTACGTTAAATCCATTAGTTTGTATCCAGCAGCATTCACGCTCGTATTCGAAAATTCTGACTTTATCCTGTGATCACTGCACAACTAAGACGAGAGGAGTAACTTTTTTTCCCAGTATTTTCATTGATCACCCCCAACACGGCCTGGTGTCAAAAGACATTCGTCATCCGACAGTGTCTATCGAGTGACTGACCAAACCTGATTAAAAGAACAAAACAAATTATATTTTCCAGAACTTTATTAATAGACACGAATGATTTTTTTCCTCTTGTCCATGATTGTTTTGTTGTTCACTGTTTACATGTCAGATTTTTGCCTTAAAAAATAAAAGCCCGCAAAAGAGGTATAAATCTTTAATATTTCTGCTGTTATGAATATAATAAGTACCCTATGATCGACAATAAAAACTATCTTTTTCTCTCTTTTTTTTTCAGTGCATTTTGGATTACTTTGACCAGTCAGAACTCACCACTTTGATTCATGGATACTTGAAAGATAATTGCTTTGTTGTGACCAATGAATTTAGTCCCAATACAACACCAGTTATTCTTAAGGTCAGGTATATAAAACTGTCTAAAGGTGAGAGTTGGAGAGAGAGAGAGACAGACAGACAGACAGAGAGACAGAGACAGAGACAGAGAGAGAGTGTTGGTGATTTAGTCTTTACTTTAATTGATACTCTGATTATCTAGTTTCGTGGGAATCAACAAAAAAGACTAAAAGATTATTTAATTCCCAAATCTGATATTTCTTTTTTATCCCAATTCTTCATTTACTATTCATATCACACTTTTTTTTCTTTATTTTTAACAGCATCCCTCTTTTTGTCCTGTTCATTGGTTGTCTCATAGCAATGAACTCCCCAGTGAGATCCTCCATCGTGGTATTGATGTTGGAGTGGCCGTTATCTTGGAGAGCATGGACAACAAGATCTTACTTACACGCAGAGCAAAACACTTGAGTACCTTTCCTGGAATCTGGGTACCACCTGGTAAGAACACCCTTGGAAACACCAGCTTTTATCCCCGTTATATTAATCATAGTTGTGCGTTGGGCAGGATATAAATGCTTTGGTGAGATTCAAGTTGATTCTTCATCATATTGGTTTGTTTTTGTTGTTAGATAGCACTTGTGGCATCTAAAAACATGGTTAGAGATCCCAGTCTGCCCTACTATTTACCCATGACCAGGAAGAGAAAACATGGATTATTGCCTTTTCCAAAGGCGTTAGTGCCAACAGGAATTATCATTATTTTCTTTTTAGCAAGAGAAAGCTGACAAGAAATGAACACCAATAATTTTATAGAAACAGAAGTGTCTGAGAAGAATAGAAATTTCTCTGAATTTTTGAGATGAGGTATTATTATTATCATTATTATTATTTATTAGTCTGAATAATAATAGAAATAAGAATAGAAATCATTGAAGAAAATATGAAATCCATGTAGACAAGACAGAAATTGACCATCATACTGTCATCTTAAATTTCTTTTTTATTTACTTCCAGGTGGTCATGTAGAGGGTGAGGAGACTGTAAGTAATATCATCAAACTCTTCTTGAACATTTTGATTTCTGTAAATTGAAATCTGTTTTCTTAATATATGGTCTATAACTTTTAGAAGAATCATTAACAATCAAAGTTTTGTTCAGACAATTGGATCTCTTTATGTTCTTGATGTTGTCAACACAATGTTTTGAGTGATCCATTCTTTAGCCTTCGTCAAGTGTATGATCTCAGAAAAGAGGCAAACCTTGGATACTTGACAGGGGGTGTGGTAAGGTCAGTGTGCCTAACACTGCTGAAATGGATCGGTACATCAATTAATTTTCTGTTGCCATATGATTCCAGGAATTAAAAAGATTTACCACATAGTTTTTTTAATTTGGAGTGTGCACTTATAATTCGAGGTTGCATGATAGGTCTTCCAGAAATTGCCCTGATCCATCAGCTGTTGTGCAAGCATCAGGTCATGCCTTGAACTTAATTTCCTTGTTGTGAGGATGAAGTGCTGCCTTGTGGATAGACCCCTGATAACCAGGCTTCAGTTAATCATTGGCTTGCAGTCCTTAAAGTCAGGAAACTAGAGACGTTTTTTTTTTAATTTTTTTAAAATCCTTTCTGCTTGTTTAATTTCTCAGTTCAATGAGTGCATAACAATATTTTTTTTAGATATTTTCTTTTAGTCCAAATAATCATTTAAAATATTCTAAGATTTTACAAACGGTACAAATTGATTAATTTTGGAATAAAGACTAAATAGTAGTTTTCATAGCCTTAAATAATTTATCATAATTGCTTATTTGTATCTATTTTCATATGTAAATAATAAATTCAAAAGATATTGATATTCTTAGCATTTAATAAGGCTTAGTTTAGTGCAGAATAGAAGTCGGAATGGATTAGAATGACTAAGCCATTCTTCCATGTGGATATGGCCTACGTGTCTTGAAAAGCAACATTTAAGATTTTGGTTCTTTACCTGAGCCCAAACACTGATCTTTAATATAGGTAAAAAAATATGCAACTATCTTTGCCACTAAGCAAGTCAAATGCATTTGTGTCTTCATTTTTAAATACATGATAGAAACTAGTTTCTTCTTTCTGTTGTCTAGAAACTTGACTTCAAAATTTATCCAAAAAAGCTTAATCAAAGATTTAAGTATATGTCTGTATATATGCATTTTAGCTCACGGAGGCGGGTTTACGAGAATTCCATGAGGAGACAGGTTTTGAGGTGTCACCCAAACAATGTGTAGGAGAGAAGCTGAACCTAATGGCATTTTGGGAGGTGAGTGAACAAATTGATAGATACCATAAGTCATCTCAGAGTGTTAGGAAACTACATTGGTTGGGTTATTTTATAAATGATTATAGCTTTTACATCTCACTATATTTCTATTTGCTAAATAAAGGTGAATAGATGGAGTTAAGGACATTTCTGAATCTTGGCTGTCATTATCTTATTGAGATAATATTCTTGGGTTGGGGCTCGTCAGTCAGGGTAAATGTTAGTTTGCATTGGAGGCTTTTATATTTTTCAGTTCTCATTTATCTTGCAAATAAAAATACAGTAAGCTGTAATAGCTATAATTATATAATGTGACTGAGACTAACAAGAAAGACCTCATTGCTCAGAGAAAGAAAATTAACTTCAATGAGATTATGATGGTATATAAGTTTGGAAATTAACCAATAAAAACTGCTTATATTCACTCTGCTTTGCATCTCGGAAAAGATCCCGAAGATCTGAAGTCTTTACAGCATTAGAACTGACATCTAAAGTAGTTCCACTCCACTCAGATACTTCATCAGAGTTGAATTTCCAGTGGAATAAAATATGACCAAGTATTGTATGTACAGTATTCCATGCAGTTGTTGCTGAGAATACAAAGGTGAAACCAGCCACCTGCTGAAAATATAGTTTGGGAAACATCAGAGAGCTTTGACCTGGAGTGACTTTGAAATAGGGTATGGCTGATCACATGTGGATGGAAAAGGAGGAAACACTAATCCTCATCGGATGGAGTCAAAATAATAGACACAGATCAACTTGGATCCTCAAATAAGCAGCTTTATCTTAATATTTCATTACCTTTTCATTTTGTTTTCAAAGTATTTTTCTTCCCTCTTTTGATCTTTACTTTAAAAAAATTCCTTTTTCCAGTCCGTGTATCCTGCCAAGCTGAACCATGGAGATCCAAAACGACATCATCTTGTGACATACCTCTATGGCAAACTGAAAGAGCTCAGCTCAGAGGCAGCGTCTACTCAGCTACAGATAGAGCCAAATGAGGTGGATGCCTGTGCATGGCTGGATAAAGCAATGGTCTCAGCCATTGTGGAATCTGATGAAGAACAATCTATTCAGATAGAAAGTCATCACTCGGATCTGCCTTCACATTTCAGGTAACTGTTTTTTCAAAATTTTAGTTTTCGCTATTATTGTTGGTGAAATGACGATTGGAAGGTGAAGAGAAATTTAAGAGAAAAACAGTTGTTACATCTTGAAAAATTCTATTTTCATTATGTGGGCATGTTCTGATGCACTTCAATGGTTGCCAACTACCTTTTTTCTGAGAACAGAGAGGTTGTATCAAGCATTTGATGGATAGGTGTTGTTATGTATGGAGCGGGTGGAAGTGGGGTGTGTTGTTTTCAATCTTTTTGGTTAATGATGGCTGGGACTTCTTTTTTTTTCTGTAAAGGCATGGTAGGTGTATGCTCATACTGTTTCTTATCACTATTACAACAAATTACACTTTCATTTCTGTATGATGTAGCCTAGGAACAAAGGCATCATTCTCTGAACTGGACTTCCATATCACACTTAGAAGGGGAAAGGTTAGAGCAATCCCTGGTGCTTATGACTCAACTGAGTTGCCTCAGGAATTTTCTTCAAAGCCTATGTTTAATATATTACCTTATATCATGTTCCCTATTTAATGTGATTATGGATTCTCTACATGAATCACTTTGGTACTAAGACTGTGTCATATTTGATGCTTACCTTGTCACTAATTATATAGCGACCTTATCCTAGTTGACTAATTTCTGTAAATAGTTGGGTCCTCATTGTTTTCTGATCACTCAGAGTACCAAAGAACTTCTGGCTACTTGAACTGTAACTCCAGTTCATTATGTATTACTCATGAATTACTTCACTTTCACTCCTATTCACATCTGCTCAAAATGCAAAACCTAAAACTCAAGGCTCATTGACTGCTCTGGTTCACTTATACACTTTGTGCTCTATTGATTAAGAGGTTATAGGGGTTATGTCACAGTCGTAGTGAGAATACCTAACTTAATGGAAAAAATATTCCAGGACTGCAGTAAGTGGTATATTTTCTCTATGGATAGTATGATTTATATAGTCATATGTACTTAATCACTCAGAAGGGAAACAATCTGTCTATTTCTATTTTCTCTGTAAAATGTAAGGCAGATAGTTTAGATTATAAATATAAGATATTCCCATGTTCTTGTTGATTGGAAAAAAAGAAATCATCTGAGTGGGTTCTGCATCCATAGTATCACAAATATCGACTATATGAAGTTATTTGAACAGTCATAGTATGTCATAATTGCATTAAAAGTTCAAATAGATTTTACTTGCTTACTTTTTGACTGAAACCAGTTAACTCTTTCAAGATTAACCTTAGGAGCTTATTCCTGAAAAGTCAAAAACACGTTTTTACTTAATAGTTAAATCAAACATATTTTATCAAATTGAAAGTTTTCCTTATTTTAAAGAAACAAGATGGTGGCGTACATTTATCCTATTAAACATTCATGGTTCTTTTGAGTGCTCCAAATCAATAGATCAGAATATGATAGCGTGTGAAAACATTGTTTTCAGGGGACGTTACCGTGTAAGCACCTAAGAATGTTTTTTTTCTAGGGGGCGTTACTCTCCAAATAATTATCAAGAGTTATCTTTCTTGATAATCAAACGCCGTATCCGTTTTTGTTTTGTTTTGCTTTTTAAAGTTCGTAATTTATTGAATAAAATAAGTTTTCATTATTAATTAGATCATTTATTACTCTTCACGTGTTTTACTAAATTATCTGGAAGATTTGCTCAAAGCTTAAGTTTTTTTATAGGTACAGGTTATGAAGGAAAGTTTGCACCTCAATATCTAACAATCCCTTCCATTAAATTTCTTTGGCATCTTTTTACTTATCTGGTTGAATCTTAATTTCTTTATTTAAGACTTCCATATTCAGATTAGAATAAAATCTATCTTTTGATAGAAAATAATTTGCCTACAAATGTTGTAGGAAGTGGGTTATAAAGTGATTCTAATTCATTTTTTTCCTGAGAAAGAAATTTTAATGCTTATATAAAAAAAATTGGCAAAATTTAATGAGTCAAACATCAAAATGGATTGTATCATTAGGACTAATTCAGATTGTTTGCTGGTAAAGAAGCTAAGATTTGTTATATTCATACTCATTATATTTGCCAGAGTAAAATGCTATCTCAAATGTAATTTTTGTACCAAAAATCAGTAATATATCATATGATGTTATTCTTTTTTTTTTACTCTGTATTATTGTATATAATCATCATCATCACTTTTTTAGTGTCAGTCATTGGACATAGATCTTCCTTAGGATTCCCTAGACCTCTCTATTGTGGAAATTACTGAAAGTACTTTCTCAACTTATCTAATTC
This sequence comes from Thysanoteuthis rhombus, assembly GCA_963457665.1. Classification (NCBI taxonomy): domain Eukaryota; kingdom Metazoa; phylum Mollusca; class Cephalopoda; order Oegopsida; family Thysanoteuthidae; genus Thysanoteuthis; species Thysanoteuthis major. Next base: position 26,703,298 of record OY735216.1, on the reverse strand, counting down.
GTCACATCATCTTTTATTTCGTTGGCCCTGGTTTTCAATGTAATATCTGGGGATCCATGTTGTGAGTCATGATGTTTAGTGGTTGTCTGCCATTCTCGCAACATGACCAGTCCATTGCCATTTAAGTTTTTTTATGGATTCAATGATATCTTGGACTCTTGTTTTTCCTCTAATATATTGTACTGTCTTGTGATCTCTCCATGTTATCTTGAGCATAATTCTCTCGTATACATTGTATGGTTCTCAGTTTGAAGGTCAGTCATTCAGATAGCTTCCATGTTTCAGCTTCATTGGTAACCATCAGGAGGATGCATTGATTGTATCCCTTTCTTTCTGGCATTAGCTTAGTTTTCTTGTTCTTGAAGGCTGAGCTTGCCCTGCCAAAAGTTTGCTAAGCTTTGCTTGATTTTTTCTTCTTTTGAAAATTTCATAGAGATTCATGTAGTTGTCTACTTTCTCCAGTTCTTTTGATTTTGATTGCTGTGTCTTTGTTCTCAATATGTTTGTTGTACATAACCTTTGTTTTACTGAAGTTCATGTGAAGACCAACTTTCTTGCTTTCTTCATTCTGTCTGTCCAGCAAAAAGGACCATGCCATTTGTGAATCTGAGGTGGCTAAGGTATTTGCCATCTATTCTCATTCTTTTATTCTCCCAGCCTAGGTTTTGGAAGATCATCTCAAAATAGGCTGTGAAATGTCTGGGTGAGCTGGTATCTCCTTGACGGCTAACTCATTGAACTCTGCCAAAATATTTTTTTGGAAAACTCTTGTACGAGTTTTACTATGGATTATTGTACTTTGCTTCTAAAACTTTCTTTAAGTGCACTGTTTAGAAATAGCTTGAAACCTATCTGATACCATGGTTAGAAACGCTTCCATGTTGTGTGTGTTGTATATTTACCAAGCCTAACCTGTACGGCACAAGACTTCTATTATCAGGCACAGCAAGGATCAAACTCACTCCAGTATAAATGGTCTATAGGACTAGCTGATCAACCATTCTTCTATTGCAAGGCATCCATACATATTGTACATTATGTTTTATATATATATACATAAGCTTCCTTTCCTTTAATTCATTTTTACTGCTTTCCAGTGAACTGTGTGTATTTAATGTTTCAAAAGACATATGGAAATCTAGTCATTATTATTATTACTCGTCCATGACCTATCACTTTGCTGATGATTATTACAAATGAAAATTCATGCAACATCAAGAGGAAATACCAAAACTGATACAGTTTCAGTATCCCAATCCAAAACTCTGGAAATTGAAATGTTAGAAAATCTAGAAACTTTTGAAAAGCCAAGCTGACATCATGGGTGGAAAATTACATACCTGATCTCACTGCAATATGAAGTATGTAGTAAAAAACAAGAGATGAGACTGATTTATGAGGCATTCAATTCATTCTGAGTTTGATAAAAGCTTAGTTATCTCTGGTAAACTCTTTAGAAATGTAAAACCATATTTTTATCACAGACGATGAAAGACGAAACAAGTTCCCGTCAAAACAAACAAATTTTTATCACCGCATGACCTACCTATATTATTCATGCAGAAATTCTTTAGTTATCTATTTATTCTATTTTTTATCTATCCATTTCATTACTGTCACCTTATCTCCTCAAATCCAACAACACTTTCTCTTGTCACGTCTAAATACAAAGAAATTCCAGTAGAGAATAAAAATGAAATATTACAGAAAAACTATTATTTTTAAATGCAACAACAAAACGAACATTTTTTTTTCTAATCTAATTTTTGATTTAATTAAAAGGGAGATAACAAACTTATGATTGCCACCCATTATACTATAGGCCCCATCTCCGATATAAATCATCCTGTATAGACAGACATTCCAAACCCTGAAACACATCTGGTCCCGAGCATTTCAAATTATGGGTACTCAACATGTATAGTGTTTAAGGGGTAATTAAGTGTTCGACTTTAATCTAACAACACATGAATGACACATTGTCTTTAATCAATATACATGTAATATACCATTTACTTATATGTAACAGATTATATCTTAGTAGATAACATCTCTTGTTAATTTACTTTCTTTCTCTATAGGAAAGGATTGAATACCTCAGTATTGATACTTTGCTAAAGTTTTTACTATATCATTTTCTTAAATATACCACCTTGTGATGCACCTGGACACATGATCAACAATGTTTCCTGGGTGCATTGGGTGTTTCGGGTCATTCAACAATCAGTAACCGTCACCCAGGTGACCCAGCTGGGGTTGATCAAGCCCAGGTTTGAGTCATGGTAGCGCTAGCTCACCCGGGGCTCTCCTCTCTTGATTCACAGTCACCTTGATACAATCTCTGCTTCCTTTTGCCGACTGGTTCCTTTGATGGCCAGCATGTTGCAGGCTCTGCAGAGGGTTCTGCCTATAACACACTGCCTATCTCCCATGTAGCATCCCATCTCCATGGGCTGGCATCTAGCTCACCAACCGTTGCTTAAAAATATGATGATACTAAGATTTGAGAATTAGGTTTGACATTTTGAGGTTTTAAAGTTACACCTGATAGAATTCATCATCATCATCATCATCATCATCAGTGTTTTATTATCCATCATTGGACATAGACTATTAAATTTATTACAGTGTGAAGAAAAGTATACAATTTATAAATGAAATCATATATCAAATGATCACATTTACTTTTCATATCTCAGTCATAAACATTCTTGTTAGCGGTGTTGTAATAAACATGATTCTTTTTAAACTCATTTACATTTGTTGATAGCACAACATACTCTAGCAATCTATTCCATAATTCTACCACTTTATTGCCAAAAGAATTTTGTGGTATTTAAACTACTCTTACCCACTTCCACTCATATATATGCATGGCCTTTCAAGCCCTTGTAATCTCTTTAAGTGAAAAATACATTAGGTTCTACTAATTCTACAACACCATGCATGAATATTTCTATCAAGTTTTCCTCTTTTTTTACTAATGATATAAATCTCAACTCCTTTAACCTATCTTCATAACATACTTTTTAATTCTGGTATTAACCTAGTTGTTCATCTCTGGACTTTTTCCAAAAGATTTTTATCCTTCTCCAAGTACGGTGACCAGGCTTGAACACAGTGTTCAAGGTGCAAGCAGACTTAAGCCTTATATGATACAAAGAATGATTAATTTTTTAAATGTATTTTCTATTCATTTTTACTGATTTATTTGATTGAATTGTTTCTTATCTTTCATTATTTGTTTTCTAGAGCTCATGTTTTATCTGAAGAACAAAAAATGGTGGAATGTTCCCTGCCTTTAGCACCTTTGCTGCGTGTGGCATCTGATTCATGTGAAACGGGTCAGGAAAGGGTTAGTTCAGGAACAAAATTTGCTCTAGAACAATGGTTGAAACTAACCAGTTGATTCCATAAAATAATTTATAAAACATGAAATAAAGACTTTTATCTGATTTTCTCTCTTTCATACATCTTTTTGGCTCCAAGTTTATCTTCTGTGATGTTTAAATGTGGGTTGGAGAGAATGAAATTAATCAACAAATGTAATATTGACAATAAAAACTGTTTTTACAATAGTATATCCTATCAGTTTATTTAACAACATTGTCATTCATGGATCTATGTTTCAAAATAAAGATTTTATATATACTGGGGCAGTGCTCGTTAAAGGTGCATCTTTGGAAGGGGCCAGACTTTATGGGGTGTGGAGTCAAAATTGTGGCCTAATGCATTTCTAAAATGTGTTCAGTGCATTGGAGTGATTGTCAATTTTTAGTTCTAAATTTATCTCATACTAAATCACAAACATCTGACATCAGATAATTTCATCAGCACTGATGACCTAAAACCTATGGGTGTTCTCCCCAGGCTCATGTCACACATACCACCGTTAAGCTTACCATACACTTGATCTGTCAACACATTTACCTTCCCTACCCATCACAAACTCAGACCAACTCTATAAACACCGTTTCTTGCTGTACTTTATATTCTTGATTAAGCTCAGAACTAGCAAAACAATGAAATAAAGAATCATTTGTCTTAAAAAGTCATCAGATATTGACATTTTATTCTCATATATATGTATGTATGATATATATTTCACCATATATATGTATTTCTATATTCATATATATATATATATATATATATATATATATATGTATTTTTATATTCATATATATATATGTATATATATATATATATATATATATATATATATATCCGTGTGTGTGTGTATATGAACAAATATTTGTATATAAATATATATGTGTGTGTGTATGTATCTATACATATATATGATAAAGTGTAAAAATTAATTTAATTTCAACATAGTGATAAAGACATAGTTTGTATATATATATATATATATATATATATATATATATATATATATATATATATATATATGAATGAAATACCTTAATTTGGGAACACCTATAGCTGGTCATAAGGTCAAACAAACCTCTATGACTGAAGTCACTGACAATAACATATACAATTACATGCATTTGATGAGAAAGAGAGGGAATAATTCATCTGATAAAACCAGAAAACTTTCACTGAAAAGGTTCAAAGAATTTACGGAGAAATAAGAAAGTGAAAAGAACAAGGCTCACAGAGTTGAACATATAAGGTAAGAAAAATACTTATATTTTTCAATATTTAATTCAAAACTCAACATAGATGCCATTTTTTTCAAATATATCCAGACAGACACACATATAACAGGAGATAATAAGTATATTTCGATGTCTCATGAAAATCTGAATTTTATTAGATAGATATAAGCATAAACGAGAATCTGATTTCAAATTTAGGCTTATCTGTATTACGTATTAAATGAAAACATATAAAGTAATTTAATTCAAACTACAACAACACTAATACAGCAACGACACTTATACAATAGTATAGAGATACAAATTAACAATTGAAATTTCGTTATTGGATGGCTCAAGTGTCACCTGCACATGGGAAGGAATAAGTTGATTTTGTTTTTCAATATATATAACATTAGTTCTTGGAGGTGTTAACTTTACTGACTATATATTAGGTATTTGGATATGTCGGGTCAAGGATTTGTTCCTCTTATCTGGGTAACTTCCTGGTACAAAAGGTATTGGAGTTTTTTTGCTTTAATCCAAGCTAAAAACTATATTATAAGAACATCAGAACTCGAGGAACGATGGTATTAGATAAAAAAATGCCTGGGGTGCCATGTTTACAGAGTGGTTTTGCTTTTAATCCCCAAAAACCGCTTGATAGTTAACAATTGGAGATCCCCTCCAGAAAAGTTAATTTCCTTTTCGTCATCATCATCAGCCTTTTAATACCTGTCGTTGAATTTGGACCTTCCCCTGGATTCATCAGATCTCTCTATCATGGGGCATCACAGAGCCAGTACTTTCTGACTTTCTGTGTAGCTTGTCATACTATCTTACTTTCTGTTGGCCACAATTTTGCATATGATCTCTGGGGATCCATGTTGTGAGTCATGATGTCCAGCCCATTGCCATTTTGGTTTTTGTTATTTTTCTATGATATCTCGAACTCCTGTCTCTTCTCTAATATACTGTACTGTCTTATGATCCCTCCATGTGAGGTTGAGCATGATTCTCTCTTGTGCCCATTACATGGTTCTCAGTTTGAAGGCCAATTTTTCGGTTAGTCACCTATGGAGCTGGAACATGGAACCTATCAGTAGGGTGCATTGGTTGCATACCCTTCTTTCTATGTTTATTGTACAGGACATTTGTTTTGTAGCAGTGAGAATCTTAATTCAAATTTAATGTGGGTTCTTCTGTAACACACATAAAATGAATACATGGAAAATAATCTTACTTTAACCTATATCCATGCTAACAAAATAATAACAAAAGATTATAAACTTCAAAATGAATTAGAATTATGGAGTAGTTATTGCTATGTATAAAAATTGACTGAAGAAGTTGTTCCTGTTCAGCATTACATTATGAGAAGTAAGCATGAAGTACGAGTCATGTCTGTTGGTGTACTTACTGATCCCTCATCATAAAAAACTTTTTTAGGGTAACCTACATTAGTAAGCCCCGTTTACAATACACATATAACCTTATATAAAAAGACAAACTACATTTATGGTATAAACTCTATAATAAGGAAGGTTGTGTTTGATCAACACTGCTGGGGTGTCATGTTAATATAAGTGCTTTGTTTTTAAAATCTCTGAAGCAGTTACATGGTAAACAACTGATGATCCCAACAAGAGACAATTTATACATTGTTCTATAATAACAAAGTATAGGGGAGACAGGAAAAAAACACTGAAGAAAATTATATGAATTACATTGACAGATATCGGTAAATAGTGACTGAAGTGACACAAGAAATCTATTGAAAAAGTTTTTTAATGCTTAGTGTTTATAGCTGTGAGACAGTGAGTTTGCGACTCACACTACCAAAATCTACGGATACAGGAAATTTTTCATTTTATCTACTTGCAATTTTGTATTCAGGTCTATTGAATGCACCATATTTAACGGCATATAAGACCCCCATCTTTTTTTCAAAGAATGGTTCAAAAAGTAATCATAACCTTCATTGTCCAGACCCACATTGCACAGAGCTTGAAGAGGGATTGAAAAAACTGGGTTATAAATGAAAAGAATCCAGAGAAATACATTCTGAAATAAGATGTGGGGTCTTATACGCCATAAGTTACAGTGTTCACAGAGTAAGGTGAAAATCTAACTAAAGCATCATTGTTAGAAGAATCTCACAAATCAGACAATTAGCAACAATCAAAAGAATAATTTAATGTTTCATATTCCAGTTGTTCATGTTGTGTTGTTAATAACTCTCCCCCAAATGCCTACATTTTATTACATAATGAGGTTAATGACCCAATAGAAGAAGTATTGTAATGTATACCCTCAGCAATAAAAACAAGTTATTTGACTTTTTGGAGGCTATTTATGACTACAGGAAATGTAAACTGCAGTTATGTGGTTAACACAAAAGTTTCCAATGCCATTTTTGCATGATGTTAGGGACATCTTAGAAGTGTCTTCAAAGTTAACTGAACTCATTATGGCTTGCGCAATCAATCAAATATAGCACTTTATTTACAGTACTAGAATATACCTGTCCAAAATGACAGGATTATTCATGTATGGATCAGTACAAAGGAGCCTAAAGCTATTTTATCAGGTAATTTATTTTTGATTATTCATGTATCCTAATTTCAAGTCTTGACTCAATTCAAGCTGTTTTATTATGTGATCAGACACAAAGTCATGAGGGTTTCTCTCATATAATGTTTATTCTCATGTCATAATAGGAAGGTAAATCAACCAATGAGATTATCCCATTTGAGTACAAACAAACAAACAAATAAACAGAAAAATCTGCCTATAAGCTCATTATATAGTTAGATTAAAATTATGTAGATGTACAAAAACACAGGTTCAATTCCTGGTGAAAGATACAATATGGTAAACAAGCAATACAAAAGTAGAAATTGGCACTGTCTTGTAATGCTTCTATGGTATAGAAAAGAACTTAGATACACAGAAATATAAAAAGTCAATAAATCTATTTATTCTGCACAACAAATATTCATTTTTCAACATAATATCCTTCCTTGGCAATACACTTAAGCCAATGCTTCTTTATCAATCACATAGATTAGACATTATAGAGTGAAAATTTTTCGTCAAAATTCATGGACTCATTGATCCACAGACTCAGCGAATAATTGTATCTGGCCACAGATTGATCCAGCCTTGCAAATACTTATTTCACTACATATCAAATATAATAATTGTTCTCTTAATAAAATCTTATAATAATCTCACAAAATATTTCCTTTTTTCATAACCATATCTTCTTATTAAACCTGCTTGCTGCTATGACTGAAGCAATTCATCTCAACAAATCATCAGTCCAGGGCCATGGACGGGCTGAATTGTCTTACAATAGTGCATTATTCTTCTTTTTGTTTTTTCCCATATGCATTTTATGTATATAATACACTGAGTATTCTGTTGCTCGTATTTGTTTATTTGTATGAAAATGAGTGTGTTTTAAACATGCAATGAATACTTTCTATTTTTATCAATATTAAAGATTATTTTTTTCAGAGAAAAGGTTAAAGTAAGTGTATTAAAAACCATTTAGGCAGCCAAAAGGTTAACGTAGTAACAATTATTTTGTCAGTATGATGCACTTGGTAAACTTCAGCTTTTTGCCCAAACACTTATTTTTCACTACACCCACTAATTATTGAACCAAATTACCTATGTTTTGCTGTAATAATGACTTTCATAATTACCTACTCATTTTACCTATTATATTTCATAAGTTCTAATTTGTATTGCACCCTTTAGTCATGCCTGTAATTTGATAGCCATCCCATTCCCACAGGCCAGGGAAAGCCCCTAGCAAAATCGCATAATTAACAAGAGTGAATATGAACCATCTGCAACATTCCATTATTCAATATTGTTCCCTAAAAAAAAAACAAGATGGTAAACAGAGTTAAGAAACGAGGAGGAAGAAATAGAAGAAAAAAGAAAAACACACTCTCCACAAGGAGTTTATCATGATGGACATGAAACTTGAAATAGAGAAAAAAGGAAAATGCAAACTTGTGGGAGACAAAAGCCATTAACATAACAGAGCATTCAATAAAACTTGAAGATTCAGTGCAAGTTATAGTGCAAGTCATAGTTATACTCAAACTAGGAAATGCATCATCTGAGAATAAAGCTAGATATTAAATACTAACTAATTTAACTGCATTTATTTTCAGAGTTAATATAAATACAGTTATGATTTGTTATTAGTGAAGGTTTTGAAGATTTCAACAGCAATGCTGTCTATCCAAGAACTTATAGTTTTTAAGTACGATTGTAAATTAGAATATAATGCTGCTCAAGCTGCTGATAATTACAACAAAGTATTTTGAGTGGACACTGCTATAGTGCAAACTTCTCAGCATTGGTTCTATAGGTTTAGGTCTGGAAATATGAATACCAAAAATTAACATCAAGAGAAGCCCAAACAGTTATTAATGATGAAGAGTCATTGACAACAGTGGCTAATGACCCATGAACGAAGAACCAGGTGCTCTCTGGAGACTTGAGGACTTCGTGACCATATCATGTCATTTCAAGGCAGCAGGAGAGGTTTAAAAGTTGGGAAAATGGGTCACACATGAACCGAAGGGAATATTTCATGACATTGACAGACCCCACTCTTCTTAGTTGATTGCGTCTAAACTTAAAAAATAGGGATATGAAGGGTTACAGCATCCTCCATATTCACCTGACATTTCTCCTACAGATTATCATCTTTCCAATCATTTTGAACTTCATATCTACAAGAGAAGGTTCAATGTTAGGGAAGCTATGATTCATGCTTTTTTTTTTTAATTTATAGCATCTGGACCTAAAGAATTTTATTTTCATTAGAAGATCTTTGGAAAGAAGTTACTGCTTCAAATGGGTCATATTTTTATCAAATAATTATTGTTTTTATTACTTATATCATTCTTTGTCTTACAATTCAAAAGACATTTTATATACCACAATGTCACCTGATTTGAGCAGAATGGGAAAAAACAAGAGTCTATACCAAATATGTTCCCCTGTAGAAGACTGGATAATGGCCAATATATTGGGACAAAAATAATAGTCTAAAATGATATTCAGAATCCAGTGCAACTGTTTGTTACTCAGAAACAATTGAAGCTCAATTAGTTATGTTTTTTGTCTTTAATAGAGACAGGGAAGCCAGATACAAACATGTATATTTGTGCAAAAGTATATTTCAGTATAAGGCCGTATTTCAAAGTTGAATTTAGATTTCTGATATTCCAACTGTCTGTTTCTGCTGCTCATATTCCTAAAAGTATATTATCTTCAAATTTTGTATGTGCATTTTCTCAGCTACTTATCTTTAAAAAGTATGGGATTTAAGCATCTGTCATCATATTAATAGCAATATTTACTCAAACTTGAAAAAGTAAAAATTGTTTATCATTTTTATGCAGTCAGACATGATATTAGTCTGCATGCCCAGTGAGGATGCAAAATTTGAAATTGCTCCTGTGGTTGTACACCAATCCCTCTTTGTTTTTCCTAGGGAAATAGTATTGAAATTCATCTGACATGGAATTCAGGATTTCAAATCATTTGGGCTGATCACCAGGGAAAAAAATCCTTTGCCAATGATTGGAAACAGAGGGTTTATTTCTCTCAAAGAGCCAGCGATAAGGAAATTCCTCTGATAAGATTCAGAATCAATAAGATTTTCTGTGCAGTTCACAGAGAACTGACATGTCAGATACTTTTACTTGAATAAAGATAACAAAATTTAGTTTTGAATAGTATTCCCAAAACAAAAAAAATGAACTTTTTTTTATATAACAACATTATGATTGCAGCGTTCCAATTTTCTGGGACTTTACTTTATTTGACGCATAAGTTGAATAGAATTGCTAGTTTCCTCGTAATTACTTTACCTGCTTTTTTGATTCGGTTAATGGTGATGTTATCTGGTTCCGAGGACTCCCCTTTTTTTGTTTGTTTGGTGGCTTGCACCACCTTCCTCATAGTAATTTCTGGGTAACTTTCGTACTGATTAACCATGATGTGTTTATCTTGGTCATTGTTGGGGGAATGGAGGCTTTTGTAGAATTCTTGGGCGTGTTGAACCATTCAGTCCCTATTCATTCTTAAATATTCTTCAGGCACACTAGTTATTTGCTTTCTCCCTATACTGGGAGATATTTTAATAGTTTTTAAGCCCCTACCTCTTCCAAGAAAGCTTTCAGTGTCTGTTGTCGTATATCTTCTTTTATCTTCTCTTTGTTTCTTATGGATGCTTTTGCTTACTTCAGTTGCTTAAACCTTTTCTCTCGTTGTAGTGGGTGACTTTGAATTTCTGTGTTTTCCCATGAGATTCATGGCTTCTGGAAGTTTACTGATGGTTATTTAATTCCTCTTTGGCTTGAACGTATTTGCGACTCCTATTACAGAGATATTTACTTTGTTGTTAGGCTCATTGCTGATCTCTTCTGGTTTGAAGAGAAGTTCATACCTGTTTTTCTGTTCAGTTGCACAATTGAATGAACTGTTTCTGTATGCTGAGCAGTTTGAATTTTACATCTTATTATTCTATGGTCATTTCCTAAATTGTCACAATTTAGGACATGGATATCTTTGATTGTATCCCTTTCATCTTGGTATTTGTTTCATGATTAGGGCAACTCCAAGTCCATGTCCTATTGGGTTTCTTCTTGAAGAAGGTGTTCGTGATTTTGAACCCATTTGCTGTTACAAAGTTAACATCTTCACTTTTTTCATAATTTTTTTTCATAAAATAGCAAACTACAAGTAGTATGACATCAGCTATCTATTAAAATCATAGCTGAAGAGGAGGTGGTGTTTGATCAACTGGGGAGCCATGTTAATAATACTGTTTTGCTTTTAAATGCCCAAAATGTTTATGTGGTAATAAACTGATAGTCCAAAAAGAAAAAATACACATAGTACCATATCAAAATCTGTGTATAGCATAAAAAAACACTAGAGACAAATTACATAAATTATATTAGCAAATATTGGGGAATAAGAGACTGAAATGACACTAAAAACTAAGACCATATCATATATAATGGATGTCCTTTGTTTACCTCTGTCAATGAATTAGAAATGAGATGTATGTACTCGATCTCATCCATTTGCCTGTTCGTTTGTCTGTCCCTGCGATATCACCGAAAGTACTGAATGAATTTCAACTGGATTTCCTGGAGGAGGTGCAATCGGGTAAGAAAGACATGGAATGTTTTCTCATTGAATGATATTTTCCCACTTATATCTATGTATACGCTCATGCCTCTCCATACAATATCTTCAAAACTTGTCGATGAATTTCAATAATATCTGGTGGAAGGATTGCAAATAGTCAACGGGAGAACTAGATCGATTTTGGAGCGAATCCATGCGCAATTATCTTTCTCACATTGTAGTTATATACCCAAACCATGTACTATCGCTAAAATTTCATCTCTGTTGAAGTGGTCTCTCCGAAAATTCGCAATGAATTCCTTATGGATGAAATATGGGAGAGTGGACAATACACTTGGAAAAAAGTGATTAAATTTCAGAGTGGATCACTGCTCATTTATCTCCCCTACATCGCAGCTATATGTCGAAACCACATAAAGATAATTCCTATATGCAAGATAAACGATTTTATTTCTTTTTTAGTGATATTTGTCCGTTTTTTTCTTCACTTGTATTCACGTATACGCGACTGTCCACACGATATACCCAAAGGTTCCCAATTTTGATGAAAATTTGTAGTAGGGTGGATAATAGGCTAAGGGAGAACTGATTATATTTTGGAGCATATCTATTCACAATTATCTCCCCTACATCGTTGGTATTTGTCCAAACCAAACCAAAGGATATTGCCAAAATTTCATGTCTGTCCATACGATATCTCCGGATGTGCTGAATGGACAATGACATTTTGTAGAAGGTCGGCCAATGGGGTGAGGAAAGGGAGGTCAAATTTTTGGGTGGATCCATGCACAATTACCCCCCCCCTTGATAATGGCGCTTGTTATACGCTCTCCGAGTGCTTCCTAATTTCCAACCAATTTTCCTGCTAGTTATCATTATTTTCTTACCCCTTTCTATATAACCAACGATTTTATCAAATAAATTATCCAAGAAGAATCGAGTTTTTTTTAAAGATGATTTGTCATGCGATACATAAAACGGGCTTGTAATGCAACTCCTTTTTTCTCAACGTTTTAAAATTTAGTTTTATATTCCAGGTAAATTTGATCTATTTTCTTTAAACCGAATTTCCTAGCAATTTCGGCTTTATTCTCACATGAGGTTCTTTAAACCGAATTCAATGTTATGTTTATGTAAATATTACGCACAATATCGGTGGTATTTAGATTGCAGAAGTCTTCTTAACATCACATTCACTGTCATCCAAGTATGAATTCTTAATCTTGAATATACCTTTGTACCTGTTTCCTGAGGCAAGGCTTGGTCATTTCCTATCTATTCATACTAACCTTATCGCGGTTCCATCCTGTGACTACTTAGGTTTAGTCATCTCCAACACAAACTAAGTATTTCTGGCGATAGGAAAAACATTTGATGATTAAAGACTTAATTTTAGAAATCTGGGCATGAAGGTTAAGTAAGTTTCTGCAACCAATATGTACGCATCACTTTGACAATCAGAGTTACTGACAGACGGATTAGGGTTATTATACAAAGAAGCCTTGATTTGGCCTACATAGCGCTCTTTAACTCAATGGTAAGTGCACCGCTACATTGAAGTGGCTACTTCATCGGTCGCTGGTTCGATTCCTGCAACAATCCTATTTTCTTTAATTGTTTATTATATTTACGCTGTCTAGGCCGAACGACACATTCACCGTGTAATAACGGAGATCATTTCAAATGGAATTTCAATATGATATAATACTTTAATAGTTACATAAATAGTCATATATATATATATATATATATATGTATATGTATATGTATGTATGAAGTCCACAGTTTTCACAAATGAGATTAGCCAATAGAAATTCGAATTCTTTTCTTTTGGTACAAAAATTTTGGACAATCCATGAATATATGGAAAGTTAGGTTCAGACGTTTTCTATTTATATCATAATAATCTGATTTCTGTTTGTTTGAAGCCGCAGCACAGCAAAATGCAAAAACTGCATATCGTAGTGAGATTTTTCTTAGTGCATTACCGTCAAATTATTCTAATTTGGAGAATAAAGCAATTTCCAGTTCCAATCTGTAACTCAATGATAATACTAGGGGATCTGCGTCACTCTCATCCCGATAATCTTTTACATCATCGTAGCCAAGATCTCCGAACCGACCAAAAAGTGAGCGAGGTGGCATGGTATTCTTCCTTTTTCACTTAGTTGTTTTGTTTTGTCAGCGCTACCGGACACACCATCCTGCAAATCCGCACGAGCACTTCATTAGATATCTCTTAAAAGCGTTTTTTTTTTCTTTATTTTGGGATTTTTTCTCTTAAATTATTTATGGATTTTTTAATAACTTTTCTGATATTGTGTCTGCGCTACCGGATTCACCATTTGACCTAAAACCTTGCAAACGCGTATGAGTATACCTTGTAGACACGTCTTAAAATGATTTTTGATTTTTAGAGGGAAAATACTTTTTGCGAAGAAAAAAAGCAATTTTGTGGCTGTGAGTGTCGCTCTTTCGAATGAAATAGCAGCAGGAACAGGATGGATATACACATATGCACACACACAACCCTATCTATTTGATAGCGCATAAAATGATCTATCATTTATTTTATTTTAGATGCAAGATTGTGACTAAGGTTTTTCTAATTCTGGGATGGGACACCATGAAAATTATTCAGGTCACAGAAATATTTCAAAATCATTTTGTAGATGGTAATGTTTTGTTTTGTTTTTTTATATGAATATGTTGGTTTTTTGCAAAAAAAAACAATGGTAGGTCTTTTGGGGCTCTTACATAATTGTGTCCGAACATTCCACGATGATTCACTTAATGGCTTGAGTGGAGTGTATCATAATGATCCAATTTATCAAGGGAGATAAGTCCAGGCATATCAGAGTAGTTCCCCTCACTTATTTATTTATTCATTGTTTTATAATTATCGTATGAGTCTTAGGAAGTGAGTTGACATCCAGCCTGATGGCCGCCAAGGCAGTCTTTGAGCGAGTACACTTGAACTGTTGTTTCTTCTTGCTACTCCAGACTGTTCGCATAGCATTCAGATGGTCTTAAAATCTTAATTATATATACCTTGAATAAGCTAGTTCAACGAAAGTGTGAGACTGTAAAAAAAAGAATCGATTCGATATATCTTTGCCTTTGTAATATCTTTTATGCTCTCCACATATTTGTCACAATAGAAACGTCTCGGTGCCTAAAGGAATGAATACATACGAACAAGTTAGAAGGTACACATGGGAACAGATTCATTTCGTACATGTCCTCTCCTTATACATACAATATTTGCCATGATTATTTAAACAAACAATTTGGTTCTAATCGCTTGATTTTAAGATTTAAAAACAAAAACATTACGCCAGAACCACATTTTATTGCAATCGACAGAACTAGGTACACATTCTGTCGTACTTTTCCGTTCTGAATGGGTTTTTTCCTATGGAATTAAATGGTTAAATGAAAAAAGTACAGAACATTTATATCTTATCGGTGGGATCTTAGGGTCTGATTTCAACATCCATCGTTGGTCGCTCGGCTCATTTAGCAGTTATGCAATTAGAAAACGCATGCAATTTGAACTTTACTAATACGCTTATCCACATGACCTATTAAAGAATGGGAACTCTATTCAGATTTACCTAAAGGCATGGCCAAGGCGGATGGATAATCACTATGGCAAGTCCTATCACCAGTCATCTCGACTTTAAGTGAGAGTTTGTGATTAGCCAAATCATCTTGTTCGTAATTACTGCCAAGGCAATAGCAGTAATGGTTATCATATGAAGTGTGAGTTGTGACAAACAGAGGCCATCGTTTTCTCACTAAAATCTCTAAAATGGAGTTACATTTTATACTTGGAATATTTTTACTTTTACATGGCAGAGGCCGATGTTAATGACGAGGCAAATATATATTTTTAAAAAACTTTTTGAAATATGAGGTTATTTTTAAAATATTTGTGAGAAAAGAATATTCTAATAGTTCAAGTATATATTACAGGGTTTAGGACCTGCTTGGTGGCTGTGGTATATTTCCTATCGGTGAGATGGTCAGTCTTCAGATAAAAGGCAGGATTTCGAACACTGACCTTCAAGTTAGGAAATCATTCGTCACTTGGGGGATAAGCATAACACAAGCTTTGTACTCCCTCCATCACCAATTTAAGAATGTGTCGTAGTAAGCCAAGTTCAGTAAATATGTAGGCTGTAGATCTGGAGTCGTCGAGTCGTAATCGAAAGGTTTACATACCGACTGTGCTGCTCTAGAAATAGGTTTGGCCTGCTTCATGGGTTGGATAGTTATATGTTCCTCAGTGTTCGGTGTTCGAGCTCAGGTAGAAGCCAGATTTCGAATTTTGTGAATTTATTAAATCAACCACTATGTCTGATTCGTACGAATGTCAAATAAGTCATATAATTGGTCATCTTCCTTAGAAAGGAAAGCATCCGTTATTCTACTCGAATTTCAACAATTGGAATTGTATTATTCAAATCATATTGTTATTCACTAAGCTTAGCGTATTTTATACATGTGGGTAACTCAGTTTGGTTTGAACACACTGCGGTTGTAAAGATCTGTGAGACTAACTTGCTCTACGATAAGGAGTCCAGTCTGAGTGGAATCATCACAATCTCATAGACACTTGGGTTCACTGAATATTCTAGGGCAAGTTTTATGCATAATTTCCCAGAGAGAAGTTTGTTTGAATTTTCATGTTCTTTTCCAAAAAGTTCCTCCTCACAAGTTTTGAAATGTTCTCTTGAATTTTCTTTGAGCTTTAGACGTGTTCTCTTTGAATTAATTTGCAGATATTTGTAAAGTTCTGTGGTCGTGAAGCAGACTTCTAATTATCAACCCAACAGCTGTGTAAAACATTGCATTTGTTTAGATTTTGTATATAACGCAGAAGATCAAATTTCCAATTGAGAGATTTTTAGTTTTTGTCCCTGTTACCTAAAACGTCCGTTGCACTTACGAAACTGGGTCAATGCTTACATAAACCAAAATATCAGAGGTTTTATATTAGACAAAACGGTATGGATTTTTCCATTAAGGAATAAAATTCATATGAAAACCATCTTTTTTTTCAGTCTCTAAAGAGTGGGTTTGACAAACAATACAGCGAAACTATGGACACACGATCCCTGTACGACGTCTGCACGGAAAGTAACCTACTATTTTGAATATCCCAAGAGCCAATTGTGCGGTCTTGATGTGATTTGCTATTCAAAAAGAAAGGACCTTGCTGCGTATGCGTAAACATACACTCCCTTGTGGTGTTCCTTGGTTGTCAGTAAGATCCCATTGAGTGAATTTACGCACTCTGTGACAGTTGCATTCACAATGAGTCAATCTTCATGTCTCTTCACGTCATTTTTTTTTTGGCATAACATCGCATCAACCAGGTCTGTCATCCCCGCCCTATATAGTCCTGATTTGGCTCCCTGTAACTTCTGGCTTCTCTCAAAAGATTTCAGACTGTGGATGTGATTTTTAAAAAAGGTGACAAGACAGCTGATAGCGATCCTAAAAGAGGACTTTGTGTGTTTTGGAAAGTGGTAGGGATGCTGTGATAAGTTGGCGAGATCCCAAGAGAAGTTCTTTGAATGGTCTTGGGAGGGGGTTAAAGCGGGGCGAACTTTTGTAAAGCGGTGTATACGCGTATTTAGATATGACGTTCTTTGGTCTGTGGTATCGCTTTTCAAACGAACAATCAGAAAACTAATTCCACTCCTGGACATTCAAACGGATTTTCTTCGTATTCGGACGAGAGAATTGGAAATGAAAACTGACGCAGCGAGAAGCAGTTATAAATTTGTCACTACATAAGGCTAAATACGACACTACGTCAGATTCGATGTGTTGCCTCACACACGAATGTTTGGAGCATAACCAAAATTGCTCAGTTCCATCAGTCTCATCATCTTTGATTGCGAGCGTCAGAGTGTGCCTCTGACACTATTCAGTTACTGCAATAGGGGGTTGCAGCCTACGGAACGTATTCCCTGGGGTGAGGCACGCTTCATTCGTGCTGTGCAGGGCCCGAAGACGAAACACGACCGATCTCAGTATCTATATAGTGCCATTAAGGTAACATTATGACCCACGAATCTCCCCCTTTTACTGCAATCGAGAAATGCTGCCCGGAATCCCCAAGACTAAGCTTGCTTCATCTGTTTTGTATCTTGTCCGAAGACAAAATTGATTGCTATCAGAAGAAACGATTCGAAGATAAGAAAATGTATGCTGTCCTGATAAATATTCAAGCTCTGATAATAAGTAGGTCGAAATAGACAAAAAATAATTCGTGAAAGAATGAAAATGTTTCATTTCAATGTCCTGAAAATAACCATAGATAAAATATCTTTTAAATTAACAAAAACATTTTAGAAGGAAATGTATCAGTAACTTGGGATAAACCTACAAAAGAAGGAGATAGCTGGTGTCACTCAAGGGCTAGTACTTTTCAGGAAGGCATGAAACTAATCCTCGCATTGACTTTTCAGATCACTAGTCATATTCACCATGATATTTCACTGACATATCACGATGGTAATCAGGAAAAGGAGATAGTAAGGGTCCCGTTTCACAAGACCCCTTTGGATAACAAATGCTTAATTCATGAAACACACAAGCCTCAAGTAGATGAAACGTGGGCTTTTCCCAGGACGAGCATGCGTTAACGAATATTATGAGCCCAGCAATTTGAAGCAGAGACCATTTAGTTGATTATCCTAAACTATAACTCTTACAACCCATGACAAAAATAATGGAATTAACATTGAGTGAGCATGTACTTTTTTCCTTTGATTGATCTGGAAATAATATGCGGTGAGTTTAAAGAACTTAATCTAATTAGTTTGAGGTATATTTCATGGAGCAAGGTATATTTCATTGGGTATATCTCATGAAGCCATTCAAGTATTAAAGAATTGTTTTGTGTTGTATCTGTGATTTGTTTATTTTCTGCAAAGTAAACAAGAAGCTATGTGGACATCCTCTAAGTGTGTTGATTCCATAATTTTTGCCGGGGGTAATAGCTGCACTTGCAAACACTTATCAGAGAACTATGTTATCAGCATGTGTACATTCCCAACGAAGAAGGTATGTGCACGAACGTGGTAGATGGGTGGGAGCAACATTGTTGCCATCAACAAGATATCCAAGGTATAAAACCACACCTTCACTGACTGGTATTACAGTCCTAATAGACATAGGTAAGTGATGAACACATTTTTCAACAAAAAGACACGTTTCACTATATCTTGTTTGTTTTTTTACTTCATTAACACGCTGTGAACATGGTAAGACTTTTTATTTATTTCTGTTCAATAATTTGTCGTCTTTTTTTTCGTACAGTCATTTTCCAGCTGAATGTTTTTTTTTTATTAGCTCAACGTTTCTTCCCATTCTTGATATAGCTAGATATTTAATGAAGGAGATTTGACAAATTATAGATTGTGCGCCAATTAGAATTGATATTTCACTATGTATGTTTGTGTTACCTCATTCTAGGAAACAGACAAATTTTATAAGTTAATGTGACAGCATATATATATATATATATATATATATATATATATATATATATATATATATATATGTGTGTGTGTGTGTGTGTGTGTGTGTGTGTGTGTGTGTGTGTAAAGCATCAGTTTTAAATACTAAAAATCTCTTTTCCGAAATTCATTCCATTTCAGTCAATTATTTCCCAATATCTGTTAATGTAAAAGATATAATTTTTTCGGTGATTTTCATGTTTTACACAGAATCATGTGTTATCGAACTTGGTGAGAACTTTTGTTGTTGCTATCATCAGCTGTTTACCATGTAACCGTTTCAGGGATTTAAAAATAAGACTTTTAATAACATGGTTTCCCAACAGCGTTGATCCAACACCACTTCCCCTTAAGCTATGAATTTAATATATAGCTTTATTTCATTATTTTTAGGGCAGTGTCATAATACGTTTAGTTTGTAATTTTAAATCGGGTCTTACTATAATGTATTGTATATGGGTGTAATTTTATACTACGCGTTGTTTAATTTTTTTAAACAAAGGGCTTACTTACGTAGGTTACCCAAAAACCATATTTGACGCTGAAGCATCAATAAGTATAACAACTGAGTTTTTTTTTGGGGGGGGGGTCACTTCTATTGAGTGTTCATATTTGTATTTACTAAACTCCACTTACTATGACTGGTTTGTTCGAACTAATGTCTTCTTCTTTATTGCTTTTTTTTGGGGGGGGGGTCACATTCTCCTGTATGTACCCAACCTCCCCAGCCTTCTTCAGGCGCTCGAAAATGTTGTCGAAACTTCTTCAAGGGAGGCATATACGTCTCTCAAATACAATACGCCCAGAACTCTATGCTCTTGCATCTTGTTGGTTGTATCCTCCTGACCTTTTCACTGACCTCGTGACCTCTCGTTGAACTTTGCATGCACTCTCGTCTCTTTTGCCATGTTTATAGAATCCCAAGTCCATCGCTCGTCCTTTCCTAATATGTCGTACCCAAACTATTAATGTTGATACTCGGTCTGCTGATTTTGTGTATAAGAGAGGATACGCATGCTCCGACAGAACAAGATTCGATAAAATTTCAGTACTAAAGAGAAATCTGAGGTAGACCCGAGGGTACACAGTCGAAATGCTGTGTGACAAACAAACAACAAAGACGAGGAATTAATCTGGCAAAGCGCATACAATGTTTAGAACACCTGGTTTACAGAAGGGTTGGGTTAAGTCTGACACAGGACTGCAATAATGTGACATCCAGTGAGAATTGAACTCTCTACACTAGCAATTGTCTACGAGACTAACTTGATAACCCTCGCTCTACTGTATGCATCAATGAAAATATAGGTAATTTGCTGTGTGTTATCAAATGTTGCAGGAAATATCAAAGAATTATTGGTATATCATTGGCATCTTTTTTTGATTTTTCCTTTGATTTGCGATCAAGTTTGTCAGATTGGATTATATTCTCCGTTTCTTAATCTATCAATCTATCTATCTACCTATCTATCGATTTATCTGGATAGACAGAAAGATAGAGAGATATATCCTCTTTTCCTATTTTTCATATCCCTTTCCAAAAATTACTTTGCTTTTATAATGGAATATTTTAAAAAAATCTCTACAATGCACTTAATCAAAAGAATA
Organism: Thysanoteuthis rhombus; assembly: GCA_963457665.1. Lineage (NCBI taxonomy): Eukaryota > Metazoa > Mollusca > Cephalopoda > Oegopsida > Thysanoteuthidae > Thysanoteuthis > Thysanoteuthis major. The sequence goes on along the minus strand of OY735216.1, from coordinate 26,682,354 downwards.
TACTGTTGTCAAACTCATTCTATCGAATTTTGACTTTATTCTCGTACGAAACAACAATGACAGATAACAATGACCAGACCAAAAACTAGTGATGTCTTGCACGAACGTGACACAGTAGCGTACTCGAAAGCTGATGACGGATTCGCTCCCACTACCAAAGCTCAACAGTGGTCGACTAAATCCCATTTAAAAGGAGCACTCTTAAAGAAGTTGAAATGGGACACGTAGTATTGTCTGTAGAAATTAGTTATGTTTCTATCACGTTTTTAGATTTTAATGCAGCAGAGTTCGACTCTGGCACAACCAGGGTTGTCGCCAGAATTTGCCCGACGAGGGAGCTAGCTTCTACGATAAGGTGGCTGGATCGTCCAGCACCTGGGGGGGGTCTGTGGACATGCTTCTCAGGGTAATTTCAAAGTCAGAAACTCTTTTTTTACCACAATGTTAAATTTATATTTGGCAAGAGAATCAAATGTGAAATATATATTCCAATCACCCTTGGTATCTGGGGTGAAAAATGACCGGCAAGGCTATTTTTGCACTACTTGAAAGTGTGTTAAACTCTCTACTGTTGACAAATACATGAGTGCTTGGGCCCACGATGCAGTTTTGAAAGCAGAAGGGCAAAAAGGTAATGTTTGCTGAGGGGTACCCCACAGGGTTGGTGGCATAGTGGAATTTTTTTAAATTGACGCCTTTGCCGGAAAATGTGTTTAGGGGACATTATCTAGTCATGTTTTGATATTCATTTATATCAGAAATTAGAAGTATTTCAAACATGATGAGCTGCATTATGTTTCTAATACCCTTCGATTTTTTGAATGCAACTTTTGGGACAGGAATAATTCCTTAGCAAAATAAAATTAAAACTACAATATGAACTTCGGTCATCAGAGTTGAAAGTCCGATTTTTCAAATTTACCAAAGATGGAGAACACTCGTGTTATCGAAGACGGTAATTGATAGAAAGCCCTTTTGCTGACGTTTGGGGATAGCGATCTTTTTGACATAGTTGATTCTATACACTCAGAATGAACCAAATCTGGAGATGATGAGACAAATTTCGACAAGCTTGTCCAAGCAGTCGAAAACCATTTTCATCCATGGCAAAATGTAGAGTATAAAGAATTTGTTTTCAGTCAACTCAAACAAATGAGGAACAATATTGTGAAACTAAAACAACTTGCTCTAAAGTGCAACTTCACCGAGGAGGACGCAAAGATCAAGTTCCAGATCATCATCATCATCATCATCGTCGTCGTCGTCATCATCATCATCATCAGTCATTTTAATGTCCGTCGTTGGACATAGACCTTCCCCAGGATTCGCCACAATTCTCTATCATGGGCGTCGCAGAGCCAGTATTTCCTGAATCTGTCCAGTTCATCTCTCTATTTTGTGTTCTGTCAGCCTCGGTTTCTTATGTGATCTCTGGGGATCCATGTTGTGAGACGTGATGTCTATCGGTTGTCTTCCATCCTTGCAACATGGCCTGCCCATATAGTTGGTTGCTAATCGTCAGAAGTCTGCGAAAAAGGACTAACTAACCCAGATATGTCCCTACAGGATCTGCTATTATACACACAAAAATCGCAACTTATGGGTCTCCAACGTCCTACGCATGACCTATAATCAAAACGTGGCTAGCGTCCATCAAACTATTACTAACAGACAACACCATCCCACCCTAAACGCCCTACTACAGTCAAAACAACAGTCAAAACAACACTGCTGCAACTACAGTGGCTTATCGCCCCACAACTTCGAAAATAACAGAACTACCCTGCATTTAATCGTCAAGGCAGTTGTTGCTCGAAGTGGAACCACCTTGCATTCGTCTGCTGAGCAAAGCCAACGCAGCAAAAACAACAAACTGCACCTCAGCAAACACAAGCTACACAGCGTAGGCCATCGATGCGACGCCGGGGAAGACCAGGCAGAAATTTACATTGCATCGAAAGCAGTAAAAGCTTTGAATCGGATGGGGATGTTCAAATCCATCTTCAGGGCTAGTAAGAAAAACAACGCTTCGACATCCTCGTTGGTAAAGCCCGTCAGCGTTTAAACGTGTCGAAAAACGGCCACATAGGTCTTTGGTAGCCAGCTGATCTCACCAATGTTGGGACAGTTCCATATTACCCTCCAATCAGGCAACACCACATGCCGGGCTACAATCTACGTGGTAGCCGGGCCGGAAAGACCTATCATCGGCTGGGTGATATCAAAGAAACTGAAACTCCTGTCAGCCATTGGAGACTTGGTTAACAATGCTAATGACTCAGTCGATGACCCCCACCCACTTCATCTTCGATCCAAGCACTCTAGAATCAACCACCAACACGCCAAGCTCCATGTTGACAAAAATATTGCGCCTGTTACCCAGGATCACCACCGGGTTCTTTTTCAAGTCCGAAAGCACACCAAAGACAAGATTCGGAATGATGAGATATTGGGAGTAATCGAGAAGGCAAATGAACCAACCCCATGAGTATCCCAAATTGTTGTAGTACCGAAAGAATCTCCAGGTAAGGTCTGAGTTCGCGCAGATATGCTCTCAGCAAACACAGCAATTAAGAGAGAATGTCACCCAACTCTAACATTCGATGAACTGAAGGTTATGGCTATGGAGAGCAATGGTCTTCAGCAAATTGGACCCACTATATCATAACGTTTATAACAAACTTAGTGCTGTACAGGTGCAAGTATTTGTTCTTTGGAGTTAATTCTGCTAGAAAACAATTCCAAGAGACAATATCTCAAAGGTGTTAGCATCAGCGACGATATTTTTTGTTTCAGATCATCCCAGCAGGACCACGATGCTTAACTTCGGGCAACATTCGAACGACACCGAGAGAAGGGTCTCATCCTGAATGCTGAGAAATGTGAATATAACAGGAATTCGCTGAAAATCCTGTTACATGTCTTCGGAAAGGAAGGCATAAAAACCTTGCAATGAGAAAATCAAAACAATTATTGACTTACCTGACCCAGAGAACGCGTCAGATGTCTGCAGTCTGCTTGGAATGATTATTTTTAGATGCACACTCCATTAGAGATTACACGACTGACCTATGATCTGCACCAAATAAGGGAAAAGCCCACCCACAGTGACGATCTTCACAAGCTAAAGATAGCCTTGGACAAACTATGTACTCTTGCTTACTTTGACCTGTATAAGCCGACAGAGATATATACAGACGCCAGTCCGATAGGCATTTTAGCCGTGGTCAGTAATCCAATTTGCAAGTCGTGCTCTTACACCAATGGAACAAAAATGTTCGCGGACTGGACATGAAACACTTGCTATCAAGTGGGCATGCAAGTGCTTCAACATCTACATCTTCGGGGCACCATTCACAGTCTATACCGACCACAAGCCTCTGACGACAATATTCAACAATGCCCGAGCTCAATTATCAGCATGCATCGAACGTTGGGTGCTGGGGGTACCACCATATGGCATCAGTCAAATAACACCCAGGTCACGACCACCCTGATGAGTACCTGATCCTATCACCCAGCGGTGGAGAGCAAAAGGTCACGGAGAAATATGTGAACTACGTTGTCCCCACCCAAAGCGATGACGGCCAACGACGTTACCGTAAAAACGACAAGGGGTCCCCACACTTTCTGTTGCAATCGAAGCCATCCTCACCAACAAGTGGTGTGCCATCGGTGACGATGTTGACAAGTCAATATTCCACATAACCTTCCTCTGCAGATCGGAGTTGTCACTGCACACAGTGCCAGTATCGTCCAAGAAAACACACAGGATAGTCCTTAGAGAAACACTTCACTCGCACGCCGTCAAGCTTCTAGTTCAGGGGTATGTAGTCCCTGGTAGAGTGCACCGTCATAAATTGCCACTTCTGTAAAATATCCATCGCAACGAACACCATTCAATAACTGCTCTTAATGTCTACCCTACCCTTATCTTCCTACTTCGGACATCTTCCAAACGGGGAATATATATCGTCAACGATGAATATCCCATGTACGTGGTTAGGGACATCCTTGACACGATCCCAAGAAAATGTGTCATACTGCGACTGGACGAAATATTTTGGCATCCCTGACTCACTCTAGACTGACAGCGGTACACCGTTCAAGTACCATGACTTCAGCACCTGTATTGTACAAGCTTGTTTTCTTTTACTCTCTCTCTCTTTCCCCCCCTCTCTCTCTCTACATATATATATATATATATATATATATATATATATATATATATATATATATATATATATATATATATAATCAGACTGATAAAGAATCATCAAAACAACATTCTTTTCTATCTATCTAAATCTAGTATTATCTCAGTCTGCTGATATCAATCACTTATATCAGTGAGTATGTATGTATTCATGTATGTATGTGCTGTGTTCTCTTCATATCGTTAAATCGACTACTTAACGACCAGTATATCTCCGAATTTTTGAGATGAAGTATTATTATTATTTGTAATAATAATACTAATGGTAAGAGGGGAGTGCGGTCAATATACCCCCATCGGTTAAATAAAGGTTCGGTTCGTTACTTCCCCACACCTACCAGATGATACCTGATGAAGGCCGTAGAGTATAACGGCCGAGGCGTTGTAGGAAAAACAACCAAGATAAGGATGGTCCGAATAATAATAGAAATACTTAACGACTCTTTCGCAAAAACATCACTCTTAAATGCACGGAGTTTTATTCATGTATCAATGTATTTGATCATATCTGTATAACCAGTATAATCTTGAACAACTTTTGCTTGCTAGGCACAATGCTTGCAGTATCATTGTTATTCTTACTGGCCATTGGCGGGGTCAGCAGCGGTAAGTAACACTGTCTTTGGATTTTCTTTTATTTGTGTACACGAAGGTTTATCAGCATTTTCACACGATTACGATAATTCAATCACGCTATAACATTACATTACCGACCCACAATGCACTCTACAAAATACGCTGATCTCAAAAGTAGGGACAATTCCGAGCTTCTCCCGGTTCATATTTTATCAGATTTTTTTCCTTTTTTAAATCGAATGTAAATTTTTAAAAAGCCAAGTGCATTCGTATCAAAGCATTAGATATCCGTCGAAATCATCAACTACAATTATTCGAATTCGTTTACACGTAAAACACTTCATAGCAATATTCCAGTATGAACAAGGTGCAGTAAAGTTCTATTTTACTTTCGCACTTGAACTAAGACCTATCTTAAATTGATTTTACCGTACCGTGCATGCTTTGTAGTATTCCAGACACGTTGTACAACTGGTGCAAGATGTAATTTTATTCCAAACATTTATTTAGTAATTGCAAACAAGCAGGAAGCGAGACTGCGCTCATCAAAATTATTTATCGCAGAACTTTCCAACGTCTTGAAAGTTACCGAAGATAGAAGAATGTGGTTTTTTATCAAGACTTGTTCTGAAGATTTATTTAGATTACAGTTGTAAAATTTGCTAGCTAGATACTTTCAATGAACATTATTTTACACCAGTGTAAGCAAAGATTATCTTATTTCTAGTGAAACTCGGGAATGTATAAAGATTTTCTGAACATGTCTTCGCTGTATTCAGTGTTTAAGCAAAGCACAGTTGCCAGATTTGGCAACAAGTAGCAGATTTGGCAATTTTTGAAAAGTTTTAGCTACTTTTTCTAAATCATCAAAATCATTTTTTTGCAATTACGTTACCTTGAAAATATATAAGAGTAAATCTAAGTGGAAAATGTGTTGGTAACTTTTTTATTTCGTATTTTAAAGACAAAATTTGGTGAAAAGAGCCTAATAAGCCATTTTGTCTAACTCCAGTTCAGGTTGGAGTTGAATTGGTTTCCCATTGTTGTACTTACCTGGTAGCAGTTGAATATTATATCATCAGTTTTAGTGACGATATCTTTACTAGTAGTAATATAATCTTTTTTTTAATTATCAACCATCATTAATCTCTGACTAGTATTTCCTTCATCCTGAATTCAGTTAGTTCTCATCGCAACCACTTAGACCGTCGGTCTACAGCTATCAGCAAATAGCTGGGATCGAGGATAAAGAATTTTCTCCAACTAATTAATTACCTTAACCCTAATTTCTTTAATTAACCACTACAAACCCTGGATTTAAACTTTGAGAAAAAATTACGTTCTATTTGTTCCTCGTCGTATCTTGTATCTAAACACTTCTGTACGTTTGTTTTGCATACGCGTAAAAGTTATTTTGTGTTTCCAGCCGGTCACCGCAGGGTATGCTATCATACCAATTGGTCTCAATACAGACCTTCACCCGGGAAATTTCTCCCCGAAAACATTGACCCGTTTCTTTGCACTCATATATGTTACGCTTTTGCCAAGCTGAGTGGAAATCACCTGGAAGCTTTTGAATGGAACGACGAATCTGAGCCATGGATGAAGGGAATGTAAGTCTAGTTTTTAGATCATCTTTTCCTCATGTTTTTTTTCAACTATCTTTCTTTTTATTCAGCTGAAATAATAAGTAGCGAAAATGAACTCAGTGCTCCACGTTATATTATGAAATATTTTATCTATTACGTATATGTCCGTTTCAAAAGTTCGGGTAATCTTGACAGCGAGTGCGAACCGAACATAGTACGGGCTCATCAGCTGATTTACGTTTCGTTTAGTTTGATACAAGGCCACAAATCGTTTGCAGATATTGGTGTCAGTGTTTTAGATTAGGGCTAGATTAGACTGGCGGCACTCATTTCGGTGCAGATTTCCCCAACCTGGGGTGTCCCTACCCTCAAGGGGTGCAAGATGGCATTTCAGGAGGTACGACCAAAGGGAAATATATCTCAGTATAACTCAATGGTCCCCAACCAGGTCGACATTGCCCACTGGTGGCTTTTAAGCTATTGAGCTTTAAAAAAACATTACTGGCTAGATCTGGTCAATTCTTTTCGTACTCTGCTGACAAAAGCAAGATTTTGGAGGAGTTTTGATATTCAGCGCTGGATATGTTCCGAAGACTCCTTTCTGAAACGGCATTTTCGTGTGAATCTGGATTAATTCTTCTTTTGTCATTCGAGACTAAATCTAGGAATCACTTGAATCCATAGACAGACATGCGAATTTCAATCAGCAAGGAAGGCCCACGTTTTGAAAAAAATATTAATGTAAAGCAAGAACAAAGAAGGCATTACATTTTTATGTTTACAATTGGGATGGATTTCACTGTTTTCGATTTTTTCTTATAAAATTGCCCAAGTTACATTTGAAGTTTATGCACTGGAACAAAACCTTATCGATTTGAGATCAATTCATTCACCCACAGTATCCTATGTCACTCAAAAATTAGGAAGTTGACTTTTTTCATCTTCAAATGTGATATTACTTTTGTAGTTAGTACTAAAATTAATCAAACATTTCCCTGGGGTACGGGGCATAGATAAGGTTGGAAACTGCTGCTTTAAAGGACACTCATTCCACCCCTTCTTCCTCTCTCTCTCTCTCTCTCTCTCTCTCTCTCTCTCTCTCTCTGTATATGAATATATATACATATATCTTTTCAGGTATGAAAGGACCATAGCCCTGAAAAAGAAAAACCCATCATTGAAGATTTTAATTTCTCTTGGCGGCTGGAACATGGGATCCAAAGACTTCACCGCCTTGGTATCGAAAGCCATTAACAGGAAGGACTTCATTGATCACGGTATTAAATGGATGAGAAAACACGGTTTCGATGGTTTGGATATGGATTGGGAATACCCGGCAAACCGAGGAAGTCCACCAGAAGATAAAGGTCGATTCTCCAATCTCATTCGGGTAACGATTTCTGGTTGTCTTTCTGTAATCAATAACGCTTGTTCCACCTGATTTGCATCTCAAAGCCGATAGTACCGAGTACGGCACTCTTTTAAGTACCGTAATAAAGTGATGTACTGCTGGATATTACACTTACGTCTTTTGGTTCCGGCGAATTGATCTGTGGGAGGTGCAGGTGGCTCCATGATTAGTGGCATAGAGGATGGAATCGGTGAACCGAATTCAGAGTCCAGTTTGAACAGTTTACACTCATTTAACACCAATACCCTTGAAAATACATTCCTCTCTCCTACAACGAGTAAATACCTTCATGGAGTCTGTGTTTAGTGTTGGGCTAGTATCCCGAGCCTGTAAAAACCCTCCGTTGCCACAAACAATGAATGGGGTCTCAATGGACTGTTCGAGAAATAGAGACAAAACCATTGCCTCGTGTGTCGAACAATACGGGAAAAGCTGAACAGCATTTGGATTTTTTATTCGAAGTATCACCATGAGCCAAGCGTAGTGCATCAAACACAAGTCAAAGTTTGAAATCTAATATAACTGTGTATCAAACTTGTTGTCTTTTATTCGAATTTACTAATGATTTTTTCAGTTATGCGTACGTGCTAATATAATCACAGTATGGAACCTGTGCATCAGAGAATTTAACTGATTAAAAAACCTTGCAAAATTATAGACTAATCAACCACATATGTACTTTAGAATAATCTCTGCGACTAAAGAAAGCATATCGCACTGAATTTTCAGGTATTCAGAACTCTGGTAATCTTTTCCAGTTCAAGAGAAGAAAATATACATATAATATTTCTATTTTGTCAGTAATGCTGGCATTAATTCCTGATCACTGGCAATCATTTTTTTCCTGATTTTAAATGAACAACATGAGGACGTGAAGACTGAACGTGGAAACTTGCTGGATCAAACTTCTATTTCTAGAAATTGCTCAAGAATCAGTTTACCCCTGCAGACAGAGAATATCAAGACTTGAAAAATAGAACTTTCGTTTCGGATATTCGTTTTTTGTTTTTTTAGTTCGCAATAAATGCATTTATATTAAAATGTGTATTTGTTTAATTGATCCATGTGTAAATATCCCATCATCATTTTCTACGGCCTATATATATATATATATTATATATATATATATATATATATATATATATATATATATATATATATATATATATATATATATAAGTGTGTGTATCCCTTTCTTTTCAGGAAACCCGTCTGGCTTTCGATGCTGAAGCCCAAGCAACAGGAAATCCTCGTTTCCTTCTTACTGCAGCTGTGTCAGCAGGTCAAGACAAAATTGACACAGGCTATGATGTCCCTGAAATTTCACAGTAAGTTCAATGCCACAAGCTCAAATCAATTCATGTTATACTTATATATATGTATGTATATATATAATATTCCATATTATTTATTTTACGAAACTATATCATCAGAATATTAAAAAAATAGCACTAACTACACGCAAAATAATTGATTTTACGCCGAAAATTGTTACTTCAGTTGCAAGAATGGCCAGTCAAGGCGGTGAAATTCGAAAGAGTTTTTGACAATTTGAAAATGCTACAACTAGACATCCTGATCCTTTTAAAACCTATCAGCTTGACCTCATGAAATGATAACAAAAATTAAAGAATATGTTACCGAGAGTAGAAGAATAGAACAAATGAATAATGTATATTGGATTAAATACATCTGTAAAAATGTTAAGGGAATTAGGTAACCAAAAGAGATGGATTTAGTCTTTGTCAGTGTGAAAGATTTTTGTATTGACCAAAACCAGGAAAAGGGGAAAACTTTTGATTCTGGTCCATTCGTCTGACTGATAGGTAATTAGATGGGAGATCGTACATGGAAAGCCAAATGATAAATTGTTTAAGTACACTAATAGAATAGCCCTTTGAGGTGTTATTACCGACTAGAAATTGGGTCGGTTTCGTTTGAACCATGTATATAAGAACAATTTATTTGATAGTTCAAAGAAAAAAAATTGATTGAAGCGAGATGGTATACTACGAGTAAAAAATAACTCAGGGGTTAGTACAAAAAAATGTCAAGTTCTTCTGTTGAATTGGTTGGTATTCTTAAAGATGATATCATAACTTGATTTGTATGCAGTCTGAGGTTCGCCAACACATCTCAAAAGCAACCAGTTCTAGGTTAGGATTTGAGTATTTCATCTCGAATATGTTTATATCAAGTGTTAGACGGGTGAAAACAAGAAAGCCAAATGACGTCTTATAGGTCGATGAAATTAACCTCATCACTTACCTCTATGAAATACTATTGAGTGACTGTTGTGGTACGATGGTTCACTGGGTCATATTAGATACCAAATTGATAATGCTGTGAGTTCGATCCCCACTTGATGACCCATTACCGTAACCTTATGACAGACTAAAAAAGCTAGGGAGGCCCCATGAAAGGGTCATAAACTGAAAAGATGATAAATAAGTTTCTGTCTATCTGCTTGGGTTGTATCGATGTTTGGTAGGGGACTCTGAAACATTAAGGTTGTGATTACCAAAAGATGTTGAGAATAGCTGTATAAACTAGGTAAGTAATACTTTGAAGTTATCTGTTGTTCCACTCAAAGGGCGTTTCCCTTATTCACGTCGATTACGGACAATCCGTTTTTTTTTCTTTTTTTCTGTTATTTTTTTCTTCCAAATAGATATTTTGATTTCATCACCGTCATGTCTTATGATCTCCACGGTGCCTGGGAGACGTTCACCGGACATAACAGTCCTCTGTACGTACGCAGCGATGAGAAAGGTGATCAGAGAAATCTCAACGTGGTAAGTAATCAATTCTTTATGAGGAAATACACTGAAAAACATGAGGATGAAGAACTGAGTAAACTTATCACTTGCCAAGTGTGTGTGCGTGTTAGTGTCACTCTCTCTCTCTCTCCCCCTCTCTCTCTCTCTCTCTCACACACACACACACACACACTCGCACACGCTTGGACTGACACAGTGGAAAAGTATAAAAAAAAGTTTTATTTCATTATTGTTTACTAGCAATTTGCGCTTTTGTTGATAATTTTTCATGTTGTCCACGTGGTTATTTCACTTAGGGCAATATCACAATGCATAAAAGGTGCACATTCATGCAATTCAATTTCTACGCAATGAGATATTAACTTACTTGCTTCGGAAGAGGTTTCTTTATCGAATCACGCCTATAGAGTGTAATATTCAAGGAGTGAAATATGAATTTTTATCCTGAAATACTCACAAGCTATTGTATTATCATGGCAGCAGATGTAGTAATATATATATATATGTGTGTGTGTGTGTGTGTGTGTGTGTGTGCGTGTGTGTGTGTGTGTGTGTTTGAATAAAGACAGTTTTAGGAATTAAGTTTTGCTCGAACCAAAATATTTACAGAAGTGAGGAAAACAACGGCAGTGATCGGAAAATAAAGAAATAAGTCCCGTGTGAGTCAAAATAACACCCTTAACTCATTCCTTCTCTGGGCGGTTTTGTTTGTGTTCTGTTACTCTCAGAGTTACTTTTGGTATATACGTACTTCTACTCACATGTTGATGTTTTTATGTCGACAGTGTGATAAATAATGAATATTGATATCTGACGATGTAAATAAGGAAAGACAATTTTTGGGAATATAATTTTTTTGAACTGGAAAATCCACGGTAGGTGGCGAAACAACGACGATGATCAGAAAATGAATAAATAAGCCCCTTTTCCATGCGCGTATATATATATATATATATATATATATATATATATATATATATATATATATATATATATATCAGATGCTAGTTAATCGGGACATTGCAGGAATTAAGCAATTTAACCCACTAAAACGGCAGACCCTATTGTTTGAAACAAACATACAAATAAATGTGTGCTTGTTCAGTTCTGATAAAATATAGAATAACTGTTTAGACCAAAACATCCTGAAAACTTCTTTTCCATATTTTTTTTTAATAAGATGCAGGCTCTTAAACAATTTTAAGTGAACAAATCTAGCTCGGGTATCGAGTGAAGATAACGGACTGTCATTCATTACCTTTTTACATAGATAATGTCATAATCCCTCAAGATGGGTCATTGCTTCCTGTCTTGCGACGTCGTATCTTTAGGGGATATGTGTAATTTTGCACACACGACCAGAAAACTCAGAATAGAGACAATGTGCATACTACCAAGCTGAAGCTGACAAGGAAGTGAGTGAAACAACAATGATCAACTTAAATTTCGCTCTGGTTTGGTCAGACTGGCCTGATTGAATGGCTTAATGGTCCAATGAGAGAAATCATAACATTATACAAATATGCTTTGGTCTTTTTTTATATGCCTTGGTGGAATATATACACACACACATATATATATATATATATATATATATATATATGCAATGCTCTTCCATAGGAATAGAGCACTTTGGTGGATGGGGAATTTAAGCTAAATAAATATATCGCTTAAATTCAGCCTTACTGACCCTCCAGTCTATAGCCACACTGAAGAGTTGTAATACAACGAAACAGCTGTCTGTGGATGACACAATATATATATATATATATATATATATATATATGTGTGTGTGTGTGTGTGTTTGTGTGTGTGCGTGCGTAAAGATATTACAAGAATATATATTTTAGTAAAGGTCTCAAGATGAATTTTCATCAAGCTTAATGATATTAGAAGTCAATGAAATTTTTTTTCACCTATATATGTCGCTATTCGTCTCACCCAAAAATGTACTGCCTTTTTCTTTTACCCCAAAATTTAAAAACTGAGTTTATATATTTGTGGGAAGGATTTATATTTGACAGGATGTTGTGGAAAAATGGCAAAAGATCAGGTTGCTGAAGAGTGCCTTCGGCACAAAATGTTGACATTCACCGGATATATATTCTTGTAAAACTTTTTTTTATATAAATAGTTCTATATACTGAACTGATGTATATTGAGCACTGTGATATACTATCATCGACAACGTATAAAATCTGTTTTGTATTTCTTTCTTTTTTGTATTCTTAAAAACTGAAAAAAAGTTATGAACTATATATATATATATATATATATATATATATATATATATATATATATACTGCTCATATATATGTATTCATCTATCATAGAAATGGGCTTTGGAATACTGGGTGTCTAAAGGTGCACCCAAATCAATTTTGAACGTTGGAATGGCTCTGTATGGACGGGGATTTACTCTGAGCGATAAGACAAATAACAAACCAGGAGACCGCGTTAAAGGTCCATGTCATGCCGGAAAATATACCAGAGAGAAAGGATTCCTCTCATATTACGAAGTAAGTGAATTCTCTTACAACCAATTTGCTATTTGAATCCCATCAAAAATGAATCGGTATGCTTCTAAGATCCGTCAATATTAAACTTTACTTTTTCTTTTCACATGAAAAATGAACCAATGACATTTTTCCTACATATTATCAACTTTTCAAGCATTTTGAACCTCATATCCTTAATAAAAAGTTCAACAAAAAGCCATTATTTTTGCTTTAGCTCAAAAGAATTTCTTTGAAATGGCATGTTATTATAAGAGGATTGTTGAGAGAAAGCTCTGCTTCAAATGGGTCATATTTTGATTAAATGGTCACCGCGTTTCTTGTTTATATAATCCTTCACCACACTATTAAAAAAACTTATGTAACAAACTAATACTTGCATCTCTGATTCCTTTGTGGGGCATTTCTTTGCTCTAACCACTAAACCAGGCCTACTTGTAGATATTATCATCAGCAACATCGTCATCATTATCAGCAGTCTTTTAACGTCCGTCGTTTGACGTAAACCTTCCCCAAATTAGCCAGATCTCTCTACCACAGACGTTGCGGCGCCAATATCTCCTGGGTTTGCCCAAATCGTCACGTCATTTTATCTACATCTTTGCATATGTTCTCGAGGGATCAACGCTGTGAATCATAATGGCAGTCCGTTCGTAAGGATGAGCTGCCGTAACTCGGGGCGTTCGTAACGCCCGGAACCCCTATATATCATAATTCATTTGATTTACTGTATTTTATGTGCTTAAATATATCCATTTCCTTTCATGAAAGGGCTTGCATTACTTTGGGGATGGTCAAAAGATATTTCTTAAGAAAGTATCTCTAATTTATAATGGAGGACATTGGGGAAATAGGTTTCGCATTACGAAATATCTTGATTGTAATTAATAAAGATCTGTTTTTCTCTTTTGATTAAACTTTTGCTCTGTTTTCTTTCCAGGAAAAACAAGAATAAACTTAAAAACAATATTTTTGACATTTTAAACACGTTTTTAAAAGCTGGTGAATATTTTTGAAAAGTTGTGTGCGCATTGCTAAAAATTTATTATTATGAATATTACACTGTGAATTAGATGCAATAAATGATCTATCCAATGTCGTTCAGAGAAAGGCTACAAGAACGAGAAAAAGTTTATTTTAGTAAACATCTATATTTCAATTGAGCATCATTTTTGTATTTATATATTTCATGACTAAAAATTAAAAAAACAACTGATATTTTCAAGTCATCCAAATGAAAAAAGGCCAGGAAAATGTCAAAATGCCAACCTGAAACTACTAAGCCTACATGGTTAAAAAGAAAGCCAAAATCGTGAACTTGGGTCACAAAAAAACAATCTGGTAACCCTGTCCGAAAGCTTGCATGCCGCAGGTCGGAAGCAAATAAAAAATAATTGCACATATCTATGATATCTCTGACCCTTTTGGTCACATATTGCACTAATTCTTTCAAAAGGTGAACCAGCTGGTCACGGAGTTGTTTAGTAGAATCAATTTAATAATCAAATTATTTTTTAAAGCAAGCTCAAGTCCATTCTTCAACGCATGTATGTTTCTTCATTTCTTTTCATCAGATCTGTGATATCATTAAGACCGGAGGCACCACTCATTGGATTGACGATCAGGAAGTGCCCTACGTCGTCAAAGGAGATCAATGGATTGGATATGACAATCAGAAGAGCTTGACTATCAAGGTTCGTTAAAGACTTCTCGAAAATATTGAGCATTTATCACAGATCTTTAAACATGCTGGTCTAGCAAATAGTTGTCCCTGAGTTTGATACTTAATGGGCGCTCTATAAATATGGACTTCCGCAAGACTAAGCTAAGCTTAGTAAACATATGTTCTTTTATAATCTTCATGAAAAAGAAAACTTGTTGATAATGAAAAGAGATACTTTTAGGTTATTTTAAAATGATTTTTCTTCTTTTACGAAGCTTCTAAGATTTCCCTGGCGATTATGGCTTTTCCCGTTGGAAGTATAAGCGTTGTATAGGCGTTGCGTTGCATTTTATTTGCCTTGCAGAGACGTGAAACGGTAGAGGTTTTCTGAAGTCCTATTTCATGAATTCTTCGAAGTAGATGTAAAACTTCGACATCCTAATTCCTCCAATCGGTTGACGCATTGTGACTCAGAATCCAATCGTTCATTCCTATTCTTCAGACCGCCATTGCATGGCATCTTGTTCTGGCTTAAATTCAGTTTTCCCGAATTCTAGTATATTAGTTAATATGGCCAGCATATCACTCACTTGCATTAGCATGACCAAACCTAGCTAGATCACGTGTAACTTAGCATAATAGCTAGACTAAGCGTAGCCAAGCTGGACTTGGTTTACCTAAGTCTCCACTGTAAAGCACCCAGGGTTCTTTACCGTGAAGTAATAGTTAGCAACGTAGTCCCAGAAAACATGAACTATCTAATTCGATCTTCACAGCTTGCCTTGCTAAGCTTAATGAATATGAATAGAGTAGCACCCAGTGAGGATTGGACTCGTTTTACTTGGTCTCCGGTATTAATCATCACTCTACGACATGCGTCCTGTTTGGATCCTGTTCACATAGTTCATGTATTTTATTTATTCTTTCGAAGACAAACTGGGTAAAAGCCGGTGGCTATGGAGGAATTGCTGTATGGGCTTTGCCCCTTGATGATTTCGGTGGTATGTGTGGTGGTGAAAAATACCCTCTCCTCAAGACCATAGTCAGAACTTTGGGTGATGCAGTGGTCCCTACGTAAGTAGTTATAAATCTTAAAATAATCGAACATATTCAAAGTTTTGCAAATGAACATTATGTATAAATTTTGATTTATTTTTCTCCAAAAAGACTGTAGACGAGGTAAGTTTTGATTTTTTTTTTTTGCTAACTTTTCTGGGTCACTTACAAGAGAACGTATGCTTGGATTCAATGATTAAAAGTGGGCATTTTAAATACAGAAGTATGGCCGAAAATGCGAGATAACGTATATAAACAAGAATATTCAACTAAAAAATTATTTTAAAAATCCTGTCTACAGAATTCAATGAAGGACTGGTGCCTGAATAAGCACACACAAGCATTATATATATATATATATATATATATATATATATATATATATATATATATATATATATATATATATATATATATAGAGAGAGAGAGAGAGAGAGAGAGAGAGAGAGAGAGAAAGAACTCTGGTGGACGGGGAATTTAACCTTTAATAAATATATAGCTTAAATTCAGCCTTGCTGACCGTCCAATTCCGTAGCTCAGCGGTCGGATATCGGCCTCCGAAGCGAAGGTTTCAATCCTACCTTGAGGTACTGGGTGGAATAATGGAAAGTCTATAGCCACACTGAAGAGTTGATACAACGAACCAGCTCTCTGTGGATGACACAATAATATATATATATATATATATATATATATATATATATATATAAGATTTATTTAAAAAGAGTATAATGAGGCAGCAATCCTCCATCTAAACATAGATTGTATAGAATAACAGACAAAATATGTCTATATAACTTTTTGGTTTTTTAATTTGCGCTCAAATCTTTTATTGATGACATCAAAGTTTTTTAAAACGTTCCGAAGTTGGTGGTGCGAGATCTTTCGATCATCATTAGTCATTATCAAGAAAGTATGATATTTTCATTCCAATAGTGATCAGTAGTACCTCATTACAATTCATATTTATGTTTCAAGTGTTGTCTTTTTTTAAACCAGTGTAATCATAAATAAATCTACTTAATTAATTAATTAACACTTTGAATAACCCTATCTCACTTTCAACAATCACCAATCGGTGTTCCAGTCCAGTTAAAAGCTAGGATTTTGTGTGCTGATTTTCAAGGCTGCACCTCACCATTTGAAAGATTGGTGCAACGCAATTTCATCCTTCCATTATATGAGCATTTGCCAGATTATATTCAGTTTTGTAAATATCTAGATATGCTTATTTATGTGCATAAATACCTCTCCCTTCAAGGACAAACGCAATAAATAACCATGAGATGTGTTCCAATTCACCAACCATGCTGCAATTATATTTTCATCAGATATTGAATATTTTAGGATGAATGGTTTTTGATAGTCAACACTAGACAAAAAAGACATTATTATACCGTAGATAATATCAAATACTGCAAAAAAAGATGCATCCTTCAGATGTTGATTAAATTGTTTGTTTCAAGTTCATAACAATATTCACTTTACCTTCAGGTTCTCCACTTATGATCTTATCTATAACTTGATGGCTATTAATAGTTATTTTTTTATCTTTTTCTTCTATATAGAGACGGTCCATCGGTAATTAAACCCAAACGTAAGCATTTGACAATGATTATTTTTCTCTAACCTAACTTTTAATTGAATAATCATGTAAATGATGAGATTCTTAATTACTCAATATTCATAATGTACTAGCTGAACCCTTCTAGATGCACAAGTGTTCATTATCTCATGCCTTTTTCTCCCCTCACCCTTTTATTGTTTCGTCTCATTTTTCCCTCATCCCTTCAAATCTCTGTTTACCATCCATAAATATACAAACATGCGAAAATTTTCCAATCTCCTCCTACTGCCTGACATCCTTTACCTCCTCCCCCTTCCAATGCTAGACTATCTTTCTTTCTTGCCCCTTTCTTCCTATCCTCTTATTAAACTACCCTAACATTCCCTTAAGCTATTACCGAAAGCGTAATATTCGAACGCGGGTAGAAATAAGCAGAAAAATATTATAAAAGATTGTTAGCTGGCTATAAATAAGACAGTCAAAACGTAACATTTTTGACAGTGTACCTGGCCTCTAAAACAGAAAACTTATTTCTATTCGGGACATATTTATCCCAGAGTAAAACAAAATTTGTTCAATGGGAAACAATTCGCTATTTTAAAAAAAACAAATTTCATTTTCGGAATAAATATCAATCTTGTATCAATTTTAGATTTTATATTGTTTGGTTTTTTTTTTCACTATTTTATATGTAGTAGGTTACTGGGGGAAAATGTTACATAGGGGGCATTTTTCAGCGTTTCCACACCCATAAAATGGTAATGATATTCTTGACAGGATGATCAAAATTCTGGATGGTAGGACATGCAAGAGACTGGGGTGTAGGAGAGAGCAGGCAGGCGCTGCCTCTATAACGGCCCACCGAGAAACAACCACTAAACGCTCTATTCACCTTTAGCCATATTTCGGAAAAGTGAAAAAGTAGCGTAAAGCGAGTTATTGAAAGGAAGGGAATACCTGTATTTTTTTTCCGGGAAAATAAATCCCCATTGTTTCTTTTTATCACGTTCTTCCCTTTTACCTCCCTTTTATGACGTTCTCTGCTTTCAGCTCCGACACTTCCTCCTCGTCAAGAAAATACTATGTGTTCCGGTAAAGCTGACGGTACTTACGCTCACCCAGAATCCTGCACTGACTACGTACTTTGCCAGATCGGCAAAGCGCTTATAAAACACTGCGTTTCAGGTTTGTGGAATGATGTCATCAAAAATTGTGACCGAACTCCAGGCTTCAAATGTCACCGGGGTAACTTAATTGTCACCAATCCACCAGAAGTCACCATGAAGCCTAGCACCAAGCCTTCTGGAAAGAGTAAGTATTGTTTTATAACAAACAAAAAATTTATGGGTATCCTGCATCGTTCTTTCTATACTGCTAAATTCCAGTTAAGTAGATATTCGAATTATATATAGTTTTTTTTACTTTCAACTAACACAGCATGCAGATTTCTTGAGAAGAATAGCGGGTTTCATCAACGAAGAATCCAAACCAGCAGCTATACAATTTATAATAACCTGCGGGCAAATTAAACTTGAAATTGAACTTAGTTTAGTTGCTGGGTATCCGTTTCCCAGGCACTACCTCCTGTTACTTTAAAATAAGGTCATAGTTACACCTTAAATCCTGTGGCAATATGTCGATGGAACCACAGAATTTTTTAACTTACCATGCGCATTCGTGCGGAGGATCCTACCATTGAAAAGAAGGTCATGTGCTGCATTGTAGCCCTATGGAAGGATCCATAGATGATACAACTGATCTTTGTTAGTTTGATTTGTTGATGCCTTTGTACAAAAATGATTCCTTCTCTTAGGTTTTTATTTTAGCAACAGATACGATGTTGATTGTGTCACATGCAAAATTAGGTTTAAGGTACCTGAAGGTATTTTGCAGTGAGCGTGCAAAATCACATTTAAGAAATATGATCTTGAATTTTATCATTCGATGAAGCGTTGTTAAAGAAGGTGGTGACTTCATGAGATGAACATTTTTCGAAGTAGAAAAACACGGGAATTAAATTTCTAAAACCGAAAGAGTTCCACGCTCGTTGTTAAATTCATTTAAAAGCAATGACTTGCACTTGACAGGGTGTCCCGAAACTGACACCAGATTTGTCATAAAACAATTTTGATGATGTAATAGAAATACTACAGAGATAATGAATAGACAATGCGTTCGATGTAAGATTCAATGTGGCAGCCGTCCATTGCAAAGCATTTATTTGGTCGGCAATCAGCACATATTTTAATTAAGTTCAACGACGATAGTGACTACTTTTATATTCTGGTTTTCAATCATTTTATGGTGTCTGGGGATGTACTATAAACCATGTCCCACAGAAAAAAAAATAGAGTTAAGTCGGGTGTTTTCGCCGGCCATTCGATAGCACTACGTTTTCCTAGCAAGCAACCTTCCAAATTATGGGGGAAATCGTTAATTTTAGGACACCTGGTGTGTGCTAGGGAAACTAAGATGTTTATATCATTTTACCTTTGTAGAGAAGGAACAATTCTGCAGCGGAAAAGCTGACAACTTGTACGCAAACCCGGACAATTGCAGCGTCTACTACAATTGCGTTAACGGTATTACTTTCCTTGGAGAATGCGCATCCGGCACTGGATTTGATCCAAAAACCAAAACCTGCAACTTTAAAACTAATATTCCTGGCTGTTCTTGAAGATATTGACTTTTGAAAAATAAAAAGTATACATAAAAAAGAATTCAATTCATTATAATATGGCAGTTTCGCCAAACAACCGTGCATTTTGTGACAAAAGCATATTATTATATCCACTTATAGTAGAAAGTATTCCAGAGGAATTTGGATTTTGAGCCATCATGAATTTCCAATATGTTACTTATGGCAGCCATTTCAAAACGGCTGCCTGTGACAACTGTTTTCAAATGAATTTTCCTATCAGCGATGGATATGATATCATATTGAGGACATAATTGATTTTTTTCACCATACATAGTTCTTGGGAATTTGCCACCTGGATAATACATGCTTGTCATCGAAAATTCCAGACGGCTGGTATGAAAATTGTAATTGAAATAAAGCTGCATATATTAGTTTTAAATGGATGATCTCGTAGTTAAATCATACATTTTTTTATGCAGAATTCAAACTTGAAACTTTAGAATTGCAAAGAAGCTTCGACCTTGATTCACGTCTCAAAGTAGGTGCAAGTAATTTCTGCCCAAAGTTGAGGTCTATCACAGGAAAGTTTATTCGCAGTAAGAGAGGGCTGTGCAATCTACGGCAGTTATTTTTTTTTTATTTTTTTTTTTTTTTTACACTGCCCAACATTGTCGTTCTTGCATTCGCATGAGATGAGTTTATTGCTAAACTAACCTGCGTCTAGTAAGCAGAACTACAGACTTTGTTGGAGGGAATTAAAGCGTATTGGGCATCTTCACACAAAGCTGCCCACTTGTCTCGTTTATTTCTGAGCGTGTCCTAGTTCGGGCATAGGTTATTACCTCCTGTTGTATGTCATCCGGGACTGAAGATTGTTTCTACAGGGCATGTGTGAACTCGGGCTCAACAGTCCATACAACCCATTACTTTTTATTAGAAAGATATGATATCGCGTCAAAAAGTTCAGTCTGTGGATTATTCCGTCTATCGTTGAAAACGATAGTATTTTGGTTAAGATAAACCCCATTGGAGAAATCCTTTCTGTAGAACAATTTTTATTTTTGGTTAGAGGTTCAATTAACAATGTACAAATATTGCCCTACAGGGCCTTCACTTTGTCTAAGAATAATATTTATAACTACAAAGAAAAAAATCCATCCCGAAGGATATGGAAAAGAGTGCATGAGAGTATAAGTAATATTATTGTAGTATTGATAGATTGTTAACCATTGCTCCATGGCGAAGTGTTCCCAATTCTATCTTCGTACTCAGAGGCATACTTTAATGGTACAATTCATGAAAGAATTATTTGCTCATAGTCATAAAGTTGAGTATTGGGGGATGCACACAATATTGTTATTTTACAGTAGCGTAAATCTTAAATATCCAGCGTTGACTTTCATTTTTTAAAGATATTTTATTAGGTATTAAGTTGGGGTTGAATTCCTCTTCGTTATTGGATTGTAACTGCTTTCCCTTCACTCTCATTGAAGATATCTAAAAACTTGTAATTAGAATATTTTTACGCTGTTTGCTTTCGTCAAGTAGTTTGAGAGAGTGATAATATTTATTTGTATGAGAGACAGAGAAATAGATGATCTCAATAAGGGTCAAAAGCGAAAAAAATTAGGGACCAAAATCAAGAGATTGGGGTGTATGAGAGAGAAGATGGTGCACGCTACCTCTATAGCGTCTCACAGCAAAAACATATGCTGGTTGTTATTTTCGCTTTCTACCCTTTTTCGTAAAAAAAAAATTTGATATTTTTGAAAAAATAAATAATATGAATAAATAAATAAATGAATTCCAAGAAGCAGGATTGCCTGCATGTTTTTAGTACAAAGTCTGCCGAATAACGCCTGTAAGATAATATCTATTAGCCATACCAAATTGGATAAGAAATCCGATGGTTCAATAGTCTTTTGACGGCACGGAGAATTAAATCGGTAAACGGGGTTCGAACTCCAGCTGAGACAATTTGCATTCACTTCACACTAATGATATTGGGAAAGGCATGAATTCAATTATCTCAGTAGCTATGTATAGCCTTGCCAGAAAGTCTATCTTGGGTATCGGGCTAATTGCCCTGACCAGTAAAAACCGAACATTTGCAACAAACAATAATTGGATCTCCATGATTGTTCGGTAAATGGTAACAAAACAATTGCTTCTTGTGACATGAGAAGCAACTTAGCTTTTCTCTTTTTGGGGTGAACAATTTCCATTTACTGCGTCGGAGTAAAGACCATATCAGATTGTGCTGGGTGACCTCAATGAGGAGACATTTTAATAAAATCAAATTACGCTAATTCTCATATCTGGTGAAATTTTTTTTCGAATTCAGCATTTTTACTGGATTCGGAACTCCGAGTTAAAGTCGCACCTAAAATTTTGAATTGGTACAAAAAAGTGCAATTTCGAACAATATTTTCTCGAAATACCTTCTATGAGATGGACTGTGGATGTTCTCAAGGAGCAATATTTTACCATGGTCGACCATTGAAATTATTCTTGGAAATGTTTCCCGAGTTTGTCAGTACATCTGGGAAATGAACTTCGGTGTATTCACACTAAACTAAGTTTGGTGCAAGGCTATTCAGAGCCCTCAAAAGTGAACTCTTACAACAATGGTGTTCATATGCTTACCGTGGTTATACAACTTGAAAAATCACTTTAAAGAACTATTCGACTGAGGACATGAAATACAAAGTAATTAACATGATGGAATATCGAGGGTAGATGTCATGAACCTTCGAAGTTGAATGCCTGGAAAACGTCGTAAGGTAATTAATTACGGAAGGACCTAATTCTTATAAGTCTGTTTCATAATTAATCAAAGATCTGGTTCATCAGCATAATGGTTGAGCATCACACAAATCTGGAAAAAACAGATCTGGCCCCTACCTGAAGAAATACGACTCCAGCAGTTTTCGTACGGCTAAAATCCTCTTGAAAAGAGAACATCTAAATGTTCACGTAATTCCCTACACAAGGGATTTTAATAATGCAAAGGTTATACAAATGTTGCCTTAAATTATACCTTCTTTCTTCTTTATGCAGTATAGTCATAATAAAACTCTACAGCGTTTGTGTTAGTATGGTGATCCTCAAATGAGAAACACTTGACTCCCAGATAAGGAATTTCCTAGAGGGGGGTATCGGGGGTACGTAAAATGGAAAGTATGACGGTAAAAAAAGTGCTAGATGGCAACTCAAAATGAGAGCGGAATATGACCTGGGACTGGACCACTGTGTTGGTGCCTTCAATTTAGAGGAGAGTCGACATGTATAAAATCGGAGCTTTTATAGTTTGGGAGGAAAATTGGCCCAAGTGCATAGGTTGGATTTATTTTGGCCACATTTTCCCCCTCAATCCTTGAAGTGTCTATTTTAAGATTCTGTCAAGTGAGACTAAAATAATGAGTAATACAGGGTTAAAAATGAACTTCATATTACACCTCTTGCGAACATTATTCTATTTCAGGACAGAAGAAGAGTTAAAGGTTTGTTTGAATCCTAATTAACCTCTCACTGAATACTTTGGTTCAAGGTTGTATCGAGGAAATGTTAGTTTATTTCTGCATGTTGTTTGCTTCAAAAGTTATGCCTTTTTCTCTTTCTGGTGTCCGGGATCGCAATAACACTTATTACAAACCCGGAAAATATTCAGATTTAAAACAGGTGTGTGAAGAAAAACCCTGCACATGAACCTATTTTCCAACTAAAACATTTTTTTTTTTTCAATCGGACAACTTTTCTGGTACCGGCATCAGACTTGCAAAGACGATTACTGATTGGGAAAAAAATAAAGACAAAGATAACACAATTTACCGTTCGCGACCAGCAAATGCAAAATTACTTAATATTTGATCTATAAATGAGAAAAAGTAAAAACGAAAAAAAAGATTTTATATAAAATGAATATGAACATTTATTTTTTCAAAAGCGTCTAAAAACAAATTCGCCAGCACAGTTCTGACGATACCATAATTTTACGTCGCATTCTTTGAAGAAATTACTGTAGGTCAAATGTTCCAGTGTTAAAAAAAAAATGATAAATAGAATTTGGCGTTTAAGAGCAAATAACTAAAAACAGTCGTAAATGATAATGACATTTCAATGTGCTTGTATGTGTATGTGAGTGTTTGAGCACGTAACAACCCAAGCATTGTTATTATTTAATAATATAAACGTGGTTTCAAGAGTAGGGAGATAAAACACTTTAATCTGTATGCAAACATTTTACCTCAATATTTTATGTATTCTCCCCAGCTGCCACTCCTGAAAGAAGTTCTTATCTCTAGAAATAACATTTGGGTCAGTCTCCGGCAGTAACGTACTCACAGAAGCGTAAGTGTAGATCAGCATTGGTTTTGACGGTTTTCGTTTAAACATAGGGGGTGGGGATGGTGTCTGGGACCATTTGCGACAGTCCATATCGAAAATAAACATATTGGATATGTACGGTCCCATATGATGGAGGAGGCACAGAATAGACTCCTTGACCGTGCTGAGAGATTCGGAGCCAATTAGATCTTTGCGACTAGAAGGTATGATAGGGAGTCGTTCCAGCTTGGGAGTTCGTACCGGATAGAGGACGTGCAGATATTTCTGGTCGTAAGGATTAATGACCAAGACTTTTGCTGATGACGGCGACTTGTCACGGTGACCCAGGAGCGTGGGCCTGTTGGTAACGAAATGGAGTTTATTCTTCAAAATGAAGCAATCGTTATTCAAGACGCTATTGCCGAAATAACCACAGGACGAACCGACAACCTCGAAACGCTGCAAGTCGACGACAAAGACGTGGGAGAATTCCATGTTTAGGATATGAATTGCAGAGATCACAGGCCTTACAGTAACAATGAGATAAATGAGGTTATGCCGGGTGCTATAAACACGAAGGACCACATGGTTAAGATTCCGAAGGAGCGGGAAACCCATCAAGAAAAACCAACGCTTTGAGAGATGGTCAAAGCGAAAGACCACTAATTGAAAACTGCGAAATTTTCGGACGACCAGCGCCACATGAAGTTGTCCATCTGATAGGAAAAAATTAGATTGAACCGGTAGGAACGCAACTTCCATGTCATACTCAGCCACGGTGGTCAACACGCAAGGCGTGTGAGTGGACTCTCCTGTTCGCAGATTGAACATATTAGCCGAACTACCCTTGGCCACGACCCTAACCAGGAGATTGCCAGCCACTATACCAAGAGTGATACCATCATAAGAAGGCAGCTGTAAGGTGCGCCATTTTTTGTGCTCTACGCAATAGAATACTGCAGTATTATTAGTTTCATTAAACAACATTACACAGAGATACTGCATGTTTATATAGTGCTGATTGCTATTGAAAACGGTTATTTGATGGTTGGTCTCATTATTGAGTGGGCGAGAAAACAGTCTCGTCTGCTTGTTCTTCTTGCCTGCCGTAAACAGAAACGCACGCGCAAATACTGACCTCACCAGAGCCCGCTCAGTCTGTTTCAAGTCAAGGTTGTTGAAGATTGTGAGAATCGTTTGCTCAGAGACGCTCAATACGACAAAATACTTTTTAACAATAGCCTCACGCTGATTGAAATTCCCTAATAGCCAAACAATAATCAGGGTCGGGAAGAGGATGGGAAAAACCTCTGGGAGGCTGGACTCCATGAGGACGTTCACGACGAACCAACTGGGTAAAACGGTGACAACACTGTTTTGGATTCCGACGAATGGAAGAACCTCAGAGAAGAGATGGCGACATACAAATTCTAAATCGTGTAACCCGTATAGAGAAGCTGTTAACCAGGTAGTCAAGCAATTGGAAGGGCATAGGTGCTTGAATAGATGTTGCAGACAGAGTTCAGTCAAGTTTCCAACGAAATACCTGGTGGAAGCATCCAGAAGTTCAATGACGTTGTCCGAATCGAGCTCCAACGGTTTTCCGTAAAGGAACGACAGGAATTGTCGAAGCCTTTCTATAGAACTGAAGGATTCTGTGAGGTTGACATGGCCACTGAGGCTCTCCGTGCAACTATGACTAAACATAGCTTCAAAAACTGGACTGGTGCTTGACAATACCAAACGGTGGGCAGTTAATTGCTCGTCGTTTACCGTTAGAGTGACATCTGTGTGTGTGTTGTCTTCGAAAGCTCCAGAGAGAAATGCTGACAGAGTTCGGCTTGTTGGCTTTGTGTAGCACGAACTAAGTCGTAGACCGCCGAGGTACGGGGACATCGACCTAAACGGAAAAGAGAATTACAAGAGGACAAATCAATCAAGTGGATTTGTTCAGATTTAAAAGTGTTGATTATATCTTTTTTTAACTCTTCAATAGTAACTTTTTAGCTTGATATTTATCGGAAACATTTGTATTTCACATGGATAAGGTGATTTATGTCAGATAATTTTGGTTCCTTCAAAAATTTAACTTCCCGTTGAGGAGATAAAACAAACTATTATTCATTGAGAATATTCAAACAGCTTTTCATACGATTTAAAAAAAAGATCTGACCTGGCCACTTTTTAGTCAAGACTAGCTGAAATATCTGCCGACGATTTCTCAACCAAAAAGAGTTAACGCTTCAGGATAGCGAGAAACTAAAAAATCTGTCCAAAGTTTACGTTTGAATAACTCGCAACCATTATTAATGTTTCCATAGTCTTATGGATGAACATCCTAAAATGGTAGCTACATCAACTCCAAAGGATTTCATTGGTGACTTAAAAATGCATTCTAATCCCAGCATATTAGGTTAAAGCTCTTATGGAATATTCAATTTAGAAATAAGAATCTTGCAGAACTTTTGTCGGGATAGATATAGACAAGACCCTTGCGATAATTGCTCAGTGGTAAAGCAGACGTAGATACTCATTGAGGTTTTAATGTGCTTCTGGCAAACCCTGCGACCTGGGAATCCTGCTCCTATCCGTGTCACCTCGGTGGACCAAAGGGTTTAAAGTGTGGGGGTTGGTCCTGGGCAAGCTGGCCTAAGAGTAAAAATCCACTGCTCACGCCAGAGGGAAATCACGCATTGGGCCCTGCATTTATAGTTATATTGCAGTGGCAATCTCTTCCCAGCAATCTTCACTCGCAAAGCCAAACCATTCTGCCATAAGAATAAACTATTTGATATTACATTTCGATCCAAGTTAGAGTTGTGGTACTTTCGGAAATCTAGTTGAGATCTGCAGATCTTTTAATAGCTACTAATGGGAGAATCGGATACTATTGAAGTCCGACAATGTAATATTACTTAAAAGGTGTTTTTGCAATAAAAATAGAGTGAATTGACAATCAGTATATATATATATATAATGAATAGAAAAGCTTTCCTTTCAAACCATAAGTCAGCATGGTTACACAAATGGGATCAATCAATTCATAATTACTATTTTTAATTCATTATCCTTTCATATTCAGTTAAATAAAATAAACAAGTCGCACTTGTACCTGAAGTTATTGTAAAACTGAAGAAATTACATAAGATTTTGCTCACCAAGACATATGGAAATTTGAGGGGGTTCAAGAAAAAAAAAAAAAAAAAAAAAGAGTGTTGTATACTTACTTGGATTGCGTTTCACCTTTAATAATGTCCATTGTTTAATACAAATATTTTCTATAAAAAGGAAGAGTTTTTCATTTTATAAACAGGAAATTTTTTCTCGTTATGAGTTCTTTGTGGGATTTAAATTCATTTCATTTCAAAGAGGGCAATTAACCAACATTATGTTTGTATAAGAAAAATAAAGTTGCTTTTTGATGAAGATCGGTTTTAGTTTTTAAATCCTGTTAGGTGTGTTGCCATTTCTTATTTATGGATTGTACCATTTTATTTTGAAGGAATCTGATGGGCTCCCATTTTCAAATTCAGGTATACCTCGCCTTCTGCCAATCAATTTGAACTCTGTCTGTGGGCACCCGTGCTTTATCTCAATTTATGTTGTGCATCTGTTCGTAAGAGGTCCTTGGGTAACAGAAGAGCCTAATGGCACTTGTAAGGTTTTTAAACTTGGTGTCAAACTGGCAGACAAAAGGTTATTTTGGGTACTAGAAATACTAAAAATAATTCCCCGTATACATTAATGGTAATTACTTCTCCAACTTGCACCATTCCGGCTTACGAAAAATTTCATGGGAACTCCCTACTTTCGGAAAGGGTGGAAAGCTGTATCTGAAACCCTCTGCATAAATTGGGGTGTCAAGTTAATTTAACTTAATAAGTCAAAACAATTTACGTTTCCGCCGCTAAGTATTTCTAGTGGTTGAGATTTAATCTCAGTATGCTAATAAGACTTATCCTGCAATGGGTAATTGCTGATAATTGCTATCATTCAATGGGTAATATGCTAATAAGTCCCATCATGCATTGGGTAATTGCTTGAAAATAAAGGAAATACGACCTGAAAACAAAATAATCATACATAAAGAGACATTGTTGTCTGCCGGGAACTGTTGGTAGTTTTTGTTGTTTTTTTTAATAGCGTGTAAAAATATGATTATTTATCAAAAATAAGACGTGAAAGTTTTCTAATGTTTTGGTCAAGCATTTTGACGGTCAGTCAATTCCGAGAAGCAGATATTTATTTATTTTTCATATAAATCAGGGAATATAGAAAAATGAAAGGAATAAATTCTTACCTTTCAGCAGATAAGATTAGATAGTCTTTTTTCTTTCTTTCATTATTGACGAATTTCATCTAACTGGCTCGATGATTAACTTGCACCAAATAAAACTCCCTCGTCTCATTTTCAATTATTCATTTTCGTCTAACAATATGAATAAACAGTGGCTAGCACACATTGACGCCTCGACATCTTTCTGTATGATTTTTTGCCCAGGCTCATTCTCAGACCCGTCCCGTTTTTATTAACGGATATTCAAGTCACATATACATTGTATAAAACGTGTTGATATTTGCTTCTCATAAATAGAGGTTTATCTAGATTCTGATGTAAAATTATTCATTTTCTGTGTTTAAAACTGGAGATTAGCTAGTCCAGAATCAGAGAATGCAACCATATTTTTCCTTTTCAGACTTCAGTATTTTTCAAATCGGGACGTAGGACGGAAAAAAAAATTTCCGTTTTCGTTTCTAGATCCACGGAATTCTTTGGAAATATAACTTAAAAACCAATCCTGTGAAATGAAACATTTTTCAATAACGCAATTTTCATCGAGAAATTTGGATTACTATTTCTTAAAAATCGTTTCTTTGGGGTTTTTTTAATTTTATTTTTTTTTACAGCTAACGGTGTTATAAATTGACGTGTGTACAGAATAACATATATTTTTCCGGGTTGTATTTCCAGTGCAAAATTAGTGTCTCATCTTACCAAAATCAAAGTATATTAGTTATTTCACCACTATCTTTTGTTTCAGTTCTTATATCTTCGTGTGCAATATCAGGAGTACAACTTTAACGAAGAAAAGGTTTCAGTTTAGATTAGTATTATTTCCAAGTGACTAGGACCAACGGTCGCGGCTCAGGGTTATTCAAGAAAGTACTTCTCATGGCGATATCCATTTGCCATAGACAAAGGTAAAATTTGACTCTATGTTCATTTGGGCTTCCTCATAAGTCGCTACCAAAAGCTAACACCAATAATTTTTCAAGCACGGAAGTTCAAAAAAAAATTAGATTAGGTTGTATTTTCTTTTTCTCAACGATTGGAATCACAATTCAAAATGTTACTTTGAGGTTAAATTTTAACAATTTGAAATTCTAAATATAACTTTCCTCCAGAATGCTCTCCCTTGTACATCTTTTTAGTTGGATTCCTGACCAGGCAAGGGGTCAGATTTTTTGCAGAGAAAGGAGTAATGCTGTTAGAGGCTTTAAAAAAGCAAAAACGTAACAATGTAAGTTTATCTTGTTAATATCTCCAGGGCGAGAGGTTAGGATTAGGGTTTTCGTTTTCATGTTGGGTACTACGACCTGGCTTCCTGGGTCTTTTTCGGTGAGAAAAAGAAAACCCAACTTTTTTTTTTTACTTTTTAGGCTTCCATACTTTGAAATTATGGATGTTAGCTTTTGGTGGGGGATTATCGAAAATGGTCTATTCTTTTTAACCCCCCCCCCCGTGAAGATAAAATGTAACATGTTTTTTGGTGTGGGTAGTTCGTACATCCTTTGGATACTTCTGCACAGATCAGGGTGTAGCTATGCCTCCCTAAACGCTTAGTTTAATGGAGAGATCCAGGGAGACTTTTCACCACCAAATGAATGTTTCTTTCTTTTAGTTTTCAAAATATAAGTTGATTGAAACGAAATAAAATATCTACTACATGAATGCTGTCGTAGGATAACAGTCAACAAACAAGCGTAGTAGACCTTTATCACTGTTTAATGGATTCAATCATCTCTGGGTGCTTCAAGTGCACCGCTTTGTGCCAGACTAAGTTAAGTAAATACCGGTAATTTTTATTACAAGCCTTTTAAATCCACTAGCTGACTTTTCGTAGAATATTTGTAGTTTATTTTTGTAAAATACATTAAACTAACAATACAGTAAATATTTTAAGCATCATCATGAACTTTTTAAAGAAATCTTACTTCTCAATTCCAGTAATATCAATCTACCTGTTCTGGATCAAAATCTAGCCTTTTTTAGTTTCAACGACCAGGACATCAGTGAACAACAGCAGTAACCTTACCTGCAATGATATTACAACTGCTATTACACTTGACCAGGGCCAATATTTTGATTGTGAAATTAATGTAAATATTAATTAATATAATACTTGAAGCTAGAAGCAAGATTCAGAATTTGTCGCTTAACAAGACTAAAAGCTAAATCTTGTTCCATAAGTGCTAAAATGGCAACACAGCTCGAACTGATCAGTTATGAATGATTACCCCGGAAAAATTGGTCTTACGAAAATATAGATATGAAATATGAATTTCCCATAGTGAATAACATATTTCTCCAAAATTTCATCCCTGAAAATGGGCAAATTTTGCAGTGAAAGAATTTACTTTGTGCATCATTTTTCTCTATTGGAGCATGTGGAAAGGCTAAATTTCATTACTTACTTTTTGCATAAACTGCAACTTCAAACTTTCATATATTTTAATCTGATGAGGGGATTTCAGTCAGATAGAGTACTTTGAGCTCAGCAAAATGCTCTTTAAGTTTTACAGTAACTTTCAACACTACTCACACAAGTAAACTTCATCTGACCTGCCTATTAGAATATCTTATTCTAGCAAATATTAAATTGATTTATGTAATCCTTACAAAAACTGAATATTTCTGAAAGAATGGAAAATGTGATGATCAAACACCGAATTTCGCAGTCCTAGTATAAAGTTGACTTTGTTTTTTTCTACCGTGACAAAAACAACAACGATCTTCACCTAACTTAAGAGAGTAAAATCTTCACTGTCTGCTCCGTCAGGTTAGACCAAACCGAGAGATAAAATTAGCATTTCCTTAACATCATTTGAAATTACGACCAACTGATCGGCTAGAGGCTCTCTTACAAGCTGAGCCAAACTGACAAGTGTTACATATATACGAAAACTTATGTTAGAAATATTCAAGGGATTATTTCATTTTCATAAATAAATACATATATATTAAAAAAAAAGCAATTATATCTTCAATACAAAAGTTGCAGAAATCTTTGGTCAGAATAGAAGCAGGAGTGAAGTTTGACTCTGCAGCAACCCGGCTTGTCTGGTCTTAAATTTGTTTTAGTAAGTGTATGTTGTATATTGAAAATTTGGAAAATGGAATCGGCGGACGAGTTTCGGCTAAAGTTGTTCATGTTCACATTGCACTAATTTCATAGGGGAAGGCATGAATCTACTTTATCCTTAAAGTATGGTTAAATAGCAGAGCAGTTTGGAGCTCTTTAGGCAGTTCAACAAAGAGAAGATTTCTACGACAGAAAAAGGTGAACTGGTGGTAACCCGTACACCTTTCTGGCAATTGCAGCTAAAAAAAGGTCAACAGTTGTGATGTCTCATGGTATCACTCGGAAAACAGCCTTGGTGGTCGAGAGAATGGGATTGTCCCTGTTTCAAAAACACATAGATGCTCAGAATTTTTTCTTTTATATATAGGAATGGATTATAAATAATTTTACTATAGCAATGCATAAAAGGGGGGAAAAGGATTGTCAGTGGTTTTGTTGCCAGCATTACTGATTGAATCGGGCTATAATTGGTATAATGTAAATGCATTGCTGATGATTTTACTATAGAAATGCATTGTTAATAATTTCAAAATAGAAAAGTATTGAAAATAGGGGAGAAAGGTACAGTCAGCGATCAGGAATTTCTGCTAGCATTAATATCAAAGTAGGGCTATTACCGATCTATGTACTGAATTGTGTGACTTTTTTCTGTTTCTCTGTCCGTAACAATGAACTTGTGTGTGTGTGACACACACTGGCTGACACATATTTTGCGTCCGGAAAGACCTCAAGTAACCACTGATATTATTATTATGTGTAGATGAGTGATGCAAACAGAAACCAAGCGCTAATTTTAGAAACTACACAATATATATATACAAAATCCTTATATGTACAATATATATTAATATGTTTATATACCTATATATAGATAGTGCCGACACCTACATACATATCTACGTGTGTGTGTGTGTGTGTGTGTGTGTGTGTGTGTGTGTACGTATCGTGGTAACCTACGTATGTAAGCCCTGGCTCAAAAAAATTAAACATGTAGTATAAAATAACGTCCATATTCAGTACATTCTTATATTACCCTATATTAAATAGCAAACTAAATGACATAAGCTATATATTAAAATCATAGCTGAAAGGGGGATGGTGTTTGATTAACACTGCTGGGAGCCATGTCAATATAACTGTTTTGTTCTTAAAATCCCCAAAACGGTCACAGGGTAAACAACTGATGATCCCAGCAAGAGAAAAATTATACATAGTACCATAACAGAGAATATGTAAGACAGGGAAAAAAACACTGAAGAAATTACATAAATTACATTTACAGATATTGGGAAATGAGTGACTGAAGTGACACGAAAATTTTTTGAAAAAGTTGTTTAATGTTAGGTGTTTAAAGTTTCAAAGCTTTCTGGACAATATATATATATATATATATATATATTAAGGAAAATATTGACCTCCTTTGGCAATGGTCCCCTAAGGACCTCACACAATGATCCAACGGACCCACCCTCTCTTGAAAGTCCTCTTCCAGATTCGTGATGTGCAGCTTCGTCAAGTTCTCCTTAATCTGGACCTTGGTCTGAAATCTTGATGAAATCTCGACGAAATGTCAGGAGACTCAGGGAGCCAAATCTAAACTCTGAGCGGTTTGATGAGATATTTTTCCCAAAACCCTGCTTGAGACTTGAAGCATGTTTAGGCTCCGGCGATGATATTAAAAAAGGTGAATAGATAAAGAAAATTAATGAAAGAAAAACAAAAGTAAATACTTTAAATTGTTAAAATATTGTTATTTATGCACTGCCTTTAACACTAGTTGGGTGAACCGGGACTACCTTCCCTAAATTGTGCAAAAAAAAAAAAAAAAATTACGTTCTGTTACTTTACAAATTTCTAACAAAACCCAGCCCAACAGGTAAATAAATGAATGTGTTTGATGATATGGTACGTCAAAAATAATTTACGTTGTTCAAACAGAAATTGCGATTATCCATAGGATTACCTTTTTTGTCACAACAGTTTTCTCCCGCATGTTAGAGTGGGATTTAGCCAGTGTAGATAATACGATACAAAGTAGATGACGTGACATCAAACTTTAATGGCTGGTGAAGACAGCCTTTAAGCAAGTATTTGGGTTACTAAAAGTCTGATTATCTTGATCTGTATGCAACCTCTAAGTGGCCGAAACGGGGCACTGTATCCAGGGGTAGTAAATAAAGTTATCTCTAAAATGTGTCAATTCAGAGAAAGTTAATCGAAACCCGAGCGACTAGCAACTTGATATAATGATAGTGTGGGGTGTGCATAGGCACTCATTCGGATAATAGTTATCTGATTCATTCCTATCTATCTATCTATCTAAAACAAAAAGACATTTTGTTTATCTCTTTGTGACTTCCAAGTAACCTAAAAGCCAGAGGTATTGAATCGCAATATCATTGAATTAATCTAACCTGGAAATGATAATGTGGGGCCTGTATTCTCGCTTATTTCGGTGATAATACCTATCTACCAACTTATCTGTATTATACTAAAATTCTCATTTTGTTTGTGAACTCTTTTCTCTTTTGCGATATGCTGTTTGAGGTCCCTACATAGCTGGAACTGTGCATTGCAGCCAGAGAAATGAATTAAGATACCCCTGAAATCATCACCATCGTGATCATCATATCTTTTATCGTCCATTGTTGGACGTAGACTTTCCCCAGGATTCGCCAGATCTCTCAATCATGGGCGTCGTGGGGCCAATTCTATCTGAACTTGTCCAGTTCATCTATCCATCTTTTATTCTGATGATCTCAGTTTTACATGTGATCTCAAGGGAACCATGTTGTGAGTCGTGATGTCCAATGGCTGTTTGCTATCCTTGCAACATGACCAGCCCATTGCCATTTGAGTTTTTTAACGGATTTTATGTTGTCCCCGACCTGTTTTTCCGTAATATTTAGTGCTGTTTAGTGATCTCTCCGCTTGAGGTTGAGCATGATTCTTTCATGTGCACGTAGCACGGTTCTCAGTTTGAGGGTCTGTCTCTTGGTTAGGTTCTATGTTTCAGCCCCATAGGGGACTATCGAGGCGATTCATTGGCTGTATACTCTACTTTTTTAAGGACTAATGCTCTAACTTTAAAATGCGATCTGGATGATTTGACATAGAATAACAGGGTAAGCTGCCGGTCGTGTTCATTCCGATGATTATAGTCTGATGTCTGTCTCTCTATTCATCTATCTATCTATCTATCTATCTATCTATCTATTACTAAGAGTCTGATTTTCTTTATTTGTTTGTGATCTCTAAGTAGCCGAAGCGGTACATGGTAACTAAAAATATTGAATTAAGACTCCCCAAAATTAAGATACCTCTAAATGCCCCAACCCAAAGAATGCAAAAATCCAGATGATTTGCAACTGAATGATGCCTGCAAACTGAGAAGTATGCAATGTGCACATGAGAGAATCATGCTCAACCTTACATGGAGAGATCACAAGACAGCACAGTATATAAGAAAGAAAACAGGTGTTCGTGACATCATAGAAACTATTAAAAAACTCAAATGGAAATGGGCAGGCCATGTTGCAAGAATGAAAAACAACCTATGGACATCACGTCTCACAACATGGATCCCCAGAGATCACATAAGAAACTGAGACCGACAGAACACCAGATGGAGAGATTAACTTGACAGATTCAGGAAATACTGGCTCCGCGATGCCCATGATAGGGAAATGTGGCGAATCCTGGTGAAGGTCTATGTACAACGACGGACGTTAAAAGACTGATGATGATGATGATGATGATGATGATATGAGGTCTACGTTCGCACAAACCCTTACATCCTGTAATAACTGATTCAAGGAAAACATTTGGTATAAATGGAAACATACTGAAGGGCAAATTGCCAATATGCTTAAAACACAAAGTATACAATCAACGCATGATACCAGCTATGACGGACGGGCACAAAACTTACCAAACCCCTAAAAAACAAACTCAGAATATCACAGAGAGCTCTGAAAAGAGCAATGTTAGGAATAACTCTTGGTGAGACAAAAAAAAAACGAAAAAAACATGGATCCAAGAGAGGACCATGGTGAAGAGACAACATGTGCATTGATAGACTAACCGATTGGTACCAATAGGACAGTAAACACAGCAGGTAAAGACCAGACACAAGGTGGAGAGACGAAATGGAAAATTTTGCCGGTGAGACATGGCAGAGATTAGTGCAATTACGCTCATCGCAGGTGGTGATAGGAAAGGCCTTTGTCCAGCAGTGGACTCATAACGAATGATGCTGATGATGATATACACATGAACAGAGTGCAAGTCTTTCTGAAAAACAATAAAATCAGCATTCAGTTTTCACTGCTTGCCTCGTGATGATCTACTGAGAACTAAACTGGGTAAATAAAGGAATCAAAATAGACGGCGAATGCCCAAGTAACCTCAGAGTTGCTGACAGCATCATCTTTTTTGCTGGGGACCTTCGCGATCTCCAAATAATGTTAGATTAACTGAATGGGAAAAGCAAAAATGTTGGTCTTCACATGTACCTCTGTAAAACAAATGTTATGTTCAACAAACATGTCGCAGACAAAGACAGCGATAAAAATCGAAAACGCAGAGCTAATACTATCAGCTGTACTTTACGCTTTGTTGATCAAGTACAGAAGCTGCTTACTATAATCACAAATAATGCTATCAAGCTGTTGTTTTTTTATTAAAATCAATCGGTGAAAAATACTTCTTAAAGTGACCACAATCAGCGGCTTCCTTTGAATATACTTCGCTTAATGTTATCAATCGGTTATTGCTATCAAAAAGACCCTGTCCTAAAGTTACGGGACTGAGCGGCTTCCCCTGTAATGATTACCTATTAAAATCATTATCGGAGTTACTTTCATCATCCCTGTTTTAGAATTTTCTACGTTTATGTGAGGCTACGTATGCATAAAATCATTAGTATTTTTAATATAAAACATGCTTTTTCACGTATGCAATTCTCTTATATGAGAGAAAGATATGCAGGCGTTTATCCTGGATTGTTCTGTTTTCCCGCCATGGAGACATGCACTTTGATGGCTTCTGAACAATACTTCGTTTGTGGACCGATGAGATTTTCTGTATCTTCCGGAATTTTCATTAGGTGCGACGAAACGGAAGGTAACTCTTCATATTCAAAAAGTATATCTTTTATTTACTTGCTTCAGCTGAGTGTCGGCTCACCGCATCCAATGAACACCGACAGAAGGCTGACATGTGAAATTACCAAGATAATGAGGAATGTCCTTTTATGTATCTAAAAATAATTCAAGGACAAAACCTAGTGTCAACTCTGTCGTTTTTCATCTTCCTCTCTCGAGCAAATATGAAAAGGAATTTCCTATCAAAAGACAAGGGGTTCTTCTTCAACGGTTCTTATCATTTTGATTTTCGTAGGTGTGGGCAAACCCTTTCACTGGACATGACGTCAATATTTACATTTCGTTTTGCATTTCAAGGCTTGTGTCTTCGGTGTGTCAGGGATCAAAATGAAGGACTCTTACGTCTGATCACGTTATTGTCCTTATCCTGTCTCTGTCTTAGTGGCATATCAATAACAAGATCTTGACCACGGTTGTTAGTGATGCGACAAAAAGCTTTGGATGTTAGAGCCAATCCTTTCTCAAAGAGAATAGGCGTAACAAAGACAAGCATGACTGCGAATCTTGCTCAGAGTGTCTATTCGATTATTTGTCGTTGCTGATTTAATCAATATGCGTTCCTTGACTGCGATTCCAATGTCGTGCAATTACCATGTCAGAAGACTCTTAGCTACACTTACCATGACATGAAACTCTTGACTGCGATTCCCATTTCGCTAGATTATTTCTTTCAGTATTCAAAATGAAATACATGTTTCAAATAAATTAATAATGATAAACTTTAGACAAACACAACGATCAGTAAATAATCCATATGTAAGCATATCAATCCTGAATATCTTGGATCCTTGAAGCAGTCCCAACCCTTTCTCGCGCAGTGGAGTTTCTTTATTTTCAAAATTAAGTTAATGTTTTTTCAAAATTATTTTATCATGCAGAGGGAATGCCTGTTGTATATAGTTACTGAGATTAACTCTGTACAACAGGGACTAGAGAGAGAGAGAGAGAGAGAGAGAGAGAGAGAGAGAGAGAGAGGCCGGGTAAGGAAATTGTGTTACACCAATCTTCCAAGTTTGGAAAATTGCCTGACTTGAAAATCAGGATTCAAAATTTGTTTGGGTTCGAACTAGTGCTGGTATTGGATACTTAAATATATTTAGCCACTATCGTGATCAAAGAGGGTCGTGAGTGATGGGAATAAGGAACACTTTTCTTATATTCGGTGACATGATTAAAAAAAAGACACGTATCAAGTGATCAAGTAAGAACATGTCACCATGTACTGGTGTAAATTCGGTCTCAGAAGGCAGGTATACGTGCGAGCAGTAAATCATTTTCATAGAAATCCCTCTTCTTTGTCTTTCGACCGTTCAGCCTGTCGATGCAGAGTGTGTAGTTGCTTCAACCCATGCTTTTGGAAGTAGTCAGACAATTTGAGAAAAAGAGAACTTTGTCCCTTGTTAGACTTCTTCTTCTTCTTCCATCCTCCCTTCTGTATCGAACAATCTAGATAAACCAGGGTCCACTATCAAATGTGATACAATACACGACTACCTAAGCCACGAAACTGAACGGGCCGATTTAATGCTTTATGTAAATGAATGGACAGTAGTTTCTAGGTATTCGAGGTATGTCCTGAAAGTATCCAGCCATTTAATATTAACGGGAAAATAGCCAACCCGGGACAGTGGTGTCTTAGTTCCCCTCTATGTACCCCTTTGAAATTTAAGATATTCATTCGTCCGGGCACTAGAACAGAAAAATGTACAGTAATCTAAAATATTTTTTAATCACTATTTGTATTCTTATAAGTAATCGCAGTTCTGGTATTTACTAATCTTTTTCTTCGTTCCAGCTTTGCAACAATTCCCTTTCTTATAGATATCTCTAGTTTTTCATCTATAAAGTACCAAATCTTTTTGCTTGATACCTTAGAAAGAACTTATCGAATAATCATTTTTGTTATCTGAAATTAGGTTAAGCATCGTTTAGGATGGACCTGGATATCTTTTAGTGTCACCCTTCAATTATTTATAAATGGTTACTTTAGTGTATGGTTTGCATTAAAAAAAATAAGTGGCATGTATTGGAACGCCAGTTCGTTCCCTTAACATTTATTATTCGTATTTCTTTACAAATAATATCAGGGAATCAGTGGCTTGACAGTTGAAATACACAGAAACGATACAAAAGTCAGGAGTTGATTCGACAAAAAATGAAAGAGATTTTGGTTTCTTCTTTGCACTAAGCTAGCGCAGAAAATAAAAACAGTTGAGCTATTTTCTAATTTGTGTTCCGCCGTGAACTCGGTCAGATACATATGAGAGCAGTAGACCCCTTGGATCACTCGTCTGTGAAAGAGAAACAAAATAAAGTAATTATAAAGTTTTATCCATGAGAATGTTTCTAATATTAGTCTGATGCAAAAGTTCCCAGCAACAGCCACTTTTTGCATAATGGTCAGAAAATCGTAGAAGTGTCCTCCCAGTTTACTCTGTTATCTAGAGCATGTCCATGCATTCTCTTTGAAAATTGGTCGCAGAAAGGTGATAACTATGGGTGCGGAAAAGTGATACTTTTACATAATTTGGGGAAAATTTATAGGTGCAAATGCATATTTTCATTGCTTGCTTTTCATCTTTCATCCAGAGAATCACTAAAATTTATACTAACGGTGAGGTAGGTGTGAGCACGTGTCAAGACTGGTTTAGCGATTTGAAATATGAGATTGTGAGTTCCCTCTAAGCTGTGCTCATGCGTGCCTGCACTCTTATTTCGCGACCATCGCACAAAGGGATTGAATATACACACAAAAGATTTAATTATTTCGTAGATTGTTAAATGATTTTTTATTGACAAAACATTGATCTCCAATGACGAATTCAAAAGTGCTCATACGTTTGTCACGGGGAAAGATTTGCAAAACATCAGATTTTTGCTCCCGCTGACTACTAAAAATTATAGGAAACATTGATTAAGAGCTCAAGTTTGGAAAATTGCCTGACTTGAAAATCAGGATTCAAAATTTGTTTGGGTTCGAACTAGTGCTGGTATTGAATACTTAAATATATTTAGCTACTATCGTGATCAAAGAGGGTCGTGAGTGATGTGAATAAGGAACACTTTTCTTATATTCGGTGACATGATTAAAAAAAAGACACGTATCAAGTGATCAAGTAAGAACATGTCACCATGTACTGGTGTAAATTCGGTCTCAGAAGGCAGGTATACGTGCTGCAACTTGACTTTTAAAAAGTTCCATCGTGATAGAAACACGATACCACCCCAACCCACCAAATGAAAAAACCCACCACAGGAAAAAAAACTTACAAAAAACTAGTGTTGTCAGAATATGAAGTAGTGTTATAACAATCACCCGAAGAATAAACGTGGACAGAATAATTGCTCATTCAGAAGTCGAAATCTTCGATCAGAATATTTTGTCACTTTTAGGCGTCAAATTTAAAGTGAAGGTTTATTTTCTCACTTAAGGTCAAATTCTAAGGGATTTCTTTTATTCAAAATCGATGGGATATTTTTACTTTTAGTGGTGCGATTCGGTTTTTTCCCAACATTTAGGGGTCAAATTCAAAGGGATTTTTTCACTTCCAGGGTGGGGCTGGGGGTAGTTCATGGGGATTTTCAATTTCAGGGATCGAAATCGATGGCATTTCTCCCAATTATGTGGGTTGAATTCAATGAGATCTTTTTTACTTTTAGGCGTCTAATTCAAGGGGATATTCACTTTTACTTTGGGGGTCAAATACAAGACGATATTATTTCTAATTTGGGGGTTAAATTGAAGGGGTTTTCTCACTTTTTCAGGTTAAATTCGAAGAGATTTTGTTTTCAATTCGTAGGGGTTAAAATTGAAGGGATACTTTTTTTTCACTCTCAGGGTTAAATGCAAAGGGGATCTTTTCAATATCAGTGGTCAAAACCGAGAAGAATTTTCCATTTCAATTATATGGGTTGAAATCTAAAGTTTTTTTTCATTTTTAAGAATTTAGGGGAACTTATTTCCAATTTTGGGGTTCAAACTTGAGAGAGATTCATTTTCAATGGTCAAAATCGAGAGAGTTTTTTTTCAATTTCATTGGTCGAAATCAAGGGGAAAATCTTTTTTTAATTTTAATCATCCAAATCTAGGATGATTTTTTATTTTCGTTTTTTGGAGTCAAAATATCTGGGGGGAAATTCTGCTTTTTTTAGGGGACAAAGACAAAGAGGAACTTTCATTATTCACTTTTAGAAATCGAAATCGAAGGGGTTTTTTTTTTTCACTTTTTAGGGTCAAAATTGGGTGGGTGACTTTATTTTTCACTTTTAGGGGTCAAAATCGAGTGAGCACCTTCTTTTCAGTTTAAATGGTGAAACTATTGGTGGAGGGTTTCAATAAATCGAATTTAATGGGGAACTTTCCTTCACTTTCAGGGCCCAAAGCTCGGGGGAACCTTTTCTTCCTTTC
The DNA here is from genome assembly GCA_963457665.1 of Thysanoteuthis rhombus. Lineage (NCBI taxonomy): Eukaryota > Metazoa > Mollusca > Cephalopoda > Oegopsida > Thysanoteuthidae > Thysanoteuthis > Thysanoteuthis major. The sequence goes on along the minus strand of OY735216.1, from coordinate 26,641,076 downwards.
GAAGGTCAAAAGCGAGGGAGAACATTTTTGAATTTATTCGTTTTTGCTAGGGGGAACAGAGTTGTTGTATTTGAAGTAATTTTCCCCGGCCAACGCTGGATGATATTGCTAATATATAATGAATACAAAATCATAAAAAGATATATTTTTTGTATAATTATATTTTGTTATTTGAATGAAATAAGTCTTTGCGTATCTTAAAAAATGAATTTTGTTGATGTCACCCTTCAATTATTTATAAATGGTTACTTTAGTGTATGGTTTGCATTAAAAAAAATAAGTGGCATGTATTGGAACGCCAGTTCGTTCCCTTAACATTTATTATTCGTATTTCTTTACAAATAATATCAGGGAATCAGTGGCTTGACAGTTGAAATACACAGAAACGATACAAAAGTCAGGAGTTGATTCGACAAAAAATGAAAGAGATTTTGGTTTCTTCTTTGCACTAAGCTAGCGCAGAAAATAAAAACAGTTGAGCTATTTTCTAATTTGTGTTCCGCCGTGAACTCGGTCGGATACATATGAGAGCAGTAGACCCCTTGGATCACTCGTCTGTGAAAGAGAAACAAAATAAAGTAATTATAAGGTTTTATCCATGAGAATGTTTCTAATATTAGTCTGATGCAAAAGTTCCCAGCAACAGCCACTTTTTGCATGATGGTCAGGAAATCGTAGAAGTGTCCTCCCAGTTTATTCTGTTATCTAGAGCATGTCCATGCATTCTCTTTGAAAATTGGTCGCAGAAAGGTGATAACTATGGGTGCGGAAAAGTGATACTTTTACATAATTTGGGGAAAATTTATAGGTGCAAATGCATATTTTCATTGCTTGCTTTTCATCTTTCATCCAGAGAATCACTAAAATTTATACTAACGGTGAGGTAGGTGTGAGCACGTGTCAAGACTGGTTTAGCGATTTGAAATATGAGATTGTGAGTTCCCTCTAAGCTGTGCTCATGCGTGCCTGCACTCTTATTTCGCGACCATCGCACAAAGGGATTGAATATACACACAAAAGATTTAATTATTTCGTAGATTGTTAAATGATTTTTTATTGACAAAACATTGATCTCCAATGACGAATTCAAAAGTGCTCATACGTTTGTCACGGGGAAAGATTTGCAAAACATCAGATTTTTGCTCCCGCTGACTACTAAAAATTATAGGAAACATTGATTAAGAGCTCAAGTTTGGAAAATTGCCTGACTTGAAAATCAGGATTCAAAATTTGTTTGGGTTCGAACTAGTGCTGGTATTGAATACTTAAATATATTTAGCCACTATCGTGATCAAAGAGGGTCGTGAGTGATGTGAATAAGGAACACTTTTCTTATATTCGGTGACATGATTAAAAAAAAGACACGTATCAAGTGATCAAGTAAGAACATGTCACCATGTACTGGTGTAAATTCGGTCTCAGAAGGCAGGTATACGTGCGAGCAGTAAATCATTTTCATAGAAATCCCTCTTCTTTGTCTTTCGACCGTTCAGCTTGTCGATGCAGAGTGTGTAGTTGCTTCAACCCATGCTTTTGGAAGTAGTCAGACAATTTGAGAAAAAGAGAACTTTGTCCCTTGTTAGACTTCTTCTTCTTCTTCCATCCTCCCTTCTGTATCGAACAATCTAGATAAACCAGGGTCCACTATCAAATGTGATACAATACACGACTACCTAAGCCACGAAACTGAACGGGCCGATTTAATGCTTTATGTAAATGAATGGACAGTAGTTTCTAGGTATTCGAGGTATGTCCTGAAAGTATCCAGCCATTTAATATTAACGGGAAAATAGCCAACCCGGGACAGTGGTGTCTTAGTTCCCCTCTATGTACCCCTTTGAAATTTAAGATATTCATTCGTCCGGGCACTAGAACAGAAAAATGTCATTATCATCATCATCATCATCATCAGTCTTTTAGCGTCCTCGTTGGACATAGACCTTCCCCAGGATTTGCCACACTTCTCTATCATGGGCGTCATGGAGCCAGTACTTCCTGAACTTGTCTAGTTCATTTCTCCATCTAATATTTTGCCGGCCTCGGTTGCGCATATGGTCTCGGGGAATCCATGTTGTGAGTCGTGATGTCCATCGATTGTCAGCCATTCTTGCAACATGGCCAGCCCACTGCCATTTGAGATTTTTTATGGATTCTATGATGTCTCTAACTCTTGTCTTTTCCCGGATGTGTTGTGCTGTTTTGTGGTCTCTCCATGTGAGGCCCAGCATTATTCTTTCATGTGCACGTTGCATGGTTCTCAGCTTACGGGTCTGTTTCTTGGTTAAGTTCCATGTTTCAGCTCCATAAGTGACTATTGGGAGGATGCATTAGTTATACACCCTTCTGTTTAGGATTAATGGGATCTTATTATTTTTGAAGGTTGAGCTAGCTCTGCCAAAGGCTTGCCATCCTAGTGTGATTCTTCGCTTGATTTCTTCTTCTTTTGAGGGTCTCATGGAGATTTGTTGCCCTAGGTAGATGTAGTGGTCTACTTTCTCGAGTTCTGTGTCCTCGATTTCGATCTTAGTGTTCTTATCTCCAATGTGGTTGTTGCACATGATCTTCGTCTTGCTGAAGTTCATGTGCAGGCCGACTTTCTTGCTCTCCTCATTTAGTTCATCTATCATTAGTTGGAGGTCGTGTAGGTTCTCTGCGAAAAGGGCTATGTCGTCTGCGAATCTGAGGTTGCTCAGATACTCGCCGTCTATTTTAATTCCTTTACTCTCCCAGTCTAGCCTTCTGAAGATCATCTCAAGGCAGGCTGTGAAGAGTTTAGGTGAGCTGGTATCACCTTGTCTTACTCCTTTCTGGAGCTGGAAGGGGTCCGAGTCTTTATGTAGCCTGATAAATGAGCTGCCGTGATTGTATATATGTTTCAACACTTCAACATATACTGGATCTACACCTTGGCGACTGATGGCCTCCATGACCTTAGGGATTTCTACTGAGTCGAACGCCTTTTTGAAGTCGATAAATGCTACGGCAAGTGGTAGTCTATACTCTGCTGCTTTTTCTTTCAGTTGATTTATCGAGTGCAGGTGGTCCATGGTCGAGTAGCTTCTTCTAAAGCCAGCCTGTTCACGTGGCTGGTTTTCATCGAGTGTTTTTGTGATTCGGTTGGTGATGATCTTTGTGAAAAGTTTATATACACAGTTGAGTAGGCTTATAGGCCTATAGTTGTTGAGGTCTTTCGGGTTTCCTTTTTTATATAAAAGCATTATGATAGCAGTATTCCAATCGTCTGGGACTTTACTGTGTTTTAGACACAGGTTGAAGAGGACGGCCAGTTTCCTATTGATGGTTTTACCTGATTTTCGGAGTAGGTCGACGGTGATGTTGTCTGGTCCAGGGGCAGTTCCTTTCTTTGTCTGTTTAATGGCTTCCTTCACCTCCCACGGGGTTACTTTTGGGAAGTCCTCTAGTTGTTTGCCCGTGTCTTGCGTATCTTGCTCATTGTTTTGCAGTCCTTGTTTGGACGAATAAAGTTTTTGGTAGAATTCTTTGGCGCGTTCGACAATCCTGTCTCTGTCTGTTGTTAGGTTTCCATTTTCCTCGAGTATGCTAGTTATTTGCCTTCGTCCCGAGTTGAGGAGTTTGTTTATAGCTTTGAAGCCTCGACCTTTTTCAAGAGTTGATTCAATGACTGCCGTTGTGTATCTCCTTCTGTCTTCTCTTCGTTTCTTCTTGATTAATTTGTTTAGTTCAGCCTCTTCAATTTTCTCCCTCGTTGTTGTCGGTGGCTTGAGGTTTCTGCGTTTTTCCATGAGATTTTTAGTCTCATCCGAGATTTTGCTAATGGGTTGTTTGCCCATTGGCTTGAATGTAGAGGCTACTTCAATTATTGACGTTGTCATTTTGCTGCTTAGTTCGTTGATGTTGGTGCTGTCTTGTTCAGTAAGAATTCTGAATCTGTTCTTCAATTCGAGCTTGAAAGATTGAACGTGCTCTTTTGGTATGTTTAGAGGCTGCAGTTTTGTATGGAACATTTTCCTGCGTTCTTTATTGGTGTTTATTTGTACTTTACATCGTACCATTCTGTGGTCGCTGCCTACATTGACTTGATTTAGGACTTGGATGTCCTTGACAATATCGTTTTTGTCCGTTAGGATGTAGTCGTTTCTTGTTTCGTGATTGGGGCTCCTCCAAGTCCATTTCCTACTGGGTCCCTTCTTGAAGAAGGTGTTCATGATTTTGAATCCATTAGCCGTCGCAAAGTTTACAAGATCTTCTCCTCTCTCGTTGCGTATTTTGTATCCAAATTTGCCGACGCAATTTTCATTTCCTTGTCCTACTTGTGCGTTGAAGTCTCCCATGATAACATTGAAGTGTTTTCTGGTGCCTTGGAGTAGGGAGTTCAAGTCATCATAGAAGTTGTCTATTTCTTGTTGGGTTGATTGCGAAGTGGGAGCGTAGACTTGGATTATATTGAGTTTGTATCGTTTTGAAAGTTGTATGGTGACGCTAGCTACCCGGTCAGAGACGGCTTTGAAGCCAGTTACATTGTCTTTCAGGTTCTTATTGATGAGAAAACCAACTCCACTTTGTTTTACTTTCTCTTTACCGTAGCTGTAAAGAAGATGCTTGCTTCTCAGTTCGATTAGTTCTTCTCCGGGTCTTCTTACCTCACTAATGCCTATGATGTCCCATTTGACATTTCTGATTTCATTTTCTAGATCAGTTAGGTGCATGTCAGTTGACAGTGTTCTGACGTTGTATGTGCCTATGTATAAATTTGTCTTCTTGTTGACAGTCTTAGAGTTCTGTTGAAATGGTCGTTGTTTGAGCGGTGACTCAGTAGGGACAGAGGATCCCTTGGTGAAGGATTTGGGTAGTCGCTTTCGGAGCACATCACCCCTACCCAAAGTAAGTGATGTGGCTGAGTCTTTTGGGGCCGATTTGTATTCTTATAAGTAATCGCAGTTCTGGTATTTACTAATCTTTTTCTTCGTTCCAGCTTTGCAACAATTCCCTTTCTTATAGATATCTCTAGTTTTTCATCTATAAAGTACCAAATCTTTTTGCTTGATACCTTAGAAAGAACTTTTCGAATAATCATTTTTGTTATCTGAAATTAGGTTAAGAATCGTTTAGGATGGACCTGGATATCTTTTAGTGTCACCCTTCAATTATTTATAAATGGTTACTTTAGTGTATGGTTTGCATTAAAAAAAATAAGTGGCATGTATTGGAACGCCAGTTCGTTCCCTTAACATTTATTATTCGTATTTCTTTACAAATAATATCAGGGAATCAGTGGCTTGACAGTTGAAATACACAGAAACGATACAAAAGTCAGGAGTTGATTCGACAAAAAATGAAAGAGATTTTGGTTTCTTCTTTGCACTAAGCTAGCGCAGAAAATAAAAACAGTTGAGCTATTTTCTAATTTGTGTTCCGCCGTGAACTCGGTCAGATACATATGAGAGCAGTAGACCCCTTGGATCACTCGTCTGTGAAAGAGAAACAAAATAAAGTAATTATAAAGTTTTATCCATGAGAATGTTTCTAATATTAGTCTGATGCAAAAGTTCCCAGCAACAGCCACTTTTTGCATAATGGTCAGAAAATCGTAGAAGTGTCCTCCCAGTTTACTCTGTTATCTAGAGCATGTCCATGCATTCTCTTTGAAAATTGGTCGCAGAAAGGTGATAACTATGGGTGCGGAAAAGTGATACTTTTACATAATTTGGGGAAAATTTATAGGTGCAAATGCATATTTTCATTGCTTGCTTTTCATCTTTCATCCAGAGAATCACTAAAATTTATACTAACGGTGAGGTAGGTGTGAGCACGTGTCAAGACTGGTTTAGCGATTTGAAATATGAGATTGTGAGTTCCCTCTAAGCTGTGCTCATGCGTGCCTGCACTCTTATTTCGCGACCATCGCACAAAGGGATTGAATATACACACAAAAGATTTAATTAATCCGTAGATTGTTAAATGATTTTTTATTGACAAAACACTGATCTCCAATGACGAATTCAAAAGTGCTCATACGTTTGTCACGGGGAAAGATTTGCAAAACATCAGATTTTTGCTCCCGCTGACTACTAAAAATTATAGGAAACATTGATTAAGAGCTCAAGTTTGGAAAATTGCCTGACTTGAAAATCAGGATTCAAAATTTGTTTGGGTTCGAACTAGTGCTGGTATTGAATACTTGAATATATTTAGCCACTATCGTGATCAAAGAGGGTCGTGAGTGATGTGAATAAGGAACACTTTTCTTATATTCGGTGACATGATTAAAAAAAAGACACGTATCAAGTGATCAAGTAAGAACATGTCACCATGTACTGGTGTAAATTCGGTCTCAGAAGGCAGGTATACGTGCGAGCAGTAAATCATTTTCATAGAAATCCCTCTTCTTTGTCTTTCGACCGTTCAGCTTGTCGATGCAGAGTGTGTAGTTGCTTCAACCCATGCTTTTGGAAGTAGTCAGACAATTTGAGAAAAAGAGAACTTTGTCCCTTGTTAGACTTCTTCTTCTTCTTCCATCCTCCCTTCTGTATCGAACAATCTAGATAAACCAGGGTCCACTATCAAATGTGATACAATACACGACTACCTAAGCCACGAAACTGAACGGGCCGATTTAATGCTTTATGTAAATGAATGGACAGTAGTTTCTAGGTATTCGAGGTATGTCCTGAAAGTATCCAGCCATTTAATATTAACGGGAAAATAGCCAACCCGGGACAGTGGTGTCTTAGTTCCCCTCTATGTACCCCTTTGAAATTTAAGATATTCATTCGTCCGGGCACTAGAACAGAAAAATGTCATTATCATCATCATCATCATCATCAGTCTTTTAGCGTCCTCGTTGGACATAGACCTTCCCCAGGATTTGCCACACTTCTCTATCATGGGCGTCATGGAGCCAGTACTTCCTGTACTTGTCTAGTTCATCTCTCCATCTTATATTTTGCCGGCCTCGGTTGCGCATATGGTCTCGGGGAATCCATGTTGTGAGTCGTGATGTCCATCGATTGTCAGCCATTCTTGCAACATGGCCAGCCCACTGCCATTTGAGATTTTTTATGGATTCTATGATGTCTCTAACTCTTGTCTTTTCCCGGATGTGTTGTGCTGTTTTGTGGTCTCTCCATGTGAGGCCCAGCATTATTCTTTCATGTGCACGTTGCATGGTTCTCAGCTTACGGGTCTGTTTCTTGGTTAAGTTCCATGTTTCAGCTCCATAAGTGACTATTGGGAGGATGCATTGGTTATACACCCTTTTCTTTAGGATTAATGGGATCTTATTATTTTTGAAGGTTGAGCTAGCTCTGCCAAAGGCTTGCCATCCTAGTGTGATTCTTTGCTTGATTTCTTCTTCTCTTGAGGGTCTCATGGAGATTCGTTGCCCTAGGTAGATGTAGTGGTCTACTTTCTCGAGTTCTGTGTCCTCGATTTCGATCTTAGTGTTCTTATCTCCAATGTGGTTGTTGCACATGATCTTCGTCTTGCTGAAGTTCATGTGCAGGCCGACTTTCTTGCTCTCCTCATTTAGTTCATCTATCATTAGTTGGAGGTCGTGTAGGTTCTCTGCGAAAAGGGCTATGTCGTCTGCGAATCTGAGGTTGCTCAGATACTCGCCGTCTATTTTAATTCCTTTACTCTCCCAGTCTAGCCTTCTGAAGATCATCTCAAGGCAGGCTGTGAAGAGTTTAGGTGAGCTGGTATCACCTTGTCTTACTCCTTTCTGGAGCTGGAAGGGGTCCGAGTCTTTATGTAGCCTGATAAATGAGCTGCCGTGATTGTATATATGTTTCAACACTTCAACATATACTGGATCTACACCTTGGCGACTGATGGCCTCCATGACCTTAGGGATTTCTACTGAGTCGAACGCCTTTTTGAAGTCGATAAATGCTACGGCAAGTGGTAGTCTATACTCTGCTGCTTTTTCTTTCAGTTGATTTATCGAGTGCAGGTGGTCCATGGTCGAGTAGCTTCTTCTAAAGCCAGCCTGTTCACGTGGCTGGTTTTCATCGAGTGTTTTTGTGATTCGGTTGGTGATGATCTTTGTGAAAAGTTTATATACACAGTTGAGTAGGCTTATAGGCCTATAGTTGTTGAGGTCTTTCGGGTTTCCTTTTTTATATAAAAGCATTATGATAGCAGTATTCCAATCGTTTGGGACTTTACTGTGTTTTAGACACAGGTTGAAGAGGACGGCCAGTTTCCTATTGATGGTTTTACCTGCTTTTCGGAGTATGTCGATGGTGATGTTGTCTGGTCCAGGGGCAGTTCCTTTCTTTGTCTGTTTAATGGCTTCCTTCACCTCCCACGGGGTTACTTTTGGGAAGTCCTCTAGTTGTTTGCCCGTGTCTTGCGTATCTTGCTCATTGTTTTGCAGTCCTTGTTTGGACGAATAAAGTTTTTGGTAGAATTCTTTGGCGCGTTCGACAATCCTGTCTCTGTCTGTTGTTAGGTTTCCATTTTCCTCGAGTATGCTAGTTATTTGCCTTCGTCCCGAGTTGAGGAGTTTGTTTATAGCTTTGAAGCCTCGACCTTTTTCAAGAGTTGATTCAATGACTGCCGTTGTGTATCTCCTTCTGTCTTCTCTTCGTTTCTTCTTGATTAATTTGTTTAGTTCAGCCTCTTCAATTTTCTCCCTCGTTGTTGTCGGTGGCTTGAGGTTTCTGCGTTTTTCCATGAGATTTTTAGTCTCATCCGAGATTTTGCTAATGGGTTGTTTGCCCATTGGCTTGAATGTAGAGGCTACTTCAATTATTGACGTTGTCATTTTGCTGCTTAGTTCGTTGATGTTGGTGCTGTCTTGTTCAGTAAGAATTCTGAATCTGTTCTTCAATTCGAGCTTGAAAGATTGAACGTGCTCTTTTGGTATGTTTAGAGGCTGCGGTTTTGTATGGAACATTTTCCTGCGTTCTTTATTGGTGTTTATTTGTACTTTACATCGTACCATTCTGTGGTCGCTGCCTACATTGACTTGATTTAGGACTTGGATGTCCTTGACAATATCGTTTTTGTCCGTTAGGATGTAGTCGTTTCTTGTTTCGTGATTGGGGCTCCTCCAAGTCCATTTCCTACTGGGTCCCTTCTTGAAGAAGGTGTTCATGATTTTGAATCCATTAGCCGTCGCAAAGTTTACAAGATCTTCTCCTCTCTCGTTGCGTATTTTGTATCCAAATTTGCCGACGCAATTTTCATTTCCTTGTCCTACTTGTGCGTTGAAGTCTCCCATGATAACATTGAAGTGTTTTCTGGTGCCTTGGAGTAGGGAGTTCAAGTCATCATAGAAGTTGTCTATTTCTTGTTGGGTTGATTGCGAAGTGGGAGCGTAGACTTGGATTATATTGAGTTTGTATCGTTTTGAAAGTTGTATGGTGACGCTAGCTACCCGGTCAGAGACGGCTTTGAAGCCAGTTACATTGTCTTTCAGGTTCTTATTGATGAGAAAGCCAACTCCACTTTGTTTTACTTTCTCTTTACCGTAGCTGTAAAGAAGATGCTTGCTTCTCAGTTCGATTAGTTCTTCTCCGGGTCTTCTTACCTCACTAATGCCTATGATGTCCCATTTGACATTTCTGATTTCATTTTCTAGATCAGTTAGGTGCATGTCAGTTGACAGTGTTCTGACGTTGTATGTGCCTATGTATAAATTTGTCTTCTTGTTGACAGTCTTAGAGTTCTGTTGAAATGGTCGTTGTTTGAGCGGTGACTCAGTAGGGACAGAGGATCCCTTGGTGAAGGATTTGGGTAGTCGCTTTCGGAGCACATCAACCTTACCCAAAGTAAGTGATGTGGCTGAGTCTTTTGGGGCCGATTTGTATTCTTATGAGTAATCGCAGTTCTGGTATTTACTAATCTTTTTCTTCGTTCCAGCTTTGCAACAATTCCCTTTCTTATAGATATCTCTAGTTTTTCATCTATAAAGTACCAAATCTTTTTGCTTGATACCTTAGAAAGAACTTTTCGAATAATCATTTTTGTTATCTGAAATTAGGTTAAGAATCGTTTAGGATGGACCTGGATATCTTTTAGTGTCACCCTTCAATTATTTATAAATGGTTACTTTAGTGTATGGTTTGCATTAAAAAAAATAAGTGGCATGTATTGGAACGCCAGTTCGTTCCCTTAACATTTATTATTCGTATTTCTTTACAAATAATATCAGGGAATCAGTGGCTTGACAGTTGAAATACACAGAAACGATACAAAAGTCAGGAGTTGATTCGACAAAAAATGAAAGAGATTTTGGTTTCTTCTTTGCACTAAGCTAGCGCAGAAAATAAAAACAGTTGAGCTATTTTCTAATTTGTGTTCCGCCGTGAATTCGGTCGGATACATATGAGAGCAGTAGACCACTTGGATCACTCGTCTGTGAAAGAGAAACAAAATAAAGTAATTATAAGGTTTTATCCATGAGAATGTTTCTAATATTAGTCTGATGCAAAAGTTCCCAGCAACAGCCACTTTTTGCATGATGGTCAGGAAATCGTAGAAGTGTCCTCCCAGTTTACTCTGTTATCTAGAGCATGTCCATGCATTCTCTTTGAAAATTGGTCGCAGAAAGGTGATAACTATGGGTGCGGAAAAGTGATACTTTTACATAATTTGGGGAAAATTTATAGGTGCAAATGCATATTTTCATTGCTTGCTTTTCATCTTTCATCCAGAGAATCACTAAAATTTATACTAACGGTGAGGTAGGTGTGAGCACGTGTCAAGACTGGTTTAGCGATTTGAAATATGAGATTGTGAGTTCCCTCTAAGCTGTGCTCATGCGTGCCTGCACTCTTATTTCGCGACCATCGCACAAAGGGATTGAATATACACACAAAAGATTTAATTAATCCGTAGATTGTTAAATGATTTTTTATTGACAAAACACTGATCTCCAATGACGAATTCAGAAGTGCTCATACGTTTGTCACGGGGAAAGATTTGCAAAACATCAGATTTTTGCTCCCGCTGACTACTAAAAATTATAGGAAACATTGATTAAGAGCTCAAGTTTGGAAAATTGCCTGACTTGAAAATCAGGATTCAAAATTTGTTTGGGTTCGAACTAGTGCTGGTATTGAATACTTGAATATATTTAGCCACTATCGTGATCAAAGAGGGTCGTGAGTGATGTGAATAAGGAACACTTTTCTTATATTCGGTGACATGATTAAAAAAAAGACACGTATCAAGTGATCAAGTAAGAACATGTCACCATGTACTGGTGTAAATTCGGTCTCAGAAGGCAGGTATACGTGCGAGCAGTAAATCATTTTCATAGAAATCCCTCTTCTTTGTCTTTCGACCGTTCAGCTTGTCGATGCAGAGTGTGTAGTTGCTTCAACCCATGCTTTTGGAAGTAGTCAGACAATTTGAGAAAAAGAGAACTTTGTCCCTTGTTAGACTTCTTCTTCTTCTTCCATCCTCCCTTCTGTATCGAACAATCTAGATAAACCAGGGTCCACTATCAAATGTGATACAATACACGACTACCTAAGCCACGAAACTGAACGGGCCGATTTAATGCTTTATGTAAATGAATGGACAGTAGTTTCTAGGTATTCGAGGTATGTCCTGAAAGTATCCAGCCATTTAATATTAACGGGAAAATAGCCAACCCGGGACAGTGGTGTCTTAGTTCCCCTCTATGTACCCCTTTGAAATTTAAGATATTCATTCGTCCGGGCACTAGAACAGAAAAATGTACAGTAATCTAAAATATTTTTTAATCACTATTTGTATTCTTATAAGTAATCGCAGTTCTGGTATTTACTAATCTTTTTCTTCGTTCCAGCTTTGCAACAATTCCCTTTCTTATAGATATCTCTAGTTTTTCATCTATAAAGTACCAAATCTTTTTGCTTGATACCTTAGAAAGAACTTTTCGAATAATCATTTTTGTTATCTGAAATTAGGTTAAGCATCGTTTAGGATGGACCTGGATATCTTTTAGTGTCACCCTTCAATTATTTATAAATGGTTACTTTAGTGTATGGTTTGCATTAAAAAAAATAAGTGGCATGTATTGGAACGCCAGTTCGTTCCCTTAACATTTATTATTCGTATTTCTTTACAAATAATATCAGGGAATCAGTGGCTTGACAGTTGAAATACACAGAAACGATACAAAAGTCAGGAGTTGATTCGACAAAAAATGAAAGAGATTTTGGTTTCTTCTTTGCACTAAGCTAGCGCAGAAAATAAAAACAGTTGAGCTATTTTCTAATTTGTGTTCCGCCGTGAACTCGGTCGGATACATATGAGAGCAGTAGACCCCTTGGATCACTCGTCTGTGAAAGAGAAACAAAATAAAGTAATTATAAGGTTTTATCCATGAGAATGTTTCTAATATTAGTCTGATGCAAAAGTTCCCAGCAACAGCCACTTTTTGCATAATGGTCAGGAAATCGTAGAAGTGTCCTCCCAGTTTACTCTGTTATCTAGAGCATGTCCATGCATTCTCTTTGAAAATTGGTCGCAGAAAGGTGATAACTATGGGTGCGGAAAAGTGATACTTTTACATAATTTGGGGAAAATTTATAGGTGCAAATGCATATTTTCATTGCTTGCTTTTCATCTTTCATCCAGAGAATCACTAAAATTTATACTAACGGTGAGGTAGGTGTGAGCACGTGTCAAGATTGGTTTAGCGATTTGAAATATGAGATTGTGAGTTCCCTCTAAGCTGTGCTCATGCGTGCCTGCACTCTTATTTCGCGACCATCGCACAAAGGGATTGAATATACACACAAAAGATTTAATTAATCCGTAGATTGTTAAATGATTTTTTATTGACAAAACATTGATCTCCAATGACGAATTCAAAAGTGCTCATACGTTTGTCACGGGGAAAGATTTGCAAAACATCAGATTTTTGCTCCCGCTGACTACTAAAAATTATAGGAAACATTGATTAAGAGCTCAAGTTTGGAAAATTGCCTGACTTGAAAATCAGGATTCAAAATTTGTTTGGGTTCGAACTAGTGCTGGTATTGAATACTTGAATATATTTAGCCACTATCGTGATCAAAGAGGGTCGTGAGTGATGTGAATAAGGAACACTTTTCTTATATTCGGTGACATGATTAAAAAAAAGACACGTATCAAGTGATCAAGTAAGAACATGTCACCATGTACTGGTGTAAATTCGGTCTCAGAAGGCAGGTATACGTGCTGCAACTTGACTTTTGAAAAGTTCCATCGTGATAGAAACACGATACCACCCCAACCCACCAAATGAAAAAACCCACCACAGGAAAAAAAACTTACAAAAAACTAGTGTTGTCAGAATATGAAGTAGTGTTATAACAATCACCCGAAGAATAAACGTGGACAGAATAATTGCTCATTCAGAAGTCGAAATCTTCGATCAGAATATTCTGTCACTTTTAGGCGTCAAATTTAAAGTGAAGGTTTATTTTCTCACTTAAGGTCAAATTCTAAGGGATTTCTTTTATTCAAAATCGATGGGATATTTTTACTTTTAGTGGTGCGATTCGGTTTTTTCCCAACCTTTAGGGGTCAAATTCAAAGGGATTTTTCCACTTCCAGGGTGGGGGTGGGGGTAGTTCATGGGGATTTTCAATTTCAGGGATCGAAATCGATGGCATTTCTCCCAATTATGTGGGTTGAATTCAATGAGATCTTTTTTACTTTTAGGCGTCTAATTCAAGGGGATATTCACTTTTACTTTGGGGGTCAAATACAAGACGATATTATTTCTAATTTGGGGGTCAAATTGAAGGGTTTTTCTCACTTTTTCAGGTTAAATTCGAAGAGATTTTGTTTTCAATTCGTAGGGGTTAAAATTGAAGGGATACTTTTTTTTCACTCTCAGGGTTAAATGCAAAGGGGAATTTTTCAATATCAGTGGTCAAAACCGAGAAGAATTTTCCATTTCAATTATATGGGTTGAAATCTAAAGTTTTTTTTCATTTTTAGGAATTTAGGGGAACTTATTTCCCATTTTGGGGTTCAAACTTGAGAGAGATTCATTTTCAATGGTCAAAATCGAGAGAGTTTTTTTTCAATTTCATCGGTCGAAATCAAGGGGAAAATCTTTTTTTAATTTTAATCATCCAAATCTAGGATGATTTTTTATTTTCGTTTTTTGGAGTCAAAATATCTGGGGGGAAATTCTGCTTTTTTTAGGGGACAAAGACAAAGAGGAACTTTCATTATTCACTTTTAGAAATCGAAATCGAAGGGGTTTTTTTTTTTCACTTTTTAGGGTCAAAATTGGGTGGGTGACTTTATTTTTCACTTTTAGGGGTCAAAATCGAGTGAGCACATTCTTTTCAGTTTAAATGGTGAAACTATTGGTGGAGGGTTTCAATAAATCGAATTTAATGGGGAACTTTCCTTCACTTTCAGGGCCCAAAGCTCGGGGGAACCTTTTCTTCCTTTCGAAGGTCAAAAGCGAGGGAGAACATTTTTGAATTTATTCGTTTTTGCTAGGGGGAACAGAGTTGTTGTATTTGAAGTAATTTTCCCCGGCCAACGCTGGATGATATTGCTAATATATAATGAATACAAAATCATAAAAAGATATATTTTTTGTATAATTATATTTTGTTATTTGAATGAAATAAGTCTTTGCGTATCTTAAAAAATGAATTTTGTTGATGTATAAGACTTGTTATGTTAGCTCAGTCGGTAAAGGATACGACTACCAATCCACTTGATCGTGGTATCAGATCTTGGTGGGGGAATGTTAATGTTTACTCCTCTAAAAGGTTTTTCTTGTTCTTGATATTGTAGGAAAACCCAGGAGTTTGATAAAAATTAGAGATGAATCAATGAACAAGTTTGAATCATTGGAACAGTAAAGATCTGTTTGGGGGGGGGGCAAGAAGGTCAAGATTTTGATGCATGACAACGCCCATATATGACTTGCAAATCCGACACAACAAACAATCATATTGCTGGGATGGGCAGTTTTACCACATGTGGTATATTGTCCAGACCTGTTACCCTCAGGCTATCACTAATTCCTCTCTGTGTAACACTCCTTTTCTGGTCAGTGGTTTCAAAAAGTTCAAGATACAATGAAAAAAAAATCCTTGGAGAATTTATCGAATCAAGAACTGAATCGTTCTTTTGAGACAGAACACTAAATGTAGTTGAAAAGTGGTGTAAATCTGACGGAAGCCAGGGAGGATATGATGATGATTGAATAATAATATAGCTGTGGGTTTATATGAATAAATTATTAATTAAGTCAACTTGGCAACCAATCAGAGCGTGTGCGTGAACAGACACCCCCGTAGAGTCACTCAGTCGGCAGTGAGATGTCAACGAGCAAGCTTGTGTACTGAGTGGCCATCGCCTTCACAGCGACCGGGACCGTGGATTCTTTACGTCTCGTGCTGCGTCTTTGGAAAAACATTGCACATTGGTCCCCTACGAATTATGGCTTTTTGAACGGGAGACTTCAAACCGTGGACAAAATGATGAGGCAGCTTATTTGCTGACTGTTTTGAAATGTGGAAGTTATGCTGGGTTAAGTATATGAGGTCCCAATAGGAGTACCTTTGAAAATGGCTAAGGTTCCATAGCTATACATAAGTAATTTTTTTTCGTTGATATAAAATGGCTCGTACTATACCGACATACAAATTTAAAGGGGAACTCTCCCAAGCAAGCAGTGGTCAGATTGTTGAATATGATCACTGTGAAGCGTAGAGGCAACTTCATGCAGTGAAACATTCAAATCCAAATTCAGCTTTAACCATGTGACGGGCAATAGATTTATTGGTGCACCCTAGTGTGTGTGTGTGTGTGTGTGTGTGTGTGTATATATATATATATATATATATATATATATATATATATATATATATATATATATATATATATATATATATATATATATAATAACAGATCAAATATCGATAGTTTTTTGCAAACGCCGAATTAGGAACTCTATTATGCACCAACGCATATGAATATGTAAATTTGTTCGTACGTATTTGGGTGTGAGAGGGGTGTATGCATTATGGGGGTTTTAATTTCGCATGTACGAAAATGATACTTAGGAAAATTTATTCATGCATAGTACCGATCATCATGGCGCAATGACAGAGTTCTCACCCCTGGTTTCGGTGGGTCATGGGTTCCATTCATGGTCGAGTCATATCAAAGATTTTCAAGAGCAGCATTGCGGCAGCATGAAGAGAGATAGACTCCATGAGGTTATCACGCCCCAAACACACCCAACAACTAGTAAACCCTGAACATACTTGCAGTAATATATGTACGTAAAACTTGAATATTCAAATGTACTTAGATATGTTCCACATTTTAGCCTCTCTCATGAAGAACTGTTTACGCCAGATAAATTTCTACAAACGGATGTGTAAGACTAAGTGCATATCCATCCCAAAGTATAATATATATATATATATATGTGTGTGTGTGTTAATTACCAAAAGCGAAAATATTTCCTGTACTGATCTGATCTCTGTTTGTGTTTTTTCTCTGTAACAAAAACGGCACATCGTTGCGAGATTTCTATATTTTGTAATGCCCTAAAGGATAAAGCAATTTCCAGTCAAACTTGCAACTTAATAATAGTAGTGTAGGGTCTGCGCTCGCACACATCTCAATAATAAAGTTGGGAATTGTGCATGTTCGTGCGTTTATTATAGAAGCTGGTAAGGCAAGTCTGGCTATTGGATGGCAAAACTCCTACTTTAATTCCAACTGATGATGATTACTGTTGTATAATAAATCAATACACTTTTGATACACGTCAGTTTACCTCACTTGGTAGGAGTGTTGTCTTCTAATCAGATGATCATGATTTCAAATGACAGTAGGGGAAATGCTAATTTCAAATAACTTTTGGTATAACGTGACGTGGCGGACAAATAGTGAGGAGTTCGCTCCCATAAATTTTCTGAGGGTTGTTCTTGTTACGGGGGGAAACAAAGTCAATTCTGACTTGGTGTTTGACAAAATCATATCAAGATTTAAAGTATGCTTGTTGCTGAATAAAATAATGATACCTTCGATATAATGTTGACCATTGTTTTGCATACGAACAAATAATTTTGGTAATTTTTGTGAGCACAGAGATAAAATGACTCTCCTATATAGCAAGAAGAGTTACCTCCCTTCCGTACCTTAAAGATGGCTGGAAGTTGTTGATTTTTTTCATTTTTTCATTTCCAGCTAAATTTTTAGCCTGAAAGTGGCTGGATTATTTGTCGTTTCTCCTCTCTTACTTCGCTCGAAAATCATGAGATGGCTCCTGAGATGTTCGAAAATCTGAATTCAAAATCAAATATTTATGTCTATTTTTCATTTCCATAATTCAATGGAGTCTTGATGATTTCTTCCAAGTGTACTAGTCAATAGGTACACTTAGAAAATTATACGAAGAACTATGTTTCAATTTTTGACTTTTTTCAATTTTATGAAGATTTCAGAAGCCATCGTATGTTTTCAAGAGTACTCAATCTTCCTTAAATAATATATTTATGATTACAAAAATCAGTTCAGTGTTTTCGAGCTTCATCATCATCATCAGCAGCAGCAGCCTTTTAACATCTGTCATTGGTCATAGACCTTCCCTAGGATCCGCCACATTTCTCTATTATGGGCGTCGTGGAGCCAGTATTTTTATTTAGTTCATCTCTCCATCTTGTATTCTGTCGGCCTCGGTTTCGCATATGATCTCCGGTGATCCTCTGTGTGAGTCGTGATGTCCATCGGTTGTCTGCCATTCTTGCAAGACCAGCCAATTGCCATTTGAGTTTTCTATCATGTCTCGGACTATCGTTTACTTCCTGATAGCATGTGCTGTCTTGTGATTCCTCCATGTGAGGTTGAGCATAATTTTCTCATGCGCACGTTCCATACTTCTCAGTTCGTGGATCCGCTTTTTGGTTACGTTCCATGATTCAGCTCTTTATGTAACTATCAGGACGATGCATTGATTGTATACTCTTCTTTCTAGGATTATCAGAATCATCTTGATTTTGAAGGTTGAGCTTGCTCTGCCAAAGGCTTGCCACTCGAGGGTGATTCTTCGTTTGATTTCTTCTTCTTTTGTTCGTTTTCCTACGTAGATGAAGTAGTCTCCTTTCTGGAAAAGAAAAATTGGAAAATCTAGCCATTTTTAGCCATTTAGAGTCATGAAGGGAGACTACTCTAGTCGACATTTACGGCAGACATGATTTTAGATCTATGCATGCAAAAATTACCATTCTTTCATTACAATATAAAGGTATCAATATTTCACAGTTATCAGTGTTTTATGAAAAATTATTTATCATTTCTTTTCTAATTCCTTTTCTTTTCCGTTAAAACATCTTCACACTTTATTACGAAAACCTTTCTTCTAAATTGTTAATACGTATATTGAAAATTCATTCAATACTTTTTCGTCCTGAAAACAATATTGACGATACTTCAGCGAACGCATAATTTCGATCTTACGTTAATAATTTGCTATATATATATATATATATATATATATATATATATATATATATATATATATATATATATATATATATATATATATATATATATATCCAAAACAACCAGCCTCTCGTCTAATCATTTATATGTTCGTTTTTTGATATTGTCCACGCTGCTTTGGAATGTTCTTTTCTGCTATGTGGAAAGGGGAAACCGAAAATAGACTTCAAATAGACTTTCTCGAATACTTTATTCGTTTGGCTGAGAAACCTTCTGATTATGAATTAGTAGGTGGTAAAAGTAAAGCGAACTTGAAATTTCAGATGTAGTGGGACTTTGCTTAAAGACCGAAAACCAGTCCGCTACAAAGGCAAAATACTGAAGTGATTTTTCGAATTTTAGAGCAAAGCCCTTTTTCGAATTTCAAAGCAAAGTTTTTATTTTTCTTGGAATTTCAAAGCAAAGTCGTCATTTTTTTTCGAATTTCAAAGCAGTCTTTAATTTTTGTTTCAGATTTCAAAGCAAAGTCTTCATTTATTCATTATCAGGCCATGGATTCTCAGTGGCCCATTGCAAAGTCCTTCTCTTTGATGCAAATTCTCAGTAAATAAGAAGTTATTTGACATCGAACTTGAGGGCTGTTCAAGGTGGTATCAAAGCGAGTTAGATGATAAACTGAAATGAATCATTCGTAAATTGCTGTATAATAGGGCCTCGTTTTGGAGAAAAATATATTTTGAAAAATGTATTTAATTTCCTTTTACTGGCATTTTTTTCATTAACATCGTCAGGATGACAGTTTTGTTTTATCATATTCCGTTCATGATCCGTGGAAAATCTAAAACGATGGCAAAAGGGTGGAATACTTGAAAATTTTGCAAAAAAAGAGGAGGAGAAAAGATTATACAGTCACCCACATATTGAAAAAATATATGTCCGGACTCTGCCCGAGAAGATTTGGGTCGAGCCTGTAATAGTTGGTGTTATTGGAATCGTGCCAAAAACACTAAAAATCAACATTAGATGAATTAGAAATTCGAGAGAAAGTTGAGACTGTTCACAACTAGGAGTTTTGGGTATCTACGAAGTGTTGTAGATTTTAAGAGACTTGCTGTCACTCGATCTCCCAAAATCGTAGGTGTGAACATGCAAATGAGTGAAATGATAAATAGATGAATTAATAAATTATTGACATAAAATAATTAATGAGGTTTGTCCGGAGGTTATAGAACTATTTTGAATATCTCAAGAAGCGGTTGCGCAGTTTTGATGCAACTTGATAACTTACATTTCTGCTCAGTATTTCCTAAGCGGTGATTGAGTGAGCTTGTCTACTGCGTGACTGTTGCATTCACAATGGCCAAAGCTACCCATTCTTGACGTTTCGTGCAGGGAGGGGAGTTGCCAACATCGTATTATTCAGGTCTGTCAGCCCCGACCTTATAGTCCAGATTTGGCTTTCAAAAGAGAAAAAAGAAAAAGAATAGATATATAAATAGAATAAGAGGAAGATCCTACATCCTAGAAAAAAAGACATTCCCAAAATGTCCTATGAATAAGATCTAGAATAAAGCGAATTTTTCGCTCGGAGAAGCCCAAACGGGACAGAAACATAAATATATCTGTGTAGCGAATCCTTTGACATATTTCAAGCTCTACTCTAACTCAACTTAATGTTTAATGCTGCATGTATCGAGCACTTCATGAAATAAACCAATCTCACATCAGATATTGTATTATATATTATTTTATATTATATTGTATTCCTGATTAGTATCATATATATGTATATATATGCTGTATTCCATGCAATATATCACACACAGGCATACAACACGCACCTATAATTAGATAAAGAATATTTAGGAGAAAATTTAAAAAAAAAAACCCTACTATTTCTGTGAACTTCATAGCCCTTCCCCCATCAAGGTTTTGGTTCAAGATTGTAGGCTACTGGATATTCTCCTGTCAGTTTGTCCATAACCATAACCGTCCCTGAACAATTCTGTGATACATGATACCACATATTGCCCTTCTCTACGTTCAAAACATTCCATTGCTGCTGGGAGAATTACAATTCTCCTACTCCGAGCAACTTTGGATTTGAAATGGCGGAGAGAAACGCTGCTGATTGGTAGAGTTTCACTCATTGCACAATTCAGGTTGTATGCCTGTTGCGTTGTTTCGTGGTAAACCTTATTAACTGACGCCACTTTCTTGACGCATATTACGGCTACGGTTTCATTATAGCACTATTCATTACCTCAGTAAATCTACCCAGGATTATATTAAGAGAAGAAAAACTGCAGTTTTCTTGTGCAGGACATTTTAACAATTTAAGTAATTGATACTAATATTACTCTTCACTACTGAGAATTCGCATCCGAGCATATTGTATAGAGAAACGGTTATTGATGACACCATGTTTCGTCCGTTAAATACTAAAACAACAATGGCCGTCTTTTATCTATAGTATCAAAATGCCATAATTATCTTACAGACGGACTTATTCATCCACGTTCGTAAATTCAATCAACTCTTCTTTGTCCCATTGTCCACCCTGCTACAAAATGTCATTGAAAATCATTGAGAACTTTTGGAAATATTGTGTAGACAGGTATGATTGAATATATGAATGTATGGGGGGACATTTTAAAAAATATCTCAGAATCGGAAAAGTATCTGGATCTGCCCCTAAATTTAGCCAATTGTCCCTCACCCCATGGCTTTTTTTTCAATGAAATTTAATTGAAATTCTGGTGAGAACTTGTACAGATATTGTATGGACATATACCAACGATGTAAGGAGATAACCAACCCTAAAATTAATCATTTCTCTCTTGATCCATGGGCCACCCTTTTAAATGTGATTGAAATTCATTGAGACGGACTGAGAGACGGGTAGACAGAGAAACGGATAGACAGAGAGACAGGCAGACACGGGTGAATACACATATCTCTTCCAACTTTGTTGGTAGAGGTGAATTATTCCATTTCTCCTTTCGCTTAATCACGTGAAAACATGTTCTCGTTTTAATCCATCTAAACCAGTGCCTCAGTGAAATCAGAGGAAGATTCAACAAAAGATGAATGAAATTGTTTTACGGTTGAACGAGATTTTTTGGGGATTCAATGAGATTGTTTAGAGGTCGAATTAAATTGTTTTACGGTTGAACGAGATTGTTTTGGGATTCAATGAGATTGTTTAGAGGTCGAATTAAATTGTTTTGGGGGTTAAATGGAACTAAAGGGGTGAATGAAGAATGAGTGAAGCGTGAAAGATGAATGACCTCATTTATTCGAATACTTATATTTTTCTTCGGTAAAAAGTATTTTATCGCAATGACCATATTCTATGGGAAAACTATATTTCTAATAATGATTTTGAATTTCAAGACTATTTTTTTGCAAACACAATGTAAATTAGAAAAATTTTAATAACTTTTCTGTGTGGATTTTTTCGTCACTCCTAGTTTTCTATCACATATTTTAGGGTGTTCAAAAACGTGAATAAAATAAACACTTGAATAAATTAATTAATGCGTTTTTGCTGATGATTCAATTTTTTTTTCTAAATAAATACACAAGGGAGAATAAGATGTAAATGATCGAAAACATAAAGAATTTTAGTCATGGGTGAATTAATTTTTTATAATGAGGACTTGGGGACGAATGACACTGAAAATTGATTAAAAAATTCTGCTCTAAATAACGCACGCAATGACGCCCTTCCTCTTTCTCTTGATTCTCTCTCTTTAACCTCTTTCCGTCTTTTTTATCCATTTCCTTTTCTTTCTCCGCTTCCCTCCTGTCCACACCCTGGCCCACACACATGCCGAGAGACAGAGAGGAAGAGAGAAGAAGGGGGAGGCTGGAAGCTTCGGACCGTATCATTGTTAAGTGCTACAAGACTATAAATACAGATCTCAATCCACGACGAATCAAATGCGAACGGCCTCTTTCCAGTATCCCAACGCTGTAATCATGCTGAAGTGCAAAATATTTTCCCTCTTTTTAGTTTTGATGCTATGCTGCTCCATCGGGAAGGTAAGAGAAATCTTTGTCATAATAATTATTGCCGAAATGAAATGAATGGGGTTTCTTTTTGTCTTATTTCTTTGTACAATGATTCTGCGGAAATTTTCGTCCATCTCTTTGTTCTCTAATAATCATATAGAGCGCGCAAATCGCCTACGTCGACTATGTACTATGCTATTTCAGAGAAAAAAAATTTTCAAATTTCATTAAACTATTCGCAGTCATGGACAAGATGAGTCGTCTGAGCAAGTCGTCAGTTCAGTGCCACGGAAGAGATAATTCGTTTTAGAAAGTCGTCCTTCCAGTGCTATAGACGAGATTACTTGTTTAACGATACTGTTATCCTTTCCCCACGACAATTCCGCTGACAGCTAAGA
Source organism: Thysanoteuthis rhombus (assembly GCA_963457665.1). NCBI lineage: Eukaryota > Metazoa > Mollusca > Cephalopoda > Oegopsida > Thysanoteuthidae > Thysanoteuthis > Thysanoteuthis major. Next base: position 26,618,262 of record OY735216.1, on the reverse strand, counting down.
AAGTCTAAATAATACTTACAAAAATCCAAAACGGTAGAGACGAATGTACTAAAAGGTTGTAGATTCATGTTTCACAATATTTTATAATCGTGTAAACAATGAGAAGATTTTATTTTATGCAAATATCACAGTCATTAGATGGTCCGTCGCACATCTCAGTTGGTTCGTATCCAAATAAAACCACTTTAAACATGAAATGAAGACTTCGTCAATTTTCAAGAGGAAAGTCCGGCACAGGAATTACAACTTTTAAACTAACTCGGCTGTGAACAGGTTAACGAATTTGATTTATTCTTTTTGCTAAACATCAAGATTTCGATTCCATTGATATACTTAATCAAAAACAAATTTCACCCCCTCTTTAAATCTAACCCGATTTCTTCCTTCCGAAACAACTCAATTGAATTGAAAACAGAGGCAATATCATAAATTAAGTTCGTGAGTTTTGTTCTTCAAAATTGACAGAATATTATATTTAGTATTATTACAATGATATATTTTTCTTCGGTGTTATATATTAAACGCCCGTAAAGTAAAAATACTTCTGTCAACGTATGAAATGGAATAAGCACAAACACTGAAACAAGCACCTGCTGTAGATCGTCCCGCTGACCGATACGAGTTTGATCCTAACTGAGTGTCAACATCTGACCATTTCCTTGACTAAATGAATCTGAGTAAATAACTGTAGTTTTGGACACCTATTGTTAAGTTATGGTTTGCAAACTTGTCTTGTGGTCCGATTCACTAGTTTTCGAAAATCACTTGGTGTCCCTCTGTGTAACTTTTGCACCAGACTCAGTTTATAAAGTAATAAATGCATTGACAAAAACATTCCTGTTCAACCCGGTTGACCCCACTTGTTGATACTATGCAATAAGTTTCCATTTCAGTTATTGTTTCTTTTCGTAATACTCACAAACTTAAATTAATTTCTCAGTTACCTCATATGCAGGCGCAGTTATAGTCATATTTACTGTTATAAAAAACTCACAATTTTCATCATAGTCACAGATGCTTTCGGCCTTAAAGGCATTCTCCTTCGTCATTGTATACCTCGGAAATGTATACGACTTGCTTATCTTTACGATGTCAGAGATACTGCGCTATTATCCCATACTTGAGACGCGTTTTCTGGTTGTAGATAAATTCGGTGTTAAGGATTTTGTCTTCTTTAATGTACTATAGAAAGGTATGTGGATGCCTACCGTAACGCGATGGTTACAAGCTTGTTTCACCGACTACTTCGACCTTGTGATAGGCTAAGGTAAGAAGCGTAAATAACCAAACAGAGCCACCCAGGTTGTTATATTTTATCATCACTGAAATTCTTGGACTTCAGTTTTCCTCGAAAAGCTGAATTCAATGTTGTTTTGAATTGTAAAGTCGCCCAGGCTAGCTATCAAGGACTTAGTAGATATTTACAACCCGGCTGTGCGGACATTTCTACAATAAAATAGATAGTTGCTTGTGTTATTTCGTGAGGTAGAAAATAACAGGGGAACAGACAAGTCAGGCATTTCTTTACACACTACAAAACGATAGGAATGCATTTGTTTAATAGCCAACGCACAAGTATGCTGAAGTCAGCGATGGCACTAGGGTTGGTGACACCCATTGAAACGTTTCCACAATCCACTCAAACTTATTCTTACATACGTTGATTTTAATATGGGTTGTTTTATGTTTAAAACACAATTGATGATCGAATTTAATATGAGAAATTGGAAAAAAATTGCCACACTGTCTGGATATGATTTTGCTTTGCTCTGAATTTCAGTTGCCCGCGGTGTTCATCTCGTGGCTCAAAAAATTTCAGTAGTTTCAAAAAAAGCTTTGATATAAAGATAAAGCGCTGCTTACTATTCACTCAATTAATATTTGTATTATTGATCCAAGTTTGGCCAAGGAGCAAGAGCATTGTGTATCCAATGAGAATTATATTATAACTCACTATCGCAGCCGACAGCGTCCTGATCACGATATTATAGTGGGTTTTATACTTCTTGAAAGAGACAAAAACTCGCTCATGTCATTGAAATCAAATTTACTATAGTTATACCAGCATGACATAGACTAGACACAAGGGAATTCCACAGGTATTGTCAACTAAAAGTATCCATTATCTGCGCCTCTACTTTTCTCTCATTCTGTGCTTGCATCTTCTTATCTTCTCCGTGAATCCTTCAGATCTTCGTTGCTCGTCCATGATTTGATCAGCCTTTTAGCGTCCCCAAGATTCGCCACACTCCTCAACGATAGGCACCGTGGAGCCAATACTTTCTGAACTATGCCCTATGCCCCAGAAAGAGTCTAGTTCGTCACGCTATCTTATATTTTGTCTTCTCATTTCCTCCTCGATTATTAAAATACCTAACTTCCCTTCCTACCCTCTATCTCTTCCTACCACTTTAGTAAAGACGAACCTTCTTTTCTGTCTGCTTTTATCCCAATAAAATGAATAATGTTTTAGATGAAATAGATAATCTTTTAAATCAAATAAATGATGTTTTAATTCATCTAACTTATATTAATAATTTAAGTAATGTTTTTAATAAAATAAGTTAGATTTTGAATGAAAGGGGTAGTATTTTTTTTTTGTTTTTTTTTTTTTTTGAATAAGTGATATCATAAATAAAATCAATTGGAAGCTGGTTTTACACCCTAAACCTAAATCGTTAAAACTGATGTTCCTCGCTGTTGATGTTTACAATTGAGACCTAGCAGTCTTTCTTGATACAATTTTATTAATTTTTTCAAAAATATTTCAAATTTTCATTCTTCTTGGATTGAGTATTGTAACGTTTTCCAAGTAATTTACATATCAGTACGTGACCACATTTAGCCCCGTAACTGCAGAGCGTCTTTTTTTTACTCTACTTAAATACAGACTCTTCTGTCGTGAGTTATCCTTACCAACGAAGTCCAGACATCCTGACTGACATGGGGGGGGGTAAGTTTAGGGAGTTGCCCTCGATCGAGTCCGCTGGCCTGGTGTGTTTGCGGCCCTATGCCCTATGCCCCAGAAAGAGTCTAGTTGATCAAACAAAAACAAACAACTTTTCAGCAACACAGGAATATGCTACGATTAGTATTTAGCCACAGACGCCATCGTGTTGCTTTTTTTACTCCGGTTTAGTATTGTAAAATATAAAAAGTATAGTAATACTCACGCTAGGGAGAACAGAAAATCGAAGAGGTAGGAAGAGTAGTTTCCCCAAATCGTTTTTTGTTTATTTGGTATTATTTTGTTGTAAATGACCAACTACCCTTACAACAATTTACTCGGGAGGTTAAACTACACGATCATCGAGATTAGTCCTAACTAACCAAAATACAATGATTATCCACGAAGTTGAGAAGGCATTATTACTGCTGGAACAAAAACGAGACTCTTCCCAATAGTTTTCAGTAGTTCTCCTTTAAATGTTGCTTATTATTCAGCGTATCGGTTTACGATATAAGTGAGAGTAATTGTACACAATCTGAATTTGTGTCCGGTGGGGTGAGACAATTTACAGGCTGACAAGTGCTCTGTAATTATCAATATAACTACTGTTGGTACTAGCCTTAGCTTAGTACGGCATAATGACAAACGGGGATAATAGGGAGAAGATCGTGTTGCGTCAACCTTGTAAGTGATGAGGATGTGCCTATAATGTAGATCAGCTTTGACCTGAACTCGAACACTGACCACTGGCAACAATGAGTTCGGACTAAAAAGTACAGCTGCTTAGAATCGCAATAATATGAAATAGTAGAGAAGTTGCTCTGCTCAGCGGTGATGAATAAAATACCAAACTTTATTTCGTAGATGCAGTGCTGGATTCAGGCTAGATATGCTCTAGTTTAGGACCTTACAATCTGTAGGGACCTCAAAAAACTTGAAATGACATATATATTTACGATGACGTAATTGTTCAGCAGGAGCTCCCCACCAGGCTCGGTGTAGCTTAGGGTCTCACCAAGCCTGAATCCGGTTCTCGGGTGAGGCTGCATGTTCCCTTTCTCATCCTCCTCATCCTTGTAACAATTTTTCAACAAGCCACACCTTTTCCCACGTTTTAGATTATCTTCGGGTCATGAACGAAAATAGGGTAACGATGTTAATTTTTTAAAAAAAATCAAATGTCAAATAAAAACAAACAAAATACTTTGACGTCTTTTATGTATTCTTCAAAAAAGGAAAATATTTTCATTTTCTTTACTACAATATGATTGATAATTCATTTCATTATTGGAATGTTCGTTTTCACTCTCTGGGATGGGTACGCACTTGTATATCCACTTGAAGAAATCAAGGATCTTGCGTAAACAAAGTCCAGGATGTCGAACATAACCTACATTTCTATATCCTGCTCGATGCACTTAACATACATATATGCATCAATAAATCTCCATGGATATCATCTCCGTACACACGAACTTGCAAACCTCACGGGGTACACACTCCCATACATATAAACCCATGCATACAAATGTGCATATACATGTGAATTGGTGCATTCTTAAGAGTGTACAAAAAACTATACATATAGTGAATATATATATATATATATATATATATATATATATATATATATATATATATCAAAAGTGTATCAATAAGTCTGTAGCCTGACATGCATTTATTAGATGGATTTGAGGATAAAGTTTTCACTGAATAATGTTCCGTGTGATTATAATTCCCCACTGAATTGAGTACACTTATAAGAAGGTATATTTTGGTGGAATAGAAATATTTGTTGTGTAAGATGAATGGTTTTTCAAACATTTAGCTACAGACTTACCTATATATAAATGTATATGTATATATATATATATATATATATATATATGTATATATATATATATATATATATATATATATATATAGTGTGTAAAGCTTTACAGCTTTAAACATTAGGATTTTTTTTTCAAATTTTTTACATACATACACACACACACACACACACACACATATATATATATATATATATATATATATATATATATATATATATATATATATACCAGTAGGATGCCTGACGTTAGCAAGGGAAAAAAACAAATCATATTTCATGAAGTTTTCATAAAAATCAAATGTTCATTTTAGTCTATTATTTGCGCCAACTCCCTTGTCAAATTTAGCATTGCAATTACATCGTATCAATTGTTCACAAAAGTAACCAATTACCAGTAGAAGCAAGAGTCATATGGACTAAGAGTATATAGAAATTTCTAACAAAAATTATTCCAATTTTTCTAAACTATTCAACAAAAACGAATATTTTTATTTTTTTTTTTATTGAGAGATATTGGGGGGGTATACACCCATGATTGTCCGTACGATATCCTTAAAATTTCCCTCGGGGGAGGCTGCAGTAGAATATGGAAGAAGTGATTTGAATTTTGCGCAGGATCCATGCACAATTACTTCTCTTCCATCGTAGTTATATATCCACACCACATCATATTGCAAAAATTTCATGTCTGTTAATATCACAACTCCAAATGTTCTCGATGAATTTTTGTGCATTGGTGGACTATGGAATAAGTGATTCAATTTTGGGGCGGATCCATACCAAGCCACAACCACTGACAATGGCATTAGCCGAGGTATACGCTCTCTGTTTTTTTTGTTTTTTTTTCCTTCAATTCTGTCAAATAAATACCGACGGAATCGTTCACTTTTAGATATTTTGTGCGATATCACCTGTATAAAAGTAAAACAATTGCTTCAGATAGATTTGCTATCAACAGTTGGATGGGAACGGTTCTCATGCAGATTTGCGCACCAAAAAAATAAGCGAAATAATTCCAGACTTTTGGGAGTCCAGTAAATTAGGCTCACAACCAATAATAATTACCAATGACAATTACCTGCCATTACGATCATTACCAATAATGATTACCAGTCATTATGATAATTACCAACTTTGAAGTGATGCATTAATGATTAACGCTTCTACCATGTTGATGAATTCATGAGATGAAAGCTTAGTCTGTCATGAGACTAAATAAGGGTAAAATACCGAAGTGTAGACATCTGGGAACACATTGACTCAATTCTTTTTTTTCTTCCTATATGATAGCCGGAAAAAAATCGTCAAATTTTTGCCGTTAGATAGTATTAAAAGCGTTTAGCAATAATTAGATTCGTTCAAACAGATCTCTTTTTATTGTATTGTGTCAGCTGTCGTAGCAGAGTGCATTCTTTTCAAAATTCTCAGAATTGGCTATTTTTTATTCTTCATTATAACATTGATTATAGAAGAAAACAATATTTTAACAAAGTTTGCTTTTTTACTTTAAGAAATGTAAAATGCAGCAAATAAAAAATGAATGATCGAATGTGTCAGAGGCTGTCTTACTAATTAGGCCACAGAACCTTTTGGCTGCAGTCATTCAAATCAAACCATATAGCTATATCTTAATTTCCTCGACCGCCTGATATGTTGCTATCTTCATTTACATACACCAGTATTAGTTGTGATATTCTTTTGGGATATTTCTTTGACCAAACATAGCCAGTCATTATTAATTTTCTGACTGGTATTTCTTCCATTTTAATTTCTGGTGCATTTTATCGTAAATCTCAAACCGTCATTTATCTGATCGGTAAAGCAGCCGTCGCGTTAAGACAAGCTGCCCAGGGAGGAAGGAATGGGAGTTCGAATCTCGCCGTAAGCTTAATTTCTATTTCCGATATGTGCTGTTTACAGACAGCTGTTGAATGACGGACTAAGACTTGTGATGAAAAGCAACTGAAATCAAAAAGAAAGACAAACGAGTAAAAAAGCAAACAAACTTATAATGACTGATAGTGACTCCTCTGAGAAATTTTAAAATGATTTTGTGGATTATCTTATCTCCCCTTGAATTGGAGCAGTAATTTTCAATTATTTTAAACAATATTTAAAAACAATATAATTAATTATTTTAAAACAATAGGTGTCAGAATGAAAGTGGATTCCAGGCATTAGATATTCAATAATCTTGTAGAATTAGCGCGAATAACTCTTTAGAAATAAACTATGGATTATCTTCCCTAAAATTGGAGCAGTAATTAATTATTTTGAAAGCAATCGAAGGTGTCCGAATAAAAATGAACTCCAAGTAGTAATTCTCAATTTTCCTTCTGAAAACAATGTAATCGTTTTAAAATGAATGAATATTTCATGCTTGAAATTCACTTTCCTTTGAACATTTCAATTATTTTCAAAATAATTAAGCAATATTGCTTGAATCAAAGGGGCGGTAATTTACAGTATATTTTAACAGAGTTATCTCCATTTTGCCCGCAACTTAATCAAGATTACCTTATTTATTTATTTATTTATTTATTTATTTATTTATTTATCCATAATTTCATCTATTAGCATATTCACACAAGTGGTCTGTTGGTTGTCACTGGAGATCTAATGACACCAAGTCATCTCAAACCTACATATCCTCTCTCATTTTCCTCACATAACCCAACAAAGCTGTGATCTGGGCAGTCTCAACTTCTCCTCGTATTCCTAGTTCTTATTAGTCGGCGATTCACGAGAAATCTAATGAAAATAAATCTAAAAATCACAGATCATAGATCTTTCTTCGTAGTTTCTATGAATTATCTTTCATGACTCCCTCCCTTCAGAATTATCCAAAGTTGGATTTAAAATATCTGAACTGGCAACATTGAAGAGTAGTAGAAATACTTCGAAGTCTTAGATCCATATGACAGGCGTAAAATTATTTCATATTACAGTTCCGTGGACTGCTGTACACATCATGAATATTTACATATTTTTAAAATAAAGTCCCTTTTATGAACCGGTAAGTGTGGTAAATAATAGATGTAATACACACCTACAAAATTCATATGTGATATAAAAAATGATGTGTATAATATCAATTATACACAATTGTGATGTTTGATAAGTTTAGCTTATCAAATGGTGATAAAAGGGCCGTGTTACTTCGGTTTTCCAAGTGGAAAAACCCTGCTTGCTTTGATAATCAGCATTCCTCTGTGTGAAAAAACAACTATCTCAGCCACTAAATATTAATACATGTGTGCGTGTGTGCGCACACATGCGTGTTCGTGTGTGTGTGTGTGCACTCGTGTGTGTGTATGTGTGTGTGTGTGTGTGTGTGTGCATGTGTCACATTATTATCTCATGGTCACTTTTTCTATTTTCAGATTTCAGCCCAGGATTCATCTATCGATGAAATAATTACTACTGCTGCCAATTCCAGTAAGTCATTAATATTAACATATCCTAAACATTTATAAGGGTCCGTGGTTGAATTTGCTAACAATAAACAAGAAAACTGTTGTTCTCTCCATGTTGCTCAACTAGTGAGTCTTGGTTCTGCATTCTATTAGCTGTGTACGAAGGTTACCACTGCTCTTTTTTCAAGTTGACTCTGAATACACAGTTGTAAACTGTTTGTTTTTTTAACTATAAACATATCCACTCTTCCAATAACTTCATTCTGAGATTTAGTACAATGTACATATTTCTAAGTTTAGCTTACTTAGGCACGTTGTGTCGAAATAGGTAGTGAGCTGGTCTAACTGGCCATTACTACGATGTCATAAGTTTGATCTTCATTATTATTATTATTATTATTATTATTATTATTATTATTATTATTATTATTATTATTATCCATATGTCTAGACCTGTTGAACCAAGACTGAACAGTTTGCAGCAATAACAGCTTCAGTAGCACTATGTTCTGATCCAAATTTGTACTTGAAAATTAGTTCTTGGTCAGACGCCACTACTATTAAAGACCTAAAAAAAAACCTACAATAGTAACGAATTATATCTCTAGTTACTCGAGATCTGCGAAATGAAATGCAATCACATTAGTTAATCTTTCAGTTTTAGCTCTATTCTCTTCGTTATAAAAGAAATTAATGAGTAACAACCGAATGTAATGTCCCGGGAGCATAATAAGGTAAATATGGCTGACGAAAATACATTTCTCATCGAAAAATATATCTTTATCTTATTTAACTCCGAACTTACAAGCGTACGTAAGTACTGATATTATTTCCTATATCTATTTAGACTTTCGGTTAATATAAGATGTATATTTCAGGTGATGAATTCAGCTTTATCCAGGATGGCGAAGATTTTGTCATCAAGACAGAACTTGACATGCTCTTTACCAGGGAACAATGGAGCGAAATGATACGACTGTAAGTATCATTTTTTTTTTCATGTTACAGTCTTCATTTATCAACATCACGTTCAATCCCAGTCACCTTAACCGATAACTACAGATGACTAACATTTCAGTTCTATGGCTCAACTGTGAATAATAAAAATAACCATCAGTTGCACAACGGACCCTTGATAAGGGCGTTTTTTCTATTTGTTTCTGTGTTTCTCCGTCTCAAACTTTAATTGGAAGGGTCAATTTACTTTAACAGTTTACTTTGCGCCACCCCTGTATAATCAAAGTTACAATGACATCAACAAATCGGCAAATGAGCTGCTCCTGCTGCAGTTAAGGGGTTAATATTTATAAGGATCATTATGGATATTTCATCGTGAGGTAGTGGTTAACAAGCTAAGTTTAGAAAATATCTAAAGAGGCGTCTGGTGTAGAGCTATGGTTTGTAAGCTGGTCCTGCTAAACTTTTTGTGAGTGTAGCGAGTTCAATCCTCATGAGGTTCCCACAATTGTAGCCCTGCGCCAAACAATATTGAAATAATTCCATATATATAAAATGCAATATATATATATATATATATATATATATTGTGTGTGTGCGTGTGTCCATAGGGTGTACAGATACTACACTCTGGTCTGTGGCAGAGGACCGGAGATCGACTTTTGATCCTTGGTAGAGCGCACATATACTGTAATCCTTGGCTAGTGGTGGCAAACCTTTTTTTTTTTTGGCATGCTGGACCGACTTTTAATATATCTATAAAACTAAGAGTTTGATAAGATATAAATTGATATTTCTAATATACTAAGATGGTAAAATGTAATTTCTCCTTTTTCAAAATCCATTGTGAATCACTTAAAAACTGCTGACACGTGCATCGTAACTTCGCCATTATTGTCCAAGGCAGAAGTGCCGAATCATATGTCAATCGCCTCATTTCTGATCGATACTGCGCTAGTATCTACCTAATCATCTTTGTCCTGGGTGAGGTGAACGCATATTTCTCACTGATACAAGTTGACAGTGTTCAAGCCTTGTTAAAAGGCAAGATGTTGAGCTGAATTCAAGACAGGCAGGTTGTCCTCAATTAGAAGCGCAAGGCAATCGTCCCATTATCATTTCACTCCATTTAGGCTTGGGCTGTACTAAGCTAAGCTTAGTAATTATCAATAAAAGAATAATTGTCTTCTTTTGGGCCAAACGCATCAATTATTAAAAGCATGTATCACTAAAACTCAAAAGACACTTACGAGGATAGGTTAACAGAGTTAGGTATAACAACATTCGAAAATAGAAAGAAATAGGGTGACTTGACAGAACTGTCTAGAAGCATGGATCATTTAAGATCAGTTGACCCGAATGTGTTTTATACTAGAAGAAGGTACAATGGACTCGGAGGCCTAGAACATTCTGTATATATAAATAGACGTAGATTAAATGGTAAGAATTCGTTTTTAGTAACAGTGTTGTATGTGTTATTGTCCTTTATTGTGTGTGGGAGGGAGTAGATAATAGCTGTTTGTTAGATGTGGTGAAAAGATGTGGTGAGAAGATGTAGCCGAAGACAAAGGATTTTGCTTCCACGTGGTTTGGTGTTAAGTGTCGACGTCACTGGAAATGTGGAAGGAGGAAGGAAGATGTACGAAGAGAAGGCACATCAAATATGAACGCAGATGCGGAGATGAAACAAAGTGAAAAAAACACATACAACTATTTGGATGGACTAATAAAACGTACATTTAATACGGGAACAGTAATGACAAATAACGAATGAAAATGAAATTACACGATCGATCATTTAAAGGGGAGAGAATTGATAGCTAAAGGTAGGAACTTTGTTATCATTGATAGTAAATACGTCGGAGTCAAAGCAGAGGTGTCAGAACTGCTTCTGAATCCTTACGGCTTGGAGCATACCGAGAAATGGTTATGGAGACCGGGTTCAGTGTGTGTGCCCAGCAGCTAAGTTGCATGTGTGACTTGGGGGCTATTCTCTGACGCTGGTAGACACTCGGCGGACAGACCATGAAAAACAGAGAACACAGAGTTTTATCCATGCGTATTTCCCGAAGTGAAAAGAATTAGGAGAGATCGTCGTCACTATCGGATGGTAAAAAGCATTGCCATTTCATTCATGAGAGTTAGAGGTGTATACGCGTTTGGAGCTGTGTAGCTGTGCGTATTTCAGGTGTCTGGACATTGGTGAAGTGAAATGGGCAAAGTTAATACAGAGAGAAGTCAGGAAAAATGGATAAGATCGAATCGGCTGGGAGAAGAGGAAAGGGAGAGAGAGAGAGAGAGAGAGAGAGAGTAGCGGATCACAAGTACCGGGGCCAAAAGAGCGTAACCAGCTAGAGCAGCTGGTGCTTATGAGCATTTGACCATGTGCGTCCACGGCTTTAATAGGGGCCGTCGAAGAAAGTGGCGCTTTCGATATCTAGCTAGAATAAGAGTTTCTTATTCAATTCCTAAGTAAAAGTATAGGGGGCATTACTGTCTTACAGGTCAGTGGAATAGTTTACCTGAGCAAGATGTGCTCTCACCTGTGGGAGATACTTTTATGGAGAATCAGGATATCTATCACAGCACCGAAAATGTCGAAACTTTTTTTCAATATTGCGTAAACTAGACTTTTTATGATTTGTGCTTGTATATATATATATATATATATATATATATATATATATATATATATATATATATATATATATTGTATACGCTTTCCATGCGAAATGATTATATCATTATTACGTATTATAAGATTCGACGTGAACTTAAATTTTTTTTGAATTTGCGGTATATTTGCAAACGTAGTCCTAATCATTTTGTGGTTTTATCAATTTTTATCAGGAATAACACCGTTGGAAGGCAGAAAAGGAAAGCTATCAGGGCAAGGAATTACAGATGGACGAACAAAGAAGTCCCCTATCAAATATCAGGATACTGTAAGTCTGCAAATATGTTTAATGTGATATTTAAAGCCAAAAGTGGGTCATAACATTTAGATTTCTCGGGATCTCAGTTGGTTGCAAAAGCGTTACAATTGGTAAATGACTCAGATAATTAAGGTGATTATAGCAACAGAACATTCTCGAATCACAATTCTTGTATCAGTTGCAAAATGTTTCCATATAAGTCAATGGTAATTGCTTCTCTGCTGTGCGCCATTTCAGCTTAAAGAATATTTTTATAGAAACTGGCGAATTGACGAGATATCTCAAGTGAATTTTTTCTTTGTCTTATGAAAGACTTTAAAAAGATATATATCCCTGTCTGAGATTGTTATCTATCTATTAAATGGAACTTCATTGCTTTGCTGGGATGCCCGTACAGCGAAGTCGTTCTTAGAAAGGTTCGATTGTTGAAGACTGAACTGAAACTGAAGAGAGGCTTTGGTTGCCAATATGCAAGAAATTTATTTAATCCAAAAATCACCTTTTAAAATCGTTGATTATATTTTTCTACATTATTGATATATCTCAATTAAATCATGCTCTATTCCTAAATTTCACCGATGCGTCGCAGAGCTTCAACACATTATTCGTGTAATATAATAGTACTGATAATTCCCAAGAGATTATGCTCTTGCTGCCTAGTAATAAAAAAGGTACATTTTGGGAATTTTAGATGGAGTACTTTTCTATCATCATTTTAATACTAAATATACCCATCTTACAAGACGAGACTACAAAATGATAACAGCACCTTTGATTTCATATTCTCGCAAGACTATTGTCGGAAATTATACCCTTTCCCAAATAAATCAATAATTAAATTTGTTTGCCGTATTTTTTTTAAATTGCTTGTCATATTTTTTCATTTCCATGTTGTATTTCTAATCCACTTGTTATAATGGCTAGTTCGTTATGACAGATTCCCCCAATGGGGCTGTGATAACGAGAGTCTACTGTACTTTGAGAATCGACCGGTAAAGGATGTTGTATTTCTCTCTACGGCGTCTGATGTGGAAATCTTTTTTCTTTTCTTTTTTTCCAGTCTCCCAGACGGACAGGCAACAAATCACCGCGTCACTCAATGAATGGAACTATTATACTTGTCTCAGATTCAGACCAGCCAAATATAGCGACAGGAACCGGATTAGTATGCAAAACGGAGGCGGGTAAGTAAAATTACATAATTATGGCATGTTTACATCAATTATTCAACACTAATTATTTCAGCTTTTTTTCTCTCACTTTCTGCATCTTTATATACACTGTTATAAAAGAGAGTATATTCTTGAGAGAGAAGTTCACAAAGAGATGAGTTAGAAGAAATGCAAAAAAACAGAACACTTTTTTGCATATCTACAAGCTCTTTCATGATGGACACAAGCGTAAGAATGACGGAGTAGGGTTTGCACGCTCGTAAATTTCATGGTACTCTATTAGTTACTGTATTCGAAGACACCAGCATTTAGCAGTTGAAATGATTGCACTATACACTAGCGTCATTTGAGCATCCATCCTTTTGTGTTTTTGTCAGCTCTATCGTTTTCAAATATAATGACTGGAACGTTTAAGCTAGAGGGAATCATTTCCAACATCTATGGTAAAGATAGAATACACGTTTAATCAGCATCTTTTATAACCTTTTCTGTAATTTGAGTCTTTAAAAATATTCTTTTTAGATTTAAAATTGTTTAAAGTGATCTGGTAAAAAAAAGTGGCCTTTTGAAAAGTCTCTTATTTACTTTAACACTTGATAGTTGACAACTTCAAAACTGTTTATAAATGTTTACGTCTTGTCAATCTCATCGGAGATCTTATTGAGAAATGAATGAATCGTGTGATTTATTCTGTTTGTTTCTATGTTTCTCTTCTGTAAATTGTGGAAGAGCCCATAGTTTCAAATGGTGATATCAAAGTAGGATAAAATTCATAATTTACTGATAAAAATATACCGTACTCGCCATTTGAAACGATGAAATCTTCCGCCCAAAGTTACGGGAGAGAAATATGGAAATAGAGAGAAAAAAATCACACTTTATTGTATAGATAAATTGAGAAAAACGGATGCTGCATTTTAAAACTTTGCTTCGTTTCGAGAAAAAAATCGATGCAGTACGATCATTAGAGGAATATAACGACGGTTGAAAGAATGAATTGGAAGGATTCATTATCAGTATTGGTGAGGGCCAGCGCAACAGTTCCACGTGCCCTAGGTACGAATAAACAAATTTCATTAAAAAAATGAATTAATCTTCCGTTCCACAATATAAAAAGATTAGAATCAGCCTAATATGACGGGATTAGAAATGTCATCTTCCCAAAGATAGATTGAAATTATGAGGTTTGATTTTGACGTTCTCTTCTCTACAATTTCAACTCTAATGAGACTAAACTAAGTGTCTTAATATATTTCAGATGTTCATCTTACGTTGGAATGCGAGGAGGGACCCAGCGTGTATCATTGGCCCCAAACTGTCGAATTGTAAGTAAATTTTTTTTCCTGATTTTTTGCTTTTTCAAAATACATACACTCATACGTGTGCACGTGTGTGTGTGCGTGTGTTTGTCTGGGGGGGATGATTGTCCCTATCTTTGTCTGGGCTAAAAACGATTTTTAAAAAATACCGCTTGTGTGAAAACTCTCTGTTTCTAGATCTACTAAGCTCGTCAAGAATACAGGGGAAATAACTTCATACATAACTTAATGATACTGGGAGATAACTCTTATCAAAAGTCAATTTTCGATATTTTTTGATTTCTTTATTTTTTGTTTCAACTTTTTTCGTTGTCTGTTTTATCTATTTATTGATCGATCTATTTCAGAAAAGGATTATCATTCACGAACTAGGACATGCCATTGGTTTTCAACATGAGCAGACTCGCCCTGACAGAGACAATTATGTATACATTCTGCGACAAAATATTCCAAACAGCATGTATTTCAATTTTGAAAGATACAACACCGGTTTCGTCAATAGTCACAGCGTTCCATATGACTACACTAGTGTCATGCATTACGGAGCTTATGTAAGTTGAGAAAATTGTCATAGAACCTTTAACTATACATCAATTATTTCTATTTAGCGGTTCATAATAACCCAAAAGGCTGTCCTTTGCTTCAAATACATATTATATATCTGTTTGTGAAATACGTCATGTGTATGAATATAGGAGTCTGGTAGAATGCAAAGGGATTATATCTTAGCGGCAACCTTGTTATAGGCAAAGCCTTTTTCATATGGATACAGTAAGCGACCTGATGAGATAAGATGAGATTATCCTTCTTTGACTCTAAGTATCTATCTTCCAGGCCCTTTTACTCTAAGTGAAAAGGTCTGATTCAAAGGGGTGGGGACAATAGACCCATTCCCTCCCTAACGATCGCTTATGTGTATGATTACATAAAAAATATAGTCATAGTCATACGCAGGCGTCGTTGTCATCTGTTAAGGGAGATAACTATTAAATAATCATTATAGAGTGACCTCCCTTACCCATTCATTTTTTTTTTACCCCCCCCCCCCCAAAAAAAAATTGGTTCTATTTTCGTTGAACATAACTAGAAAATGTAAAACAACACAAAACAACATGGTTTTTATACTTTTGAGTAAAATACAATTATTAGATTATTCAAATACTACTTTGATTTTTTTTACGGTAGGGATAAACTAGTATACATATGAGTTTGCATACACTTCTTTGTCCATTTTTACAAAGTCGAAAGTAAGTAAGGACCTATATTTTCAAATAACACCCTTAATCAGCGATGTATATTTTTAGCTCATGTACATTTGTTTATCATAGGCTTTCTCCTTGAATGGACGAAGAACAATTCAGACCAAAGACGCCAGGTATCAGAATATCATTGGCAGATCACCGGGACTCAGCTTCCGAGACATTAAACTCGCTAATCTGATGTATAATTGTGCAGGTTAGTATACACTATGCCGAATTCCGTTATCTTTCTTCAATTTCCAAACTTTTTCTTCTTTTCCACTTTCTTCATTATTTTCACTTTTTTTTTTTTCTTCATTGAGATTTCTTTCTTTCTTTTGTGGCTGTTTCATTCTTCCACCAGAGTTTTTTTTTCTTTCGTACGTTTCCTAGTTCTTGTTTGTTTGTTTGCTTGTTTTTCATCTATAATCCGTCTTGTTTCTCTTTCGTCATTTCTTTTTTATCTTTATTTTCAATTTTCCAACTGTACTTTATTTCTGATTCCGAAGGCAGCACTAAGAGAAAATTTCCACCTGAATTTTTTTTTCACTTCAATTTTTCTCTTTCTTTAGTCGTCTCATGTTTCGTTTACAGATAGAAGAAAAAATATTTTTCAATTATAAAAGGCGAAAAAGATTTTTTAAATAACCTTTTAAAAACTATTAATTGCAAACATTTACGAAATTTGCTCTCTATAAAATTCACATTCAAGAATCTTAAATCCAAATTATTTCAACATCGTTGTAGAATCTCTAAGCTCTTCGATATTTCAATTTCATACAATAAATAAAAAGGATCATTTTTGTGCCACTAGATACCATTTTTAAAACAGGGACAACTGACTTGATATCAGCCATCCTAACTATAATCACACTTAACGTTATTGAAATAGTGGCGTGTAATCCTAAGTAAAACTCGAAATTAGATTGGGGGTGGGGTAGATTCATTAATCAAGCATTTTTAGTAAATTGAGTTTTGATAAGGAATAAGAACAATATTTGATATCATGGTGGCTAGGTATTCTTCCCTTTTCGTGCCATTCGATGTTTGAAAACTAAACAATTATTATACTTTTACGCATATAAGTTCATACATTGTTTCAATACTGTGTGTTCAAATCTATATTGATTTCACAAAACTTGATACGAATTATAGTCCATTTCTTTCTCTTTTTCAAGGAAATTGTGGAGGAAAATCATGTCCAGCTCCAGGTTATCTAGATAAAAACTGCGTGTGTATGTGTCCAGGTCCAAGTCCCGACCATCCTATCCGAAAATGTTCCGGTAAGAAATCTTCAAATATATTATCTATTCCACATATATAAAACGCTATGTGTATCCATGTACTTTCGACGTTTAAAACTTTTCTGTGTTTCTAGGATAGTCCTCTGCATAGAGATGGGTGTATTGTCATCCCTATGTACTGGACCCTTCTGATGACGTAGTAAAAATAGAATTTTATGTCACGTTCAATGTGATAAATAAAACGCCATAACTATTCAATGGTGGACAAAATGTTTTTTGCCAATTTTTGGAGGTGGACAGATCATTGTTTTAATTGAGAAACCGACAGATGTGTACACACACATGCATGTGTGTGTGTGTGTGTGTGTGTGTGTGTTAGAGAGAGAGAGAGAGAGAGTGAGAGAGACATGTTTTTAAATCTATACAAAAAAAAACCCTTGACGAGCGGCATTTCGTTCAGCTTTCTTTGACGAATTAAAACTTCATGATTATTCAATTAGACAACAGTAGCCATTCATGGTTTTAATCCCTTTTTATATATGCTCCTAGCTATACCATTTTGACTACGGACTCGAAAAATGACATCAGTACTCCGCTAAAACCCATCTAAATCTTTATTTTATTTTTTTTTTTTTATTTTTTTTTTTTTAGGTAAGAAACTTCTTTCTTTTCATTTTTGGGGGCCTTATTTCGACTGGTTTATTAAAAGCATCTAGATTCTCCAGAATATAGATGTTTCTTGGTGTTTTTATTTTTGCTTTTTTTTTTTTTTTTTTTTTTTTTAATTTTTTTTACTCCAATTTAGATGTTTTCCAGTGGATAACACCAGTGATATCATGAATAGAATTTATTGTATTTTTCGATGGAATTGTTCTTACGTGAATTCAAATTTTCACGCTATACCTGTTCAATTATTAACTATGAGGGCGAGTTAATCTTATTTTTAGAGTAGTTCAGTATTCAGGAAGTATTGAACACAAACAAGATGCAGAGTCATATAATGATTTTTATATTTTATAAGTACACTGCAAATGCAAAATTGCGCATATAAACCATCATTTTTGACGATATGGATAAACTAGTTTAAATATAATAGCCGAGACAGAGATTTTTGCATTGATTTAAAGACAATGTTGGTAGCCTAATTTCACTGCAACGAATTAGTACAATATTAGGTGGCAACAATGTGACTAACACCTTTGAGCGCCCAGTGAAATTTGTCTCACAGCGAAGCAAATCTTAAGCCGAGTTTAACCGTCAAATGAAAATGAAAATATTCCTAGTTTCTGAACGTCTCACATATCGCAAAAGGTTGCAGGATTATGTGAGTTTCGCATTACTTGTTTTATTTATAGCTTGGATTTTCAAACTATTGCAAACAAACTAATTCAGATAAGTGTGTTTTTTTTATGTTGGAAGAGAAGTATTTCAATCATTATTAGCGAATTGAAAATATCGAAAAAAATAAAGAGCAGGAATTTCATCGCACTAAATTTTAATTCGTATTTATGTTTTTTCGTTCTCAGCTGCATTCCAAGCTGAGATTTTATCTTCTTTTTTTCTTTGTTACAATTCCAGAGTATTGTAATTCATTTCTTCGTTACCTGCCGACTGTTCATTGTACTGTGTTCCATTATTTCGCCGATCTCAACACACATTCATTTTTTTTGTATGTTACCGCCCCCCAGGCTGCTATTCGTTACTTCCGAACTGCAGAAACGCTTCTCAATGGGGTAAATCGCTGAAAGATCAACGATTCAGATATTTGACCGGGTTACTCCATCGGGAAGTTGAATGCATCAGATTTAACGTCACATCATGGTGAACTATCGGTAATAATTTAATCGAACTCGACTCGGAACAGGAGTTAACACATGAAAAGTGGAACGAATGTAGGGGTCGGCAAAACAGGGTGTAATACAGTTAGTGCGGTACCCACAGTAATCTACTGAAGAATTTAACGCAGAAGTACCTAGAGTAATTTACTACAAAGATGGAAGCAAAACTCGCGAAGCTACAAATAATTGATTTTCAAGTATTATTTCTGATATACGGCTTTGATTATCATTTAACATTTCTTTTTTTTTCTCTTTGTTTCTAAGGTGGCGGTGGCGGTGGAAAAAAAGGTCAATTTTAATGCTTTAACAATATAAACTTCCCACATTTTATCTCTCTCTCTGTACCCTTCTCTTTGTACACCCTCCTTGTCTCTCTCTTTCTTTCTCTCTCTCTCTCTGTACCCTTCTTTCTCTCTCTCTGTACCCTTCTCTCTCTCTCTCTCTCTGTACCCTTCTCTCTCTCTGTACCCTTCTCTCTCTCTCTTTCTTTTTCTCTCTCTCTGTACCCTTCTCTCTCTCTCTCTCTCTTTCTTTCTCTCTCTCTGTACCCTTCTCTCTCTCTCTCTCTCTGTACCCTTCTCTCTCTCTCTCTCTCTGTACCCTTCTCTCTGTACACCCCTTCTCTCTCTTTCTCTTTCTCTGAACCCTTCTCTCTGTACCCTTCTCTCTGTACACCCTCATCTCTCTCTTTCTCTCTCTCTGCACCCTTCTCTCTGTACCCTTCTCTCTGTACACCCCTCTCTCTCTCTCTCTGTCCCCCTCTCTCTCTCTGTCCCCCACTCTCTCTCTCTCTCTCTCTCTCTGTCCCTCTCTCTTTCTCCATCCTCCTAAATCCTCATCGTTTCCAATCACTGCTAAACTTGATTTCTATAGCCTAGAGAGGCGAAGTGACACAACGGCGATTTGCACAGAAAACGGAATCGGCGAAGCCAGTTCGAATTCTGGATGCAGGCGGTTCGTGTTCACTTCGTGCTAATACTAAAATAATTCCTTTCATTCATTTCACTGTTGCATAGAATTTATCGAGAAGGATTTTGTCAATGCACTTTTGGTTTTACTCTTTGATAGAATGCGTCGACAAGAATTCCAGATGCAAAGAATGGGCTTTAAGAGGAGAATGTAAAAAGAGTCCTGCTTACATGTTGGTGAATTGCATGAAGTCTTGCAATAAATGTACTGGGGGAGGTGGCGGAGGTAAGTAGTTTTTTGCTTCCATCCAGTGAAATCAAATTTCCATCTTCGAAATTTCTTTTCTGCTCATGAATGACATTTTTAATCTGTCTGCGAGTTTCCTTGTACGATATAAGATATCATATTCGAAATAACATTTCCATCAACGAAATATTTACCGATAAACCTTTTGAAAAAAATCTAAAACCTTTAAAACTTCCGTTGCCGGGCGTCACGAAATAAGATTTTCAATGGCAGAAGTTTCTCGTGAATGGAGAGGCAATTGGTAAAACGAAATAATGTTTCTACCACTAATGGAAATTGGTTTCTAGGGAACTTGGTATGCGGTACTGTCTTGAGCCAACTTAACACTCAGGAACAAGATCTCATAAGTTTTGGAAAGGGAAGTCTACAACCAATGCATCCTTCCTATAGCCAACGTGGGACCAAACCAAAAGATTGGTTCTCTAAGAACCGTGCAACGTACACAAGAGAAGAGACCACAAGACAGCAAAGTAAATTAGAGAAAATCAGGAGCCAGAGATATCATAGAATCCTTTTAAAAACTCAATTGAAATGGCCAGGCTCTGTTGCAAGAATGTCAGACAAAAACTGGGCATTATGACTTACAACGCGGTACCAAAAGATCATATGCGAAATTGTGACCGACAAAAAATAAAATGGCTTGACGATTTAGATAGATTGAAAGGATATTGGTGCCGCCGTAGAGATATCTGGCGAATCTTGGGAAAGGTCTTTGTCCAACGATGGACGTTAAAATAATAATGATATATGAACATCGAAATTCTGTCATGATGAGATGCAAACAATTGTTCTCAGGCAACGATCTATTTTTCTTTTACAAAATCATCTTTTTCAGACTGTGTTGACAAAAACAGCCAATGTGCTTCTTGGGCAAGCAACGGCGAATGTGATAAAAATCCAGCTTACATGCTCGTTAACTGCCAGAAATCCTGCAAGAAATGTAAAGAAGTGACAATCAGTAAGTGGACCCTCACAAATCTGGGTTGTTTTTTTTTTTCTTCTTTTTTTCTTGTAATGAATACACAGACTAAAGTTTATGCTTGAATGTTGTTGATATTCATAAATTAAATAAGGAAAATGTCCGGGGTTAATTTCAACCAGATTTACTCTCGAACCAAATTTATCGAATTTTTTAATGATTAGCCGACTTAACAGAAAATATGTATAATGAACATCACTAATTAATGAATAGCAAGGAATTAAAAATGACACGCCTTTGAAGTTTTACCTTCATACATTTAAGTTTAAAATGGATCAAAGGTCACGCTTTATATGCACACACACACACACACACACACACATACACGCACACACACACACAGAGTAAAAAAATTATTTTGTCTTTAGACACAACAGTAGGCTTTAAGGGTTTTTTTCTTTCATAACTTGTTTTACTTCTTTTTTTTCGTTCTGGTTGTTACCTCAATGCTTTGGATGAACCCTTCTACAGCTTTTTTCTGGTGTACAGTCCACAAGGAAAGGGCTGGGGCTGTTTCCTACAGAAATAATTGGCAAATAGAAAAGAAAAGAGACTTATTACAATTAGCAAGTTTCAAAAACGACAAATGTGTTTTGCGTAAAGACTAAAATACTCATTTGAAACTGGTGCCCAAGGAAACATAAAACCATTTCTTGTACTGTATGAGCTTACACTACTAAAAAAGGAAAGACACGTTCACTTAAAGTCTTAAAAATCCTATTTACATAAATTCTTTCAAAAGTACGACAACGTTCAGTCTTGATGTGAACATACAAAAAGTTTTTAGATACAAAAAAAGATTATATTTCTAATAAAATATCTCAATAAGTCCCAGTGCATTAAATTGAAAATATCAAACTAGGATAAAATGTTCACACAGATGCACTAGATTACATTTATAAACTATATTTTATATCCATTTTATTTTCATCCAGTATTTAATATTATCATTAAGAGGCGTAGCAAGGGGGACAGGTGTAAAGAGGCGCAAAATTTCCTCTCGCCTATAATGCTTGTTAATTGCTAATTATGCCGACAAATCGCAACCACCCCCGGGCAATATCTTTGCTTACGGGCGCTGTCTTTATCCCCAGGCACTGAGAACCCTTGCTATGTCATTGTTATCATTGGAAGACTGTTAGAGAAATTGGATATATTTTGATTAAATATCTACCGTTATTAGTTGCCTATATCATCCTTCATCTCACTTATCAAAGGACATTTCAAATGTTACAACCTACTAAGATGTTATTCAATTCTATTATTTTTCTTTACAGAACCCTGTCTTGATAGCAATAAACATTGTTCATATTGGGCTTCCATTGGTGAATGCGAAAAGAACCCCAGATGGATGACATCCAACTGTAAGAAATCCTGCAACACTTGTGCAAGTTCAAACACCGAAGAGGCAATTGATGTTCCTAAGGAAATAGGTAAGACTTATTTTCTGAATTTTGTTAGACGGGGTGTATTAATCATTGTGTGTTATATGGGCGGACTATTTTCCACGTTAATATGTTCATTTATTCACAAGGCCTCAGTCGGGTGTTCCTGGTTCTAGAATGTCGAATCACTTCTCATATTGGACTTGACACGTCACATCCGTTAATATATACATTCATTCATATCTATCTATCTCTCTCTCTCTCTCTCTCTCTCTCTCTCTCTCTCTCTCTATATATATATATATATATATATATATATATATATATATATATATATATATATGAGCACTCTCTAAGTGAGGTAACTCGTTCATTGTAAGTTTATGCAATGCTCTTCCAACATGGAATGGAGCACTCTGGTGAATGAGGAATATATATGATAAATAAATATATCGCTTAAAATCAACCTTACTGACCGTCCAGTTCTGTGGAGTAGAGGGAGGATATCAGCCTCCGGGTCTGAAGCTAAGGTTTCGATCCTGCCTCGTGGTACAGGATGGGATAGTGGAGTCCGTAGCCACACTGAAGAGTTGTAATACAACGAAACAGCTGTATGTGAACGACACAATGTATATATGTATATGTGTGTGCGTGTGTGTAATATTTTTTCAATTTGTAAAAATACAAATGGAACAAAAATGGACAAGGATCCTATTCATTAGTGGTATTTAATCACAGTGCTCAATTTACAACGTAAGTCTATGCTAAAATGGGTATTTAGTTTGTGCCCAGTAGCGTTGATGCCTTTTTTTTATGTTTTGTTTTTTGTTTTTAATTCAGACTTTTGTGATCTCCAGGTTTGAGAAGTAACTTATTCATTAATCAACCCTTTTTCCCAATTATCTATTGAGTGACTAACCAGACCTGTTTTAATCACTTAGTATCTAATCCTCTTCTGTATGATTATCTATATGTATATATATATATATATATATATATATATATATATATATATATATATATATATATATATATATATATATATATATATATTGTAGAAAACTGTACAGTTTCAAACACTAGAATTAAAAAACTTCTTTCAAAAAAAATCTTTTTGTGTGTGTTTGTCACTGCAGACACCTATTTCCCATATCTGTCGATGCAATTTATGTAATTTTCTTTCCATATGTATACAATAATATACATTCATAAGTTATTTGCAATTGAGTCATTTATCCTTTTTTCATTCTCAGGATGCATTGACGAGAATTCGCAGTGTCCTGCTTGGGCAAAACATGAAGAGTGTAAGAAGAATCCAAACTACATGCTGCAATACTGTAGAAAATCCTGTCAATACTGCAACAGTAACAGTTTCGCAGGAAGCACTCTTGGTGCGTATTTACGCTGGTCATTTACTAATATTCACATTGTTTTACTTACCAAACAAAACAAAATACTCACTTAATTAGACTAAGTCTGGCTGGTTATGAAAACACAATAAAAGAAAATAAAATATAATAAAACTTCATCAGTTTAGAATCAATCTCACTGCCAACAGCTTGGAAGATGAGAACATTTTTCATCTCAGACAAATGGGTTCCAAACAAAGCACTTCATAGATCTTTATTTATTCATTAACTTTCTGATGCCGTCAAAAAATATAGTGATTATGAAACTCCACTGTACTTGAAAAATACCAAAAAACACCATGTTACTTTGCATTTTCTTGTTCGTGTTTGACCATGAATGATCCCAGATTTCGTACGCATTTGAAAAAGATGGATAGATGAATTAGTAAGGGAGACTACTCTATGATTAGTATTTAATAGTTATCGCAGACAAAAAATATAGACTATCATGTGGCAAAAGATATAAGTAGATTTTTGTCCTTAAATTTTTATTTTTGTTCTTAAATTTTAACTTTTGTTCTTAAATTTAAACTTTCACATCATCCCTCATTCAGTGGCCATTTGAACATCCTCCCCCCCCCCACACACACACACAATTAAATATGAGTTCTCCTCACGAAGCAGTCAAGAGATGTGAAATACTTTATTTTATTAATGAAGTCAAAGATGATATTGTTAATTCATATGAATTCATGAATTTATCAGCCATGAGTTCTCCCCCCTTAGTCAGGAAAGCCTTCTTCTCGTCTGAACTAGTCTGGATTTTAGAATGATCCCAAAAATGCCAACCCTTGAACGGCAACCAGGTATGGAATCGAGAATGAAAAAAATATTTCTATCATCTATTTGGATGTCTGATTAATGTTAACCATAAAGCAAGGAAAAAATTCCGTTTACCTAGGAAGAGATATGAGTGAGCTTATTAAAATGGAGGTCAAAAATTGAACAATGGAGCAAAAAGAATCAGGTCCAAAAGTCACATTGAAGATGATCCTAATGATTTACATTGTTGATGAACTGATCAGAGATGATGAATTTCACTCGAATTGTTATTCAATGTTTTGATATTGGAATATAATATAATATATGAGGTGTCACCCAAAAGTTCAGTGTATTTGACCAAGAACAAATAAGTTTAATTAAAAAATTACACATTGTTTTTTTGTTTTTTAATTCCATGCAAATTAAGCTTGTATATGCTGTTCAAATTCCCTAAATATTTTGGCAGCACCTCTTGTGTGTGTGTGTGTTTGTGTGTTTGTGTGTGTGTGTGTTTGTGTGTGTGTGTGTTTGTGTGTGTGTGTTTGTGTGTGTGTGTTTGTGTGTGTGTGTTTGTGTGTGTGTGTGTTTGTGTGTGTTTGTGTGTGTGTGTGTGTTTGTGTGTGTTTGTGTGTGTGTGTGTATGCATTTATGAGGAAGCATAATATGATATATCTGCTGCCTGGCAAATGGGTATTATCTGAAATTTTCACCGTATAATGTTCAGTATATGGTAATCCTTTACATTTTCTGGTCGTTAAATAAAAAAAAAAAATTGCTCAATTTTTGTTCCATGTATAATTTTCTTATAACTTGGTGATACTCAACTTGCATTTGTTTTCTTCCCCAGGCTGTAATGATGCAAACCCCTCATGTCCATTGTGGGCAAAACTTGGAGAATGTGCAAAAAATCCAGCATATATGGCTGCCAGTTGCCGTCAATCTTGCAATTTGTGTGAGTCTCGTATTGGAACCAGAGGTAAGTTACTTACTTTGGCAAAAAGAGAAGCTCAAGACTGGCAACTGCCTTACATGACTTTAATAGCAAGTAGGTAATTGGCAGTTATGCAAATGTCACTTTGTTACAATAGTAAGTGTGGATAAGTGTAATCAATACACTTGTATGTATGTGTAAGTTCATCATGAGAGTATTCTATAAAATAAACCTTGAACGAAATTACTATTGGTTGTAGTTTGACTTGTGGATTTGCCTTTGAAAAGAAAAATTGTATTCTAAACATTTTTTGCATTTCAAAAATAAGACTCTATTAGCTTTTTTTTTTTGTTGGATATAAAATAATTTCAGCATTTCTTCTTGGAATATAAGAGGAAGAAGAAATTAAGTAGTCAAAATTTAGTAATCAGATTCAACTTGCTCTGGACTGTTTTGGCTGTATATAGTTTCCGAATACTAGATATTTATTGAAAATGACTGGATCAAAAAGGTGTCTAAATCATTTCTTCATGTTCTACTTTATTTTTGGCTAGGAAAAATTATTGTCAAAAATTTAATTTTCTTGTGCTTTGAGCTTCTTTTTGCATGGATTTGTGCTTGTAGTTGATATTGCATAAAACTGCCCTGAACATACCAATATTTTTTTAAACTACATTTCATCTTATTTTTCATTTCAGACTTACCATGTTTTGATTTTCATAACTTTTGTCCTACATGGAAAAATAAAGGCTTCTGTGCCAGTTCCCTCTACAAATCTTTCATGGATACAAACTGTCAAAAGTCTTGTGGTGTATGTGGCTAATTTAAATGCAGGGAGAACTCTATAGGGTAAGTGAGGCAAAAAAAATCAAGCAGTAATCAAAAGAGCATTTTATATTTTCTCACAATAAACGATACATAGTGTTGAATGTTCCCTAAGCAAATAGTTGCTTTTTTATTAGGAATGTTTATAATGCTTTGAAAATTCTTATCTCTTGACTCTTTGCCTTCTCTAACTATGACAAGAAGATTATTTGTTCTTTTTCATTGAGAAATGTATGTAAAATTTTATCCTTCCTGAGAAAATCTACACATATACAATTATAAAAAGTTGAATGGAAAGTTATACTATTAACATCATAATAATATTAAAAAGAGTAGCATTGAATTTTTTTTAAAAGTCTTGTTCTAGTTTAACTCATGGTCTATAGATCATTGAGGTGTCATTCTCTGAGTACTACCTCTTCATGGCAGTTCTCAGAGCAACGAGAGCTATATAAGACCAGCACCAAGGAGTATTCCCTGACTTGATCTATTGAAAGAAAGTGGAACCAGTCAGGCCTAGGGGCTACACTCCTGGTTTGGAATCAAAACTGTCTCTCTCTGGGACTGGTTGCCAACCAAGGCTTGAAAGCTCAGTTTTCTTAAATATTTACCCATTGCTTGGGAGATACTTAGGCTAGAGAGCCCCCAGTCTAATCTGCTATTTCCCAGGAGCTGGAGGGAGGGTTCGATTAATGTCTTTCTCGGGGGCATTTGAATGTATCAGCTGGAATATAAACTCAAAATTTCCATGCTGATAATCTTTGCTAAAAGTTCCATAACAGATGACACATTGGACTGGTTTTGTTCCCATATGATAAAACAGATTGTATTTATCTAACCCCTTCCCCCTGCTTCACTCAAGGACAAATAAGACCCAAGTTTGGTGTAATGTAGGGACACTCTCATACGTGTGGATGATGGGAAAAATAGTCCAGTCCCACCAGCTTTTGCAGCAAGTGTCATGGCGTACTCCAGGCCCTACCCTTTGAGTGCAATGAGGTAGTGCTGCCTGGGAGACAGATGTGAGGAACAGGCTCTATAACGGTTCCCCATCCACAAATGACCAGGGTCCAGAGTTGCAATCGAGAAGGATTTGGAGACCCTTGCACATCTTGAAAGCATTGCTGTAGAATACTCAATTAAAAGATTTCAGAAATAATTAAAGTGACTTCCTGTGTAATGATCATGTCGCACCTAGATTATGTTTGTTTTTTATTAAGAATCTAAATTGTTAGTTTTGGGTTGTTTTTTTTAATACCTATATCTTTAACTTGTCATAGTCTTTGATAGACAAAAGGATACTGACAAAGATTAGACTTTGCCCAGGAGTGACCCAGAACTGAGCAAGTTTGATGCCTGAATATTTATTTTACTCCTTAAAAATAACAATGGTATTCTGATCTCCATAGAACTATAAAAATTAAACCCCTGTATAATAATATAAATAAATTTTGTCTTTCTTATTCTTTCTCTTTCTTTCTCAATTTGTCTACTTCTTTTCCCCTCTTTTCCTTCGCTGGAAAAGTCATCATAGTGATAATTGTTATTATTCTAACAAAATCATTATATCTGATTTTAAGATATTCCAATACATACCTATACATTGGAATATATTTCTTCTTATAGTATTTAATAATGTATTTTTAAAGTAAATTTAAATGTATTTCCATGATACATAACTATGAATTATCAATTCTAAAGTATTTCATACAAATTTATCATTTGAAGAACAATTTTTGGAAAAAATGATTTACAATTCAATCTAAATGCGAAATCTTTTTTATAGAAGTTATAAGTTTAAATCACTTGGAATTATCACAGTTTCTGAAATATTTCCAGCGTATTCCCTTTTCAGAAAAAATTTAAAATCATTCTTTTAAAATGTTTATTCACAACAATATTATTACAGGTAAACATTGATTATCTGTTCCCACTTATATATGATTTTAAAAAAATGCTTTAATCTTTCCAGATACTGACTCCAAAGTGTTGGTACATATGCAACAATCGTCTTATCTCTCCTGTCTGCAGAAAGGTCAACTTATATCATATTCCGTGCTGTGTTTCAAGAAATAAAAATGCTAATTCATCATATGCAATTCTTTTATGTAGACTTTTCAATGAGTAAAATAATTACAATATCATCCAGTGAAAGTCTTTCTTATTTCTTTTTTCTGATGTGAAGTTTTGCTTGTGAATTAATATTGTATTAACATATTTTACTCATCCCTCAGCTGTTCAGACTGCAAAAACCAATACAAATTTATTAATCAATGCATACAACTAGAATATGACTTAGGTTTAATATGGAATTAGTGGGGGGAAAAAACATTGGATAATAACGATGAGACAGTTACCACATCTTACTGACAAGGTTTGAATTCATATACACTAACTATATAAGGGTATACCTGTGTCATCTGCCTTTGTAACAAGGGCTATTCCCATATTTGATGGATTCAATAGTACATGGTTTCTTTCAACCAAGCAGTTGATCTTTAAATTTCAATAGAGCTTAAGAAGAAGGTGGCTTCATGACCCTTCATTTTAATTTTTAAATCCATCTTTTTTGTTAAAATCTTGATTCAGATACTTACATTATTCCTATCTTAATATCTCCCTGTGGTGTTTATCTAAAAGTTTCATATAGGATATAGGGAACAAAATCTTTTTTTTTTTCATGTGCAATTTGATAAGAAATAAAAGTATTTTGAGAGATCTGAGCTATAATGTGTTGATTCCATAAAAATGTATTATTGTAGAATTCTTTACCATGTAAGATCAAGAGTAAGAGTTAGCCCTACCAAAAAGTTTTGAATTATTTCAAGTAGATTCTATTGTTCTATACTATTGCTGATTAGAACTTAGAAAAATAAGTGTTTTATAAACCAAATCAGTTGCTGCTACATTGAGCTTGCACTGGGATCCTTTGGACAGATATAAAAGGGATTCCAAACTGATCAGCCAGTCCTTTAGGTTTAATGGTCACATATTCAGTTAAAGCATAAGTTATGGCTATCTTATTATTAAACCTTTTATTACTGATATGAAGTTCAGAATAAAGGATGATATTCTGTAAGGGAAATGTCAAGTGAATATGAAGAATGTTGCAAAACTTCATCTCCCAATTTTTTAAGCTGAGATGTGTCAGTCTGTCACCATTATGGAGCATTTTATCCAGTTCCCATGTCTCATTTTTTCAACTTTTTAGCTTTTCTTATTGCCTTGAGATGATATGGTATGGTCATTTTTATGTTTCCAGAAAGAGTTTAAACCACTTCTTATTGGTTGATGGCTACTACAGTTGATTATTCTTCTCGGATAGATGCCATTGTACTCGAGGGTTCAAAAACCTCTAACAATTATTAATTATATCTCTACATTAGTAAATATTTTATTTTTAGCCACAAAGAACATTTTATGCATAATAATAATATATTCATGGAAATTGGTTGTTTATGAGATTAGCTTCAAGGCTGGGAATTTGACTGCTGTTATAGAATAGAAAATGTAGAGAGGAAAAAGGAGAAAAAAAAGAATGAAGGAAAGAGTGTGGAAGAGAAGGAGAGAAAATAGATGAGTTAGATAGTGAAGTGAAAAAGAAAGGAAAAAGAAGATAAAAGAATAGAAATTAGGGAAATAACAAGAAATAGGAGGGGGGGGGTAAAGAAAAGAGAAGACAGAGATAAAGAGCCAAATAAGATAGAAGAAAAGAAAATGAGAGATAAGATAAAAAGTTCTCCGAATGATTATGACCTCTTAAAATTATAATCGATACATCATTTCCATTGGTTTTATTTTTTTTACAAAAAACTGAATACTGAATTGCTAACCCTTGCTCCAGGATTGGGTATTCCCTTATTCTCTTATTCTTCTTTGTTTGGTACTTAAAGGCATACTATTCATATACTATAGGGTACAATTTATGAAAGAATTATTTGCTCATCTTCACAGAGTTGAGTATGGAAACACATTAAACAGAGGGAGAGATTAGGGGGAGAAGAGAGAATGTGGATTAGGTGAGAAAGAGAAAAAAAAAACGGAGTAAACAGACATAGGAGAAAAGGCCAGTATCCAAAAGAGAGAGACAGTGAGAGAGAGAGAGAGAGAGAGAATATCATTGTGAGCTTATGCGTGAGAGAGGTAGAGAGAGAACAGAGAGATTATACATGAGAGAGAGAGAGAGAGAGAGAGAGAATGTTATTGAGCACAAGTAAAAGACAGAGATTATACATAGGAAAAAGAGAGAATATCATCGACAAATTGGTCTGGCTAGTGACTCAATAGAAACTGTCACATGAGAAAATGTCTTTGGCAGCATGCCATGTTGGGAGTGACTAATCAAAAAATTGGGAAAAGGGGTAATCAAGGAATGAATTATTTCTCTCACCTTTTGTTGGGTGGTGATCACTAAAAAATTCCAAATTTTAAAAAAAACAAGAGTGACCGCTGCAAGACACAAAGTAAGGGACCATTTTTGCATAAACTCACATAGTAAATTGAACTCCCTACTTAGACGGTTTTTGTGAATTTTTCAAATACGAAAAAAAAATGATTTTTCACATATAATAAGAAGTAGATGTTTAAATTCTCAGCCCTCTAACTCCATCGTTGCACCCTGTATAAGCAACACGTGTATAGATAGTCAGCCAGGCAGACTTGCTTGAAAACTGAAGAAATCTATGGTGACAGTTTTGGTTTACGGTCTCTAAAAGAGAAAGCGAACATCAATGAGAGCAAGAGAAAGAGAGAGAATATTAATGAAAGTATATGAAGTAGAGAAATTAAGACAAGTGACACTACAAAGATAGATTAACTGGGAAGAATTAACTCATACGAGCTATCCCCTCTGGCGTGGACAGCTGAATGAGAACAATCTACCCCTGAATAAAGGATTCAGTTCAAAATTCACGCAAGGTTACTAAATACAATGACCACAATATTATGATTATAACCACCAGGATGTAGTACAAGTAAATCAGAGTTTAATACTTATCTACTTAATTGGGAAAATCTACTGGTTATGAAAATCAAGAGTTTAAATTTTGTTTTATAAATAAGCAAATATCAACAGCTAAAACAAAAACAAGCATTCTATTGTTTCAGCCAGCGAACAAAATATGTAAATATGCTTATATGTACCAGAGGGTTTTCACAATATGTACCAGTTAAGTAAGCTTATGTGCTAGTAAAATCACTTGATTAAAATGTATTTGGGATAATCATATTGTGATTACATTCACTTTTTAGTAGAATTACATTCTTAATATAAAAGCAGCAATGAAATTGTATCTGTTATAAAGCTTAGGTTAATCTGAAACAAAGCTTGGGTTAGTCTGAAACAAAACCACAAGCATGGGACACTCAGTGAGGATTGAACCCACCACTCAGTACTAATGATCTGTAGGACTTGCTGGCTAACCAGTATACTATGATAGGATTCCCCAGCTATGAATAAAACTTCTTTCTTTCTTTTTTTGACAGCCCTTTACCTGAATAAGCAATTGAAAAAGGAGAAGAAAATGTCACTAAATTACACTCTGGTTGCATCAGATATTTGCTAAATTACATACCATTTCAAGAGAATGTTACGTACAGTATAATTAGTCACCGGCACGTACGCATTAAATAAATTATCTATTCTATCTAATACACAGTTTATCTCTATCATCATGTTGACCTTTGTCCACCTGTTTGGAGTCACAGAAGGATCATCCAAAATGTGACAAGATCATGAAAGTTTCAGACAATGAACCATGATGTGTGCGAATCAATAGAAGATAAGGAGATGTTTTATCTGAGGAATGAAATATCTGTAGTGCAAGCACCTAAAACTCAGGATGAAAAAAGAAAATTTGGTTACGTTGAGTGATCTAGCACGTCGAAATTAGTTATGTTAAACTGCTTGGAGACTGGCTCGCTGATAGTAGCAGCCCTTTTGTGGGTAGAGGTGACTGTATCAGGTCTCCGCAGCAGCATTGTGCACTATGACGGATGGTGTATGAAGCATCCGTTGAAACTAATTCCAACAACCTCACCTTCGGTGAGTGGTCTGAGCATGAAAGCAGTTAGCATCCACAATTCAAGTACTGGTCCTCCTGATGCTTCAGTTTGTCTTAGAACTGGTGACTTTAAGCTGTTTCCAGTTACTCCAGCAGACGGCTGAGTGGTTCCTTACCCGGAATCACACCAACTATGCCAGGAGGTTCCCTGTGCATAAATACAGCACATACTCAGATTACAATTAAATCATCCATCACTTGACAAGACATTCAGTGGGGGACATTTTGTTGTTCATAAATCTTTCAATCATCATTATCATCATCAACATTATCAGTCTTTTAATATCCGTCATTGGACATAGACCTTCCCCAGGATCTGCCACATTTCTCTATCATGGGTGTCGCAGAGCCAGTATTTTCTGAATTTGTGTCGTTTATCTCTCCATCTTGTATTTGGTCTGCCTCAGTTTTGCATGTAATATCTGGGGATCCTTGTTGTGAGTTGTGATGTCCATCAGTTGTCTGCCATTCATGTAACGTGACCTACCCATTGCCATTTTAGTTTTCCAATAAATTCTCTGATATCTCTGAATTTCGTTTTTTTTTTTATATACTGTGCTGTCTTGTGATCTCTCTGTGTGAAGTTGAGCATGATTCTCTCAAGTGCACGTTGCATGCTTCTCAGTTTATGATCTGTCAATTGGTTAGGTTCCAATCATTCAATATGTTCAGTTAAATTGCCATACATCAGGCCGAAGAAAAGATGAATGAAGAAATCAAAGAGTGCTGGCCTCTCTGACAGTTAACAGAGACTTCAGAGGTAGCTGGTGGCTGGTCCAGAATAAGTGAGAATGATGGAAGAGTATGAGACGTAGTTCAGTGATGATGACCCTCAAAATCAAGGCAAAGCATTATGAAATGGTTCCCAGCTTTCAGAAAGCATTTCAAGAAGATGAAAAAGCTCAGATGACCACTTTCCTAAAACCCCTTTACAATTGACTGCAAAGAGCTGAAAGTAACAGTTCAATTTACCATTAGTTACATTGTGAATAGAAGCTCCCTCGTAAATCTGAAAAAAATTTTTCCTAAAAAGTAATTAATTTTGATGATCTAATGAATCAAAAATACAAAAGAGATCCATGGAAAAAAATTTCCATTTCCTTTTATCTTGGTTAGTTAAGTAAAGTGAATCTTGACCAAAAAATTTTTCATACCAGAATTTCCTCTTAATCATCCTTATGAAATAAAGGCACTTCTGACATACAAAGGAACCACCTCAGAAAGATAGAAGAAGAAATTTTTTGTGCTTTCAATCTATAACACCTCTTTTGGCTCAGGGAATTAGTCAATCTTGAAAAAAGATTTTAAGGTTTTAGGCGGGGACTCTATTTACAAAGTAACTGTTTTCAAAACTGGAAACATACTTTCTGCCATTTTCATGGAAGTAGGGCCTCAAAGTATGTGGTTTATCAAATTCCATGAATTCATCGGTCTGTGAATAAGAAAGCTTTATATCCAACGTATTTATCAGAGTACCTGTTTTCCAGGATATTCCCCCCCTCCAAAAAAAAAGAGATAACAATATTTTCTGCTGATGGCTGCTAAGAATGTACAGACATCCAAATAGTTAAATAAATGAACCAATTTGAAGAAACAGATTTCATGTATGTTCCAGAAAAAAAACATGTCATATATTTTCAGAATAAATATCTATTTCATTCCATAAGTCTATTGAAATTCAAGTTTTTAGTTTTATTTATTTGTTTGTTCATATTTTTCCATTTGTTTTTATAATGTTTTCATTTTTCATTTCCAGATGATATTTTGTGTAAAGGAAAGTAATCACATACTTCCAGGTCTTCCTTTGTAAAAAGGACGGAAAATATGTTCCAAGTTTCGTATCATCGCTAATTTGTATATAAGCACTCCCTCTAGAACCTTGAAATTAATTCTTTTTCAAAGCTGACGAGTTTTCTGAAGGATTCTATGATGTCTCAGATTCTTGTTTTTTCCCCTAATATACTGTGCTATCTTGTAATCTCTCAGTGATGTTGAGCATGATTCTCTTATGTGCACATTGCATGGTTCTCAGTTTGATGGTCAGTCTCTTGATTAGGTTCCATGTTTCAGCTCCATAAGGTACTATCGGGAGGATGTATTGGTTGTATACTCTTCTTTTTAGTATTATTGGGATTGACTTGTTTTTCATAATGCTTTTACATACTGTATATACTGGATGTCTCCTCCCTATTATGTCTAGAAGAAAATGTATCATTTTTTTTATCACAAACCCTCCACCCTAAATAATTTTTTTTTTTCCTAATGTGGGTCAATTCGTCCCTTAGTTTGTGTCGGGCAGCATTCACGCTTGCTGTCTTAAAAATCCGACATCTGTGCGATCATCGTCGAACAAAAGACAAGGGAAGTAACTTATTCGTTGATCATCCCTTTTCCAATTTTTTTTATCGCCTCATACACAGCTTGCTGCCAAAATACATTGGTCATCAGACAGTTTCTATTGAGAGACTAACCAGACCTATATTTGCGTAGTTTTTTAAATTTTTTTTAATTGTCTGTCTTTTATAATGGCCTACTATAAATGATAACATCTTTACAGACTGATATAAGTCTTGAGGGTTCAGCACAGGCAGCGTTAAATGAAGCTGTTTGGGCTCTACAGACTAAACGTTAATTTTGGAATAAATTACCGAAGTTTGTGAGTAGGTCAATTTACTGGAATCATGTGCTCTCTTCTGACTGTCACACTTCTTGTTCCTTCTTTTGAGTTCAAGTAGCTGATTAAGGATCACACACTAACACCCAATAAACATCTTATGACTATCACACTTCTTGTTCCTTCTTTTGAGTTCAAGTAGCTGATTAAGGATCTCACACTTACACCCAATAAACATTTCATCGGAGGTCCACATATCCCCACTAAATGATAATAGAAAATACATGCTGAGACACAAACTGACACTGAGATACATGCACATACACATGTGAACAAGTTCTGATTCTATGAAACAAGAAAATTTCAGAGGAGACTGAGTGTTCACAGAGGCTTTTCCCAACTTGAAAATCATCATCATCATCATCATCATCATCTGTCTTTTTAATGTCCGTCGTTGGACATGGACCTTCCCCAGGATTTGCCACACTTCTCTATCATAGGCGTCGCGGAGCCAGTACTTCCTGAACTTGTCTAGCTCGTCTCTCTCTATCTAATATTCTATCGGCCTCGGTTGCGCATGTGATCTCAAGGGATCCATGTCGTGAGTCATGATATCCATCGGTTGTCTGCCATTCTTGCAACATGGCCAGCCCACCCCCATTTGGGATTTTTAGTGGATTCTATGACGTCCCGGACTCTTGTCTTTTCTCAGATGCACTGTGCTGTATTGTGGTCTCTCCATGTGAGGCCCAGGATTATTCTTTCATGTGCACGTTGCATGGTTCTCAATTTGCAGATCTGTCTCTTGGTTAGGTTCCATGTTTCAGCTCGATAAATGACTATTGAGAGGATGCATTGGTTATACACCCTTCTTTTTAGGATTAATGGGATCTTCTTATTTTTGAAGGTTGAGCTTGCTCTGCCAAAGGCTTGCCATCCTAGTGTGATTCTTTGCTTAATTTCTTCCTCTTTTGAGGGTCTCATGGAGATTCGTTGTCCTCGGTAGATGTAGTGATCTACTTTCTCCAGTTCTGTGCCCTCAATTTTAATCGTAATGTTTTTATCCCCGATGTGGTTGTTGCACATGATCTTCATCTTGCTGAAGTTCATGTGTAGGTCGACTTTTTTGCTCTCTTCATTTAGTTCATCTATCATTAGTTGTAGGTTGTGTAGGTTTTCTGCGAAAAGGGCAATGTCGTCTACAAATCTGAGGTTGCTCAGATATTCACCGTCTATTTCAATTCCTTTACTCTCCCAGTCTAGCCTCCTGAAGATCATCTCGAGGCAGGCTGTGAAGAGTTTAAGTGAGCTGGTATCACCTTGTCTTACTCCTTTCTGGAGCTGGAAGGGGTCCGAGTCTTTATGTAACCTGATAAAGGAGCTGCTGTGATTGTATATATGTTTCAGCACTTCAACATATACTGGATCTACACCTTGTCGACTGATGGCCCCAAGTACTTGTTTTCATGACAAATATATTACTGACACAGCAGTTGACCGCGATATATCTATAATGTATATATACATTCATGAATGCGTCTTATCATTTGAAACTCTATTCAAAATGACTTCCTCTTGTTCACTCAGCCTAAAAAGCATAAATAGAATACTAAACAATTGAAGAAAAATGTGGCTGCTGCAGGAATCACTGTCAAGGATGAGAGAGTCATTCTCAATGTGACATGGGGGGGGGGGGCTCATTTCAGATGGGATTTTTAAAACTGTAATACTTTCATAAATATTCTATCGGATTATATATCAGTTTTCTTCCTGGCATATATATATATATATATATATATATGTATAATGGAATGAGGATTCGTTACACCAACACATTTATGTTTCTGCCCTGTTTGGACTTCTTCTGTTTGGGATTCACCTGAAGAACCCTAAACAATGCAGAAACAGGAACCCTGATTGTGCAGCAAATCCTTATTCCATTATATTTTAAGCTCTAATCTGAACCAACTTAATGTTTGAAATTGAATATATCAAGCAGTTTATGGAATAAACTCGTCATACATCAGATATTATATTATATCATATCATATTACATTACATCCCTGATTTGTGTTGTGTATACATATATTTATGCACACACACACACACACACACACACATATATATATATGTATATATATATATATATATATATATAAATATATATATATATATATATATATATATATATATATATATCATTACCATTAATGCTAGTGTATGTATGATGTATATTTCTTCAATAATCTGTTTCTCTACATCTATTTACTTATATGCAAGCTCACACACATACATAATAGATCTAGGGCAAATTATTGTATAAACTTCATTATATGTGTATGTGTATGATAAAGTTTATAAAATGATTTGTTTTAGATCTAAAATATATAGGTGTGTAAATAGATAGACAAATCAAGAAGAGGAGATCAATAATTAAATATATATCATGCACACACTAGCATCTATAATGGTAACTCAAGTATTTTTCATTATGTAATGACATTTTAATTGTTTGGTATATTCTTCAGCCATTGTGGGTAATATCAGATTTTGTCATTTTTGGTTTGATCACAAAGGGAGTGAGGAAAGCTGACTCAATGCCCATTCAACCTTTGGACTGCTTTGACAAGTAACAGACACCTGCTGTAAACAAATGTATTTTTACTATATTTCAAGTAAAAACTAAGAAAATATATTTTCAAAATCTAACAGTAATCATTAAATCAATCAATTTTCATCAAATCCTATATTTCTATTATAGTTACTCTTGGAAAATTTTTAATCACAAATTTTGTATTTTTCTGGTAGCAGATATTAATCATGGCATTATTAAAATTGATTTTGTTTGGTAAGAATACGTTGAATATTGTCTAAAACCTGCTTTGAATACATGAAAGTGATTTTCACGTTTAACTTTATACTATTTTCTTACAATTAAAACCAAAATTAACAGTTTAATGAAAATATTTAAACCATCGATATAGCTTTTTTCGTTTTTCCAATTGAAAAGTCAGTGTTCGCAGCTACAATTTTCAATGATTTTGGTACCCACCTAGTTGAGATGAGTAATTTTTAAGTTATACCATTTTACGTGAGCATATTTTGGGGTTATGTATACATAATATTAAAGGTGTCTCTGATCTGCTTTTTTAGATATGAACATTGCGAGACGTGTTTTGTGATTTACAAAACAATGGACAATGGCTTTTATATGTACAAGAATATTGCATGTCATATGATGGGTTTTTGATATTTGAAATATACTCATGCATTCTGGATGATACCAAGTTTTGTCTATTTTGGTCAACTATATTTAGACGTTCCATAAAAACTTGTAAATAGAAGTGAGCTTTCATCACATATTTGAAGAAAAGTGACTCAACACTCACTCTGCGATTGAACTGATGCATTAATCTTTAATTCTTATTGCAGAGTTTTTCTTTCAACTGACATAATAAAAATTGCAAAGCCGCAGACACCGGCTATTGAATGTATGAATGATTTATTAATCATTGGATGGATCAGTTTATTAGTTCATAACAAAAGAAAACTGATCCCACATCATATTGATCCCTGGTTCAATTGAAGAGACTCTAAAAATAGTGCAAAAACCTACCTACATGCTACAATATTTGAATGTATAATGTATCTGTATGTATTCCCTTTAAAATTTA
Organism: Thysanoteuthis rhombus; assembly: GCA_963457665.1. Lineage (NCBI taxonomy): Eukaryota > Metazoa > Mollusca > Cephalopoda > Oegopsida > Thysanoteuthidae > Thysanoteuthis > Thysanoteuthis major. Next base: position 26,579,502 of record OY735216.1, on the reverse strand, counting down.
TCATATATGCGGAAAATTTGATTGATGCAAATCATGTGACTCCATTTTTTAATTCCAAAGGAACTCTTAGTATATAATGAAGTGTCTGGTTAAAATGAGTAATTTTTTTATGCATGAGATTTGGTTGAAGAAGATTGGGTAGAATTAATTCAGTCAATTGTTTATTGAGTTCAGCAGGCTCTGAAATCAGTTGGAACCCGCTCTAAGTATGGAAAAACAAGTTGTTTTTTTCATACTCTTTTATTCAGGTATAATTCGGGGTTTTGTATACAAAATATGAAAAGTGTATCTGATCTACAAACTTGTTACTCAAAGCAATAGATAGAGATATATAAATAATAGAGGTGGGTATCATTAAATAACAATGGAAATCTGATCCCTCTTTTTATGACCCGGGACATCTTACATCAAGATGCATTGATAATGGTGGATCATTTATTACTTGATTATATTTAGAGGAGAAGTTTATAATAATTATCAATGTATTTGACTACATTTATGGATAAATAGAAGGTATGTGTTTGAACCAATATCTGCTACAATTAAGAAAAGCTGTGCTCATCAGATGAGCTTGCAATATTTGCTAAACATTGTAAGTCAAGATACCTTTAGTGAGTAAGCACTATGAGCAGCAGTCACTTATCAGCGGACAGTTGTTCTATCAATAATGTGTAGGAATGCAATGAGAGGAAGCTTGAAAGGTAAAGTCTACACACTTGAATATGTACAAAAATGTAGTGCAACCATTTTAACGTAACAAAGTAACAAACTCTGGTGTTCTTATAAGCTGATAGATACAAAGAAACTTTATAAAGGGAGGGAAAATGTTAATATTTCTATCATTATTCGGACTATCCTCATCTTGGTTGTTTTTCACACAACATTTTGTCCGTTGAACTCTATGGCCTTCATCAGGTATCATCTGGTAGGTGTGGGGAAGTAACGAACCGAACCCTTTATTTAACCGATGGGGGTAAATTGACCGCACCCCCCTCTTAGCATTAGCAGTATTATTATTGTCTCAGAACTAAACAAAATTACTGCAAGTAATCTAATGGTTCTAGGTTCAATCCCAGTGTGAGACAATATAATACTCCTAATGCTAAGAGGGGAGTGCAGTCAATATTGGCAGGCCATGTTGCAAGAATGGCAGACAACCGATGGACATCACGACTCACAACATGGATCCCCAGAGATCTCATGCAAAACCGAGGCTAACAAAATGCAAGATGGAGAGAGAAACTGGACAAATTCAGAAAATGTTGGCTCCATGACGCCCATGATAGAGAATTCTTGCGGATCCTAGGGAAGGTCTATGTCCAACAATGGACAATAAAAGACTAATGATGATGATGATGACTTTAAGAAAATACTTTCACAGACCTTCCTGCACAGAAATAAAGAATCCTACATAATTCAGGGAGAAGGAAATTCATGACAATAGTTGTACTTATGCCAGAGCATAAGATGAATGGATATTAAGTGTATTTGGAGGACTACTGCTCGCTGTGACTTATCCAAGCCTGTCTATATAGAGCTTTGGTAGACAGACCCCTATCATAATACCAGCACATTGGACACGATGTAATATTTGCATAGGTTTTTTAAATTGATGTCCATCTTATTTACCGATATGTATACAGTATAAGCGTTATATATTGATTCAACTTCATTACAAACCATCAACCAAAACTGTCAACATAGGTTTCTTCAGTTTTCAAGTTAGTCTGACTGGATGGCTGGTTATTTATGTATCTATGTATGTATTTCATATATCATGAGCATAAGCTGCACAAACAGAGCTAGAAGGCTGAAAACTTTGTGTGTGTTTGTGTGTGTGTGTTTGTGTGTGTGTGTGTGTGTGCATAAATATATATATACACAACACAAATCAGGGATGTAATATAATATGATATGATATAATATAATATGAACATTTTCTCACATGACAGAATCTATTGAATGACTTTTACTTATTTCTACATTGCCGCTGAAAAACAGTCTTGAAAAATTTTTAAGATACTCTCTTATCTTTTTGTCTCTCTTCATTTTTCAGTCATAACTTAAAGTGCAACACTGAATCATTCATCTAAGTTATGTCACGGTTGCAGATAAATAACTGTGACAAATATTTCTTTTTTTATGACTGGTCTTGTGAATAAATCAAAATCCTAACTTTACCTGACAGCTTTATTCAAATTCAATTAATAGAGAAGAAAAAGTAAGAACTAAGAAATCAAGATTGCTTGTATTTAAGCAATCAATTCATTGGAACTAAATTCAAACAAATAATTCATTGGAACAAATTTTAGATCAATACTGGAACGATCAAGTTTAAAAAAATATCAAATAATTATTAAAACATGAATATCTCTAATATAGATGATAGATATACGTTTTTCGTGGTTGGAGAATGTGGTCGACCAATAATTTTCCATCTTTAAAAACAGACAAACAATAGAATCAGTGATCCCTTCATGGTCAGTGGTAATCATCAAGTTTCTTGTAATTTTTATTACCTACCTTGAAATTTGTAGGAGATTTAAGATGTCAAAAGTCACATATACCATGACAAATATGCCAGGAAGGTTGAGGAGTTCACTGGCCATAATATTTTGATTGAAACAAACGAAAGGATTTTAAAATTATTTTGCAGAATGCCTTGTGGTGCAAGCTTGTCTGATATATCATTAGAGGCGAGTTCAATTCTCATGGAGAAACCTATAATTATGACTTTGAGCTAAAGCAAAAGCTATGCTTAGTGTTATTTTGCAGTTGAAAATAACTCCTTAAAATACCACGTGGAATATATATTCATCATAAGCAAGATACAACCACATCGACAGAATATATAGATATATATTTATATCATTATGTTGATATGTATTTGTTGATAAGTGCGATATGTGCAAGAAGCTATTTTTAGATACTTTTTTTAGTTCATGATGCAAAACATTGATTAAAAGTTGAAAATAAGAGCAGATTTAGTACATCACATTAACGCAGACATTGTTTTTATTATTTCCCATCTTTCTAGCACAGATAGGAGATACTTAGAGATTGTACTAATGTATTTCTCTTTCAACTGGCATAAATATTAATAAGCATTATTCACAAATCAATTTATATGCTTCTGGGTGAGTTCATAATCAAGGTACATTCATGTAAGATTACTTTCCAATATTGTACTTGAAATCTAATAATTTAATACTAATTAATGTTTCATTGTGTAGTGCACGTTATATTTTATGATTTTCTATATCCAGTGAAATTGTAGAAAATCCTGTTAGTGAGAATTCTATTATATCCTGCTGTTGTCAGTATTATGTAGTAGGCATTGTTTTATTAGACATATATATATATATATATATATATATATATATGAATTATTGATTGCATAATATTATATAAAAACTTATCTAAAATGATTTCCCGTCATTATACAGTGGATGCATCATTCAATTTAGACCATGTAAATAGAATGAACAATCAGAGAAAATGAGGCTGCTGCAGGAATCAAACCTGTCATTGATGCGTTGAAGTGGCTACTATTAGTTTCAGGTTCGATTCCTGAAGCAGTCCCATTTTCTTTAATTGTTTATTCTATTTATGTTGTCCAAGTTGAATGATACATCAACCGTTTAACAACGGGATATCATTGTAGATAAGTTCCTACATAATATAATGCAATTCATAATTCATTCTATCGGACCAAAATGTCCATATCTTGAGTACATATATATGTATGTGCTTATAAATTGTGTTATATTCTATTGAAACTCTATTTGAAATGATCTCCCATTATTACCCAGTGAATGTATTCATTTGGCCTAGACAATGTAAACAAATTAAAGAAAATTGCTTATTTTACTTATGTTGTCTAGGCCAATTGAAGGCATTTACCGTGTAATAATGGAAGATCATTTCAAATTTCAAATAGAGTTACAATGTGATATAACACAATTCATAATAATTCTGTCAGATCATTAAGTGAACTATAGGGAATGAGACAAACCCAGGTGTAAAAGTATATGGGGACTTTATTTTTCAATTGATTAATTGTCAAATTGACCAATTAGTATGCTATAAATGTTTCAGGAAGGGTTCTCATCTTCAGTAGCTTGTGTGTACCTTTTAGTGGTTAAAAAGTTGGGTTTTCACCTTCCAACTGTCATTTTCATCAACATATATATGTATGTATATTTACCATATATGCCCACATATAAGTCGACACCTGAATCTTAAGAAAACTTCTTCAAAACGAGTGGTTGACGTATACATCAAGTATAAAATCTGAATCCATTACCATTCAATGTAAAACAAAGGATATAACCCGCCCAACACTCAGTGGGCACTACTTACCATAACTTCAATGGCTCGCCACAAATATTTCCAACTGAATCTCATGTTTGGTGAGAATTTATCAACTGTACATACAGTACTAAAATAGGAACAAGTTGCTGTGCTGAAGGGAATAAAACAGAAAAGGGTAACGACCAAACACCATTTTGTGCAACCAATGCACTGTGAACACTTTGATACAATGAAATACTGATATTGGTAGTATTGGAAGTAGAGCTGATTTATCTTGAGCTGCTTTTGCTTCTATCTTTGAGGGCTGACTTATGTGGCAAATATAGGTCCCCTAAACCTGAATTACTATCGTTATTCGGGGTTGACTCGACAACTTATAGGCCAGCGAATAAGGTATATATATACAGTGGCAGTGTCAGAATTTGGGGTAAGGTTTGGTCAGAAGACTATGAGGTTGGGCAAAGTTTTTGATCAGTGATATATCTCAATATTGAATTTTGTAAGCATGGCCAGGATTGCTGGGAGCCCAGGCAATGCCCTGATTTTTCCCTGGTCTGTCGCTGCCAGTGTATGTATAAATATATACCTAGATATATATAAACTCCATCACGTAGAAAATTCATCAATTGTCATGAATTTTGTGAAAATTTCAAATTTGCTTTATTTGTAGTTAGAATTGAATACAAAAATAAATAAATATTAGCTTTAGATACGAAACCTTAAATTTAGCCACATGTGCAATACATCACTGAAACAATCTGCATTCACACTAATGCTTTTGAGAAAGACAAATCCATCTCTTCTCCCACCAGCTATCAGTAAACTGCAGGTGAGGTGAGTGGCACTGCTTCAGGAGCTTGTCATCACAAAATTACAAGCAGTAATAATCAATTTGTTTTAAAATAATTTAAGCTTTACAATGAAAATGAGTTACAAAATGAATGAATTGATTTGTTATGATACGATTTGAGACATAATATAGCATGTAGAAATTTGCAACAACACATGGTCAAAACATTGTCAACATTCCTGTTGTACTACATAAGGGTTAAGAGAAGGGTTAAGTAACCAAGTTATTGGAATACGAGATGCGAAAAATTAACTAATGCTACTCGCTCTGTTTTAGGACCACATTTCTTTTTAGGGACCACACAACTCAACTTGTACTCATTTCAGATATCAATGGTTTATAGTAAGAACTTTTCACCTTTTTTTAGATTTTATGTATCTTTGTATTTCATCAATTTTTGTAACATTTGGAGGTTGAATATATAATTTTTACTGGTGTAAATAACTCATAGATACTCAGATTTTTGAATGACCACCGAAAAACTTTCATATTCAAGTCAAGTTTCAAAATTGAATAAATAAATATATCCAAGGAGTGTAATTTCTAAGTGGAGCAGACTTTACATATAATCGAAGTTTAAATTTTACTGAATCAGTGACTGTTAGCTATATTTAAGAATAAATATTGTCATCAACTTTGAAATGCTCGAAATAGCATTAATTGATCAGTAAGGAGATTTTGAGATGAATTCAATGAAACTTTCCTCTTATTTTTCTTGATTATTCTATTTTTCATTTTTTATGACATATGTTGGAAGAAAAGTTGAATTTAAAAATTTCTAAATGTGATGAGATTTTATTGCTGCTCAATGATAGTCTGTCTATCTATCCATTTCATCACGTAGCTGTCACTAAAACCTATTTGAAGGTATTAAATTTAACTGTTGATTTTTTTAAAAATATATGCTGTGTGTTTTGTTTTTTCCAATTAGTGAGTTTCATCTAATTTTTTTTTCAAAATGACAAAAATAACACCGATTGATCAGTTTTGAAATTTAACTTTCACGAGAATGCAATAAATCTTTTTTTTTTATATTGTCTCAAGCCATTTCTTTTTCAAATTTAGCCCTAGCAAAAAAATATCAATACAATTTGATTGCAGATGAATATATCTCGTGTTTAAGAATTGCTTTCATTTTATTTTGCTTTTTCATAAGGTCAGATTCATGTATGGACTTGTTAAAAAGAAATCTACATAAATTTCGTAACCATCAGCGTTGAATGTCATATGTTAGGGACTTTTCCCCTAGTCACCGTTTTTTAATAAACGTAATGAATAACCCTATCTCCTTAATCTTTGGTAACGAAGCTAAAATCGATAATAATATTTATCTATACTATAACATTTCTTTCTAGTAATGAGCAATTTTTTGGGGATAAAGATAGAGTGTGAAATTTCGGATTTAAGAAAGTTGGATTCACCTTTATCACACTCACATGTTGACGATAACAAAATCATGTGATCACAACGGTGTATAAAAACAATCGGTGAAGGTGTTGTCCAGGTTAGTTACACAAAACGCAGAAGAGAGATGTTTGCGGCGAAGTGTCTCGTTTTTATTCTCTTTATCGTCATCTGCTCAGCTCAGTCTCTGTTGTCTTTTCATGGCAACTGTACTGAAGATGCCTACCCTCCGAAAAAATCTGATGCAGTACCGACCATGATCATCAATCTGGATTTGCCCCCCGAAGAAAGATGGAAAGAAGTGGCCTTGAAATATAAAGATAAAATGAAGGCTCTCATTGGGGACCTCAAGGATCTCATTCGTGATTTTGGCAAAATCGGCAAGGCTATCCTCGCTTTTGTCGATCGTTTCGTTGGTGATCTGACCGATACATTACCCGACCCTTACAAGGGAGAACTCAAGGGTTTCGTTAATTACACGGGAATAAACTCTGGCGAATTGGTTCTCTACAACATATTCTACGAAGTGTTCACCGTCTGCACCTCGATCATAGCCGAGGATTCAAATGGAACCCTCTTCCACGGCAGGAACCTCGATTTTGGCCTTTTCATGGGCTGGGACTTGAAAAACAAAACTTGGACCATTTCCGAAGCCCTCCGACCTATGATTGTGAATCTTGATTTCCAGAAGAAAAATAAAACACTATTCAAATCTGTCCATTTTGCTGGTTACGTTGGTGTCCTGACTGGTGTCAAGCCAGGTGTTATGTCTCTGACTCTGAACGAACGGTTCGGACTTGATGGAGGTTTTCTGGGCATCTTAAAGTGGCTGGTAGGACAGCGATCTGGAAAATGGACTGGCTTCATGACTAGAGACACATTAACCGACGCAAAAAGCTACGCCGAGGCCAAGAGCATGTTGTCTAAAACGGAAATCCTTGCACCTGTCTACTTTATTCTTGGTGGAGTTAATTCTACGGAAGGCTGTGTTATCACCCGTTCCCGAACAAAGACTGACGACACCTGGGAAATGGCCAAGGCTGGTGGCTGGTACATTGTGGAGACTAACTACGATCACTGGAAAAAACCGCTTTTCATCGATGACCGCCGGACTCCTGCCAATACCTGCATGAAAAAAGTTGGACAAAAGAAAATCTCTCGTGGTGAACTTTTCAATGTGTTGAGCACAAAACCAGTCCTTAATAAATTGACAACTTACACAACAATTATGCAAGCGAAAACCGGACACCTGGAAACTTTTGTGCAGAATTGTAAAGATCCTTGCTGGCCGTGGTAATTAATCAACACCAGAAAAATCGTCTGTTTTCCGTAAATTTCTATTTTTGATAAGAAACTGGCGATTTTAGAAATCTCAATTGAATTCAGGGAAGCTTCGCATTTGGAGGTTTTTAAGTTAAAAAAATCTTTAAAACTGCTGTTATTTCGTCCAAACAACAAACTGGCCCAACTTGAATAAAAAAAAAAAAAAAAAAAAAGATGAGTTTATTTTCGTCCAATTCAAACCCTTGCTTTTTTTTCTTTTTTTTTTTCGGCCACAAGTTGTAGTTGAACATTAACTACATCTCTGTAAGGTGATGGATTTCGAATTTAATCGTTTTATTTTTTTAGGACTGGGAAAATTTTAATAGCTTACTTACTTCATAGATTATAAGTTACTCAAAGCTACACATTAAGAACTTCAAAAGAGTACTTTGGAAGGGTTTTAAGTTACTCTTTTAAACTTAAAAAAATCTCTAATCTTGTTAGTACTTCTCCTTTTGCAGGAATTTCGATACATGATGATTTTATGAACATTATTTTTAGTGCCTTGTGAATAATTTCTTTTTTTTCCCTCAATCATAGTATTTACACACACACATACACACACGAGGTCTCAAAAAAAGTACATGCATAAAAATGTTAACATTTCCGACTTAGAAAAAAATATACTATCCAGTATCAGATTAGATCAGTCCGAAGGCCTTTGATCTGGTCTTCCGATTAAGTCCATGCCTATAATATGTGGGATCCGATTAGATCGGTAACACATTAATTATTGGTGGAATCTTCTGCTAGCCCAATGCTGATCAAGTCTGCTCTTGAAATTGAAGGGAATTGGTTGACTAATAAAATGATTCCTTATTTTTTTTTTCTTCTTCTTACAAAACTACACTTTTCATGAATAAAATTTTGATTGAAGTTATTTCAGTTTTTGTCGATTGTTTGGGTGTGGTCGCCTAAAAATGTCATTGTTTATGTTTACAATATACAAAACAGTGTGGTAAACAATATTCTGCAACGCAAATATCCCCAGTTCTGTACTTTGGACAATGGACCCAAATTATTTTATTAGAATTCTGGTAATTGTTCCGCATGGCTACATTTAAACGTTTTTGCTATATTTTGCAAAGGATATAGTCTCACACCAGGCTCTTAGCTGCTGCTGTTATTACGGGGGAAAAAACTCAGAACAGTTGGAACTATATTTAATTAAATTTAACTACAAAGGAACTGATTTAGGGATAGTACTATTAAAAAACTTAAGGTTGACGGTTTTGGTTGCAATTAACATTGACTCAAACCCTGATACCAACTCTAATCCTAAATTATGTCCTTTTTGTAGTTGAATTTGTGTTCCGTAATAGTTTTAAAGCAGCTAATGGTGTCTCTGGAAAAGTTGTCTCCCTTGCAAAATATAGCAAAAACGTGACACTTTGTCAGCGTCTCATGTGCTTGAATGTGTCAAGCCTCTTAAACGCAAAACTTGTAAATTGTTTCAAATGAATTAATCATTACTGCTTCATTAGAGGGACCAAACTATTTAAATTGTACCACTTTCTCATAGTTTACTAAATCTAAATCGAAAAAGGTCTCTAATGATATTTTTAAAGAATTGCTTCGTCTCTTCTGTTTTTTATCATTAAATAAAAATATTGTTGGATGAAAATGACATGCTTAATTCTGATTGAATTCGATTTGAATGATATTAAAACCAGACCCTTTCTTTACTGTTATAATTTCATTCAAATACATGTACATTCAGACATTGGCTTTTTGTCTTGTCTCCAGCAACTCTTGGGGGGGGGGAATAGGAACACCAGATAATAGGCAGTAAAAACAATCTTATCAAATCACATGTTAAAGCAAACAGGAAGAGAGGCAGGGATAAGACAAACTTTGTGTGTTTGTGTATTCACTACAACAAACAATTGTGTATTCACTCCTACATTACCACAACTATTACTGCTACTGCTGTTTCCATAGTAAGACAGAAAACGGAAATAGGTATTTCTGATTTTTCATGAATAATACTAATATTGAAGAAATTTGGGGTTTTTTTACCCAATTCTGTTCTTACTGTTTTAGAATCATTAAAAAAACTGAAAATATGATGAGTCGTAGCCAGTTGACAGAAAAATGAAATTTGTTCAAGATGTGCATGTTTTTGTCCATAAAAGTCCAAGATATACAAGTAGGTAAGTACTTCATTATGATGTCTTGAATACTGCGGTTATGGGCCTGAAAAATAAATACACAGACATGTATTTTAGTATAAGTGTTATTTATCCATAAGTTAATAAACTTTTCATTTTGACACACACTATACTAGTAACTGTTACATCTATTGATTGTTATGACAGCAGTTATTCGAGTGCAAATCCTTTGAAGAATGTTAATCAGACCGGTTTGGAATATTTTAAAATTCGATTGAAATATACACAATTGTATTACTGGTTCATGATACACCTTATCTTTGCAGATTAGGAAATCATCATAATTATATATCTACCAAATGACTGAAAATGATATTGTGGTAATTTTTGAAGAGAATATTCTTATCAATAAAGAAAATCCAGGGTTAAAATTTATTTTCATCAATTAAACTACAAAAAGAGAGTAAAATAAGATTGTACTAATAAAACTATTTGTGTTATATTTTATACATTTTGAAAATTTCAAAACAGGTATTTTCTATGTTTCTGTAAAAAAAATTGAAAAATATCTATAATTTCCTAAAACACTTTATCTATCAAATAGAAAATATTGCTGAATGAAATTGAAAGCTAACTTAATTTTCGTTCTTGTAAGATTTCAATGGATTTGATAAATTGATATATTTCCTTTTGAATGTTTTAAAATTTGTTTTGAAATAATTTGGAGTTGAATAAAAATAATGAAGATGACTTGTGTTTTGTAGATTATTTCTGAATGTTCTCGTTTTTTTTTTCTTTGATATCTCTCTCCATAGATTTCCTTGTAAAAACTTTGACAAGTTAAGAAAGAAAATGTATTGCAGGCAATAAAAACCTGATACAGAATTTTATGATTTGAAGTTGTAGTAAATTTATCTATGTTTGTATATTGGTAACACTGAACTTTAAAAAATAATTATGTCACTTCAGTCTCTTACTTCCCAATAACTGTTAATGTAATTTTTGTAATTTTATTCATTCTTTTTTTTTTTCCTTGTTTTACACGTACTTCGTCATTATGGTACAATGTTCAAATTTTCTATTGTTGGGGTCATCAGTTGTTTACCATGTGACTGTTTCAAGGATTTTAAAAACAAAACAGTTATATTAACATGGCACCTCAGCAGTGTAGATCAAACACCACTTCCCTTTCAGCTATGTTTTAATATATAGCTTGTTAACTTGTAATTTGTTATTTCATAGAGGGTATTGTGTATAGTGTGTATTGATATTTTATACTACACATCCTTTGATTTTCGGAAACAGGGTTTACTTTCGTAGTTTACCCCTAAAACATATTTAACGATGAGGGATCAGTAAGTATGATAACAGACGTGGTTCACTGTTTGTGTCACTTCTATTGAGTGTTCACCCGAGTGGATATTAAATCTGTTGTGTCAGTATTAATCTCCGACTGCATGCAAACCATGATATAATCTTTAAGAATACTAGTTACACAGAAAGACTTTGTCGAGTAGATTCTCTACCAACTTTTTCAACCAAAGAATTTGACAATTTTTTCTACTAACCTTTCAGTTAATTTTTCCATATCGTATACCATCAAGCTTCAATCATTTTTTTTTTCTTCTTTACTCTTAATTATCTGATAAAGTATCCTTATACACATGGTTGAAATGGAACCAAATATATTGAGAGAGAGAATTTTTCTTTCAGAAAGTTTAAACAGTCCCAAAACATCTACAGTGTTATATCATGGAAGTCTCTTATTTTCTGATCTCTGTTCAATGTATTGTGTTTAGAGTTTTCCATGTTTTACACACAATTTGATTTCACTATTATTTCAATTTGGATCAAAATGTTATAAGTTTAATTTTATTGTGGGGATCATCAACTGTTATACCATGGACCTGTTCCAAGAATTATAGAAATATATATATATATATATATATATATTATTGTGTCATCCACAGATAGCTGTATTGATGTATTACATCTCTTCAGTGTGGTTATAGACTTTCCATTATCCTATCCAGTCCCGCCAGGCAGAATTGAAACCTTCACTTCAGACCTGTAGGCCGATATCCTACCACTGGACTACGGAACTGGCAGTAAGACTGAATTTAAACGATATTTTAAAATTACACAGAAATCCCTCATCCACCAGTATGCTCAATTCCTATAGAAGAGCATTGCATAAGCTTACAGTGGATGAGTTACCTCACTTAAAGAGTGCTCAACCCTGAATAGAGGAGCATTAATATATATATATTTCTATTCTTGGAAAAAAATCTCATGCAAATCTAACTGGTAATAACTACATAAGTCGGTTTTAAAAAAAATCAACAAACAAATGATAACAGTACCAACCAACTCAGAATACACGTGAATTAATACTTTAATGCCAAACAATGTAAAGTTTTCCTTTGTTATTCATGGGTGTTATGGACGCCAGGGAGTAGCAAATAATTTTTGCTGACCCCCCACGTTGATCCCTTTTGGCCCCCAAGATCCATAAATCTTGCACCATAAACAAAAGAAATTATCATTCCTAAATTGTAAATAAGTGAATTCAATAAATTTTTTAAATTTTGAAATTTGACTACATTTTTTTTTTTTGGGGTGACAGATTCGTCAATTATTGTGAAATTAATCTTTTTTTTAGTTAAAAATATAAAAGCAGCTTAGATCTACTCAGAAATCCTTTGTGAGCAAACCCCAAGATTTTCTTTTGCTTATTACCAACATTATGCTATTTTCTTATTGTTATAATTATTGCAATATCTTTTAAATGATCCTTGAGAGAAAGTATGCAATAGATGCTAGTAAAAAAAAAATATACAGTCTATTAACAAGATTAACAAAAACTATATATTTCATAAAACTACACAACAGTGATTATCAACTTTTTATTTTCCTTTTATGCTACTATTTACGTTTCTTAATATTTCAGTTGCTTTCATCTTTCCCTGGTCTGAGAAGAATTGTGATAGAAGGCGACAAAAATATCAAGGTGATGGTAAATAGTAACATAAGTATGAAAAAATTGTCAATAATGATTTGTAATACTTCATCTACTAAAAATAGATTTGTTTACAGCTCAATGAATTGGAAAAAAATTCTCATGTCTTAATACCATTCAAGTAACCTGTTCAGAAATGTAGATATCAAACAAGTTTAAATTTTCAACCGGGTTTATATTGTCTAGATAAATGAATTGATAACACAAATATTATTGTGATGCATTTATAATTCTCAAAACTTTTAAAATTTTTATTTTACTGCACGGCTTATTTTTTATGATACATTTTTTTCACAGCTGCAAAACTCCCATTAAATTATTCAAAACTTATCTGGGAATCATGGAGACAATGAATCATCATCATCAGTCTCTTAGCGTCCGTCGTTGGACATAGACCTTCCCCAGGATTTTCCACACTTGCCTATCATGGGTGTCACGGAGCCAGTACTTCCTGAACTTGTCTAGCTTGTCTCTCCATCTAACACTTTGCTGGCCTCGGTTGCGCATGTTGTCTCTGGGGATCCATGTTGTGAGTCACGATGTCCATCGATTGTCTGCCATTCTTGCAACATGGCCAGCCCACCCCCATTTGGGATTTTCAGTGGATTCTATGGAGTTCCTGACTCTTGTCTTTTCTCGGATGTACTGTGCTGTCTTGTGGTCTCTCCATGTGAGGCCCAGCATTATTCTTTCATGTGCACATTGCATGGTTCTCAATTTACGGGTCTGTCTCTTGGTTAGGTTCCATGTTTCAGCTCCATAAGTGACTATTGGGAGGATGCATTGGTTATACACCCTTCTCTTTAGGATTAATGGGATCTTATTATTTTTGAAGGTTGAGCTTGCTCTGCCAAGGGCTTGCCATCCTAGTGTGATTCTTCACTTGATTTCCTCTTCTTTTGAGGGTCTCATGGAGAATTGTTGTCCTTGGTAGATGTAGTGGTCTACTTTTTCCAGTTGTGTGTCCTCGATTTTGATCTTAGTGTTTTTATCTCCGATGTGGTTGTTGCACATGATCTTCATCTTGCTGAAGTTCATGTGTAGGCCGACTTTCTTGCTCTCTTCATTTAGTTCATTTATCATTAGTTGGAGGTTGTGTAGGTTCTCTGCGAAAAGGGCTATGTCGTCTGCAAATCTGAGGTTGCTCAGATACTTGCCGTCTATTTTAATGGTCCATGGTCGAGTAGCTTCTTCTCAAGCCAGCTTGTTCACATGGCTGGTTTTTTATCGAGTGTTTTTGTGATTCGGTTGGTGATGATCTTTGTGAAAAGTTTGTATACACAGTTGAGTAGACTTATAGGCCTATAGTTATTGAGGTCTTTCGGGTTTCCTTTTTTATATAAAAGCATTATGATAGCAGTATTCCAATCGTCTGGGACTTTACTGTGTTTTAGACACAAGTTGAAGAGGACGGCCAGTTTCCTAGTGATGATTTTACCCGCTTTTCGGAGTAGGTCGATGGTGATGTTGTCTGGTCCAGGGGCAGTTCCTTTCTTCGTCTGTTTGATGGCTTCTTTCACCTCCCACGGGGTTACTTTTGGGAAGTCCTCGAGTTGATTGCTCATGTCTTGCGTATCTTGCTCATTATTTTGTAGTCCTTGTTTGGATGAATAAAGTTTTTGGTAGAATTCTATGGCACGTTCGACAATCCTGTCTCTTGATAGCTAGAGACAATTGTATAACATACACTTGTGTCCCAAAATTGTTCATCTTATCATTTGCACATGAAATAAAAATTGGGTAATTTTTGCATGCATGGATTTAAATTGCAACAAGAGTTGCCTCCCTTGGCTAGAAATGGCTGAATGTTACTGGATTTTTTCATTTACAGCTAACTTTATAGCCTGATAGTGGCTGGATTCGTCCATTTTTCTATAGCTACTAATGCTCTGGCAACTGAAATCTATGAATGTACTATTACTTAAATAATATGTTTATAAATGTAAAATTCAAACATCCAGGAATTTTAGAGTTCTCAACATTTTTAGCTATAAAGCTAGCTGAAAGAAGCTGGAAATGAAAAATAGAAAAATTCCGCCATTTTTAGCCTACAATGGATATGAAGGGAGGCTACTGTAGTTGACATTCACAGCAGATGTAATTTTACATCTACACGTGCAAGAATTACCGAAAATTGTTTATCATTGAGGGTAAAATCCAAAAGTTACTTCACTGAATATTTTTCTAATCATAAAACTACACGATCTGATCATTCTTTAACTTCAAAATGCCAAGAATTGTCTGAAGTTCTGAGGTGGAGTATTACTATTCTATGAATTATTCCTATTGTCATCTTCATATTTATCTTCATAAGATGTTTATCACATCAAATAATCTTCAATAACTATTGACTGGTATCCTTCCTTTTGCTTGAAACAGTTTACTAACTTTTACTTTTTCAATTGGGATAATTTGCCAAAGAAATCATCTATGAACTAAAAAGTTCTCAGAGAGCATTAGCTTCTGCCAATATCATATCCAAGCTAAAAAAAACAAAAAAAACAAATGAGAGCACATCGAATATACAAACAATGAGTTACTTCCCTTGATTCAAGTTTGACCTTTTTATTAACTGACCATATAAAATAAACATATGCACATTGAGTTTTATATACATGGATAAAAGAGATTTCCATTGCAGTGAACTTTGAGAACAGTATTCTGTTGACTATACACGGATTTCTTTTGTTTTATTGTCGAACTTTCAGCGGTTAAATTATTATTGCAATTAGTCAGACCTGAAATTTAAGATGTCAGAATTCAAGATATAGATGAGAGAGAGAATGAAAAAGAAAGATTGATTTCGTAACTAATTGATTTTGATCTGAAATGTTGATTGTATCAAGTTCGACCTATGTGATCCATGGAGAAGCATTGGGTTAAATGCATTGACAAGAAAAGAAATTTTGCTGAAAAATGAACATTTGTTGTGTAAAATAAATGCTTTTTTCTTTTTCATCATTTGATTATGGATTCATTGACCTACCTACATAATGACCAACTGAAATATGAAACCTTTGAACAAATGTCAAATTCTTACATTGAGTAAATAAATAAAAAAAACCAGCAACAAACACATTTACTTTTGACACCCCCTCTCTGCTTGTTTAAATGCTACACAGAAACGCTTTCAGTTTCAGAACTGTCATATTCAATGGATGAGCATCATCATCATCAGTCTTTTAACGTCCCCAGTATTTGCCACAATTCTCTATCATGGGCGTCGCAGAGCCAGTATTTCCTGAATCTATCTAGTTCATCTCTTCATCCTGGCAGGGCAAGCTCAACTTTCAAGAACCAGATGAGCATCCCCACAAAAAACTTGGTGTTTTGGTAGCCTCAGGAAGATACCAGAAAATTACTTGCTTTTATGATTTAGAACTAATTTTCTGTAATATCTTGTACTCAAAGTGATGTGTGATGGGGAAGTGGAGATGGTGTTCATATGATTCTGTCGTCCATTTTACATTTGCCTTTTTTCTTATGTTCTATTATAATCCACCTTCATCTAGTTAGGCCTTTCCAAGCTGTCAACTGTACAACTTGGGAATATGTTCCCTACTCCATCTGTTGCCAGCCTCTCACAATGCTGGGCCAGGGGTCGGACTTTCTTGGTTTGAATTCAGTGTTGTTAATCTCCTAGACCGGTTGCCAACCATGTCTGAAGAGCCCAAATTTGTAGAAGTTAGATGAGCTCGACTCACGTCTTTCCCAACAGCATTAGTGTTTTTTTTTACCTATACACAATTTGTGCAATATAAAACTGCCACAAAAGAATTTTCATGTCTTGAATGGCACTTTCAAATATCTTTAAAACTTTCTTTTGTGAGGTATATCAAAAATTCGTCATAAAACTGTTGATGAATAATCAATGACTGCATAAAAATGATCTGCTATCAAATATCTCTAAGGACTAAGTCATATCCTATCTGTCATCTTCAAGTTTTTACAATAATGCTTCATCGTGTGGCTTTTAAATTTCAGTAAACTCAAATTGTTGAAATGCTACGAATTCCTGGTGATTTAAATTTCATTACCACTTTCATCTTCTAACGTGACAAAAGATGTTTCTGCTCATTTCACATTCAACTGAAGTAAATCTTAAATTATCTCCCTTTATACATGTAACGCCCCATGTTTACAGCTCTCAGCTTATTGGTGGCTAAGAACGGACATAGACAGAAAAAAAAAAAGAAAATTCCAAAGATTTAAGTGATTGGTGTCTGAATAATTTTGTTTTCTTGGTCTCATAACATAGAAGCTTTTTATTTTGACGCATCCAAAAATTTTGAAAACGATACCACATAGAATTTATTTTCTTTAAAATACAGTTACTTTTATTCCTCGAGGCATTTTTTGTAATTTTTTTCACCATAAATTAAAAATAATACCATAGTAAGAAAATATCTTACTTTATCTTAGTATAATTTTTCTTACCTGGGCTCATGTTGTCATTATTTATTTATTAAACTTTTTTTTGGTGCATTGAGAAATAATACTGCATAATTTTTTTCCCTGATCTCATATTCTAATTAGACATTAAATCCAAAGATTCAAAAATGAAAGCAGTGAGTGTCAAATATAATAAATATAAGAAATAAACAAGAAATAGTTGTTAAAAAAAATGTAGAAAACTGCTTTGAAGAATTGAATTTTAAATTTTGGGTAAGTTGAAGAAAAATGAGCGTCATATAAAAGAAAGAAATAAGAAATAGTCATTAAAGAAAAATTGAAGAGTGCTTCAAAGAATAAAAGTGAAAGTTGTAAAAAGAAAATAAGAAATAGTGATTAACAAAAAAGTTGGTGAATGCTTTGAAGAAAAAAGTAGGTGTTGTGTGAAAAAAAAATGAATAAGAAATAATCATTAAAAAAAGTCGAAAAGCGCTCCAAAGGAAAAAGTGAGTGTTGTATAAAAAAAGAGATATAACCATTCAAAAAATTGTTGAAAAATGTTCCAAAGAATAAACGTGAGTGTTGTACAGAGAATAAAAAAAGTAATAGTAAAAAAAAAAGGCTGAAGAATGCTCCAATGAATAAAAGTGAATGTTGTATAGATTGAATAAACAAGATATGATAGTTTTTTTAAAAGGTAGAAAGATGCTTTGAAGAATAAAATTTTGATACTTGGATGGATTAAAGTGAAAAGCCTTAGATGAGTATGTCTAGAATATGAAACATGGTAAAAAAAAGTCTATTCACACATCACAGAAATTTTATGGTTTTGAGGGGTTTTTGTCTGGCTTTGCACTTTGAATGTGGTGTTTATTGTCCAGCTTCACATTTGACGTGTTTGGATTTTGTCCGGCTGTGTACTTTAGGTGTAGGGTTTTTTTGCCAGGTCCCACTGAAGACAGGAGTTGACAAACTATTTGGGGAATGGGCTAAATAGGCAATGTTTTCTGGATTGATAGGTAAAGATGAATGTAGAGTAAAACCACATTATGTAAATCCTCTTATTAACGGACTGTTCATCACTGGATTTCGAAAATATTGGACAAAATCTGTTCATTGCGAATTCATTGCAAATACATTGTCTGCCAAAGGAATATTTGAAATTGCTGGTTTTTCCCAAAGTGACTGGTAGATGGTAAACACTGCACTGCTTCCTAACAAGGGTTGCAAGATATGTCTGACTTCAGACCTAATATCTGTTATTAGCCCTGTGTGTACGATAAAATTTTTCATCCATCGGACATCCAAAACTGTCCCATTTAAGGTCGCTCATAAATTCAGATTCATATTTCTGGAATTAAGTGTTCTGTATACAAATCATCCTTTAGAAAACTATAATTCAGGTTCATTAATTATATTTAACTATCAATTTTAATGAATTTAACTTTCTAATATCTATTATTAGTAGATCCACTTGATGACAATAGTGTTACATGCTAGACAAAAATACCAGGGGATTGTCAGGGATGGTACCTGAAAGAATTATTTCTAATATTTTCAATGGCTCCAAGCAAAATTATTGTTATTACTATAGTGGCAGCCATTTCCAAGATGGCCGCAATACCCTACAATATATGAAAATGTTAAATGATATCTATAATATGATAATACCTATCCTCTAATTTCATCCTGAGAATTTAAAAAATGATTTTATTTTCAACCTGACCACAACAATGTGACCCCCAAAGGTCTCTCTAATGTCATTAAACATTTCACGATCAACTCCGGTAAATCATAACAGTCACTCATCTCAATTCAATTGCCTGTAGTTTTTTTACCCCAGTGGAAATAAAAGTTGAGGACTATTATTTTTCAGTGTATGTCATTGTTGCCATTGTGATCATTGAGTCATTTTCTCGATAGGGTGACTTTGTTATTCATCAATATATTTTGATGAAATTTTGTATGCGGGCCTGTAGAAAGATTCTACCAGGGGGATGCTGAATTATGACCAATCCGATTTTTTATAAGCAAAACCTTTGCTTTTGTTTACGATTGGGAAAATATCTCAAATCTTAAATTTTCCTAAAATTTGTCTATAATGCTAACAAACCCCCAGGAATTGAAAATTAGTAAGTTACCATTGATTGGACTGTTTTGTCTACATTTTATATATGAATAACTATGTGTCAACATGCAAAAAATATTTGCAACTGCTGAACCAATCAGAATGAAAATTCTTATACAGGTTCTTGGGCATGTAATTACTAAAAGTATATTACAATTTCAAGAATTTTATGGTATGAATATAAAGTAATCAGGTATCTTGAAGTTAACAGTCCTAATTGTCTCTCACTCTCTCTATTTCAACCATTTTCTACCAGGGACCCTTGTACTTCAAATTTTTTCCTCAATTGAGATAAAACAAGGATTCTTTTTTCTATTTTGAAGAATTCCACAATTAGATAACATGAAATTGATCATTCTAACTTATATGGTGTGCTTTGGTTATGAAAGTATTAATGTCATTATTGTTCCATGTATGATAAAACCGTGTTGAAAATAAGATCAAAACTTTGCTATATTTACTAAAACAATTATAACTTTAAACCAACTTCTTCAGCTTAAAGATAACATATTGGATATTACTTATACATTTTCAACTCTAAAAGTCACTGTGAGGGCATTGTATGTGATGTATTTTGAGCATCTTGGACCTTAATCATTTTATAAAACCTTTCAAATGAAGTCCTGGTCCTATGAATTTAAAGTCGCCAATTGCAAGTACATGATTCTGCACCCTAGAATCCAGCTTTGGAGCTGGGAAAGCATTTGTAAATCCCTTCTCAGGACCACTTGGTGAGAATGAAACTCATTCCAGACTCAGCTATTGTTATCCACACAAGCAACCAGTCTTCTTTGTCATTCCTCAATCCCAAAATTTGGTGGTGTACATTATGTCTACGTATGACATGAATAGGCTACTCTTTTCACATCCTGTCTACATTTGACATGTATAGGCAGCTCTTTTCAAATCCTGTACGAGTCCATCCTTCAAGAAAAAAAATTATTACATTTATTTCCTTTAATGAGGCCAGGAAGCAGTAATAATGTTGATGATATATCAAATCAAGCTGTATGTACATTAATTGTGTTGTAAAAATGAAGTAAGGAACTTTTATATGTTGGACAAATTTTGCGGATTATCAAAATATTCAATTTAAAGATTCATACTTTGTTCTAGAATCTTTCTCTTTGATTCAACTCTTTCTTTATGAGTTTGTAATCACTGCTAACATATCAATTGCAAATAGCTTTTTCGAACTCGAATTGAAGGCATGATTGTTCTGGCCAAGGTAGCATTCAGTGATGATATGTTAGTGGATTCGGGGTCGAATCTGCAGCTCCATCATTTTCTTTTCACTTCTTGCGGTTCTTCTGTTCTCTCATCTGATTCATAGGCAAAGGTAAGAAACATCTGATGTTAGTTTTCTCTGAACTTTTTCATTTTTTTTGTTATAATTGGTAGTAAAACATCTTAATTACCTTGAAATGACCTCTAGGGGTCACGTGATTCACAATGGGTTGAATATAAGGTCATTTTTGGAAATCTAGGGTCGAATTAGTAGGTAGATATTCTCATTTTAGTATTAAATTCAAGTTTGTAAGCAATTTTGTCTCACTTTTTGAACGTACATAATTCTATTGATAGCCATTTTTTAAAATAGTGACCACAGCCATAATACAATTGATTTCAGTTGTATCCATTGAAAATATCAATTTTCTATACCTGAGGTATTAGAAAATTAATCATATACCTGTACAAGACTTGAAGATGTTCAGTTATTGTTTTTTTTTAGATGGTTTCTTTAGAAAGGTTGTTCCCTTACCACCTTGGAAGTGCTTACAGACACCAGTTGCTTCGTGTATTTATATTTCCTAGTATGACCTCTAATGGTTGTGCTAAAGGATGGTGTGAATAGGTTCTCATCAGGAAATCTGATGCAACAACAGCTTTGGTGGAGTTTGTGGATGTTATACAAAATGCGGTATGCCTCAAGTGGTTTAGCTCTCCTCTTTCCGCATTAGAAATGAAAAAAAAGTGGACAATTTGAGACTCAGACACATGACCAACAATTTTTTTTGTTTTGCTAAATTGTTATTTGTTCTTAAAAAAAAATAATGCACTCGTTCTTGGCTGTTAGGCTTCTTCCTCTTCTACCACTCTTTCTCTTAAGTGACTGAACGCAATCAACAATTTCTAGATAATTTTTTTTTTGACTGATAAGAGAATATTACACAATAATCTTTAACTATTAGTGTTGAAAACATTATAGCAATAATTCTTTTAACAATAAATACTAGATGTGTAAAATCTATTAGTACATCTATTTTGAGAAGTTGTGGCTTAAATTTGATACCCATCATTTCCACAAGGCTGTGAAAAAACTATATTTACATGTAATCAATCTCTTCTCTCTTTCTCAGAAATGTAATACTATCTGTGAGACAAATCTGTAAAATTTGTGTTGTCATATATTTCAGAACAAAGCAATTATTCACTTGAACAAACTTAGAGTAACCAGATAGTTTCAACACCTTCTGAGGCAAAAAAGAAAAAAAAAATACTATCAAACTCCAGACCAAACTTTGAATCGTCTTTGTTTTTCTCTCATAACCAAAATAACAAGAAACAACAACAAGATTAATCCTCACCAATTCTAGGTGAGTAAAAATTAACATTTGTCTACCATGGTTTGAAATCATGGCTAGCCGAATGGTAATTGTGTCTCTCACTGACTTAGACAAGTCTCCATATCAACTCAAATTTATGCTGGAAATAAACAACGAATCATTTCATTCTAATATGTTGATGCGTTTATAAAAATAACATTACCCTACCGTGATTTGAAACTACTGACCTAAACTGGCTAGTCTTAACACATCTATAAAAATTTATCAAATAGATATACAAGAGTGTATTTCATTCTAATAAACGGATATATCTATACTTAAAGAATATATTTTTATGATGTTTTTTATTTATTATGAATACAATTCAAAATTTGCAATGATTATCTCCGGTCAGAATTAAAGTTTGAGTAGTGTTTGACCCTACAGCAGCCATGCTGGTTATTCATATCTCTAATGTTCAATAAAAATGTACAAACAAATTTATTTTTTGCAGGTTATCAAAATTACTTACTAATTTACAAATGTTACAAAGCATAAGAAATATCTTAAATTATGATTCAATTCTTACAAAAATAACATTTTTCAATTTTACAAAAATTCAATCCAAATGTTACTTAAGCCAAGATTCAACTGATTATCGAGATGTTCTATACTACAAATACCGAAGGCATATTCACCCTCATGCAAGGGAATAGGCTGGGTTCTGGGTTATCTTACCCTTTCACTACTGTAAATGAATCAGGCCATCGTAAATGTATACATGATGGTTATTAGAGATTATATTATCAGAAATTAAGATCAAATTAAATCATTTAGATCTTATCAGAGATCAGTTCTGAAGTGAAGGAAGTCAATTATCAAAGCTTTTGGTTCTGTAGTGTGTTCAAAAGGAAATAAGATCAATTTTTGAAAAATAATCAAATAAATAGATGGAAATTAAAAAAAAAACAGGTGTCTTGTTCCAAATTTATTTCTGTTCAAAGATGAATTTCGTAATAAAAATTCCTACATTTTAAACTTTTTTTTCTGTTGCCCAGTCAGAGCTAAAACTGCATCTGAAACCATGAGATTATGAATTTTCTTTGATATGTTGAATTTTTGACTGTATTAAAGGAATTTTAATTCCCAATAGATTACAGTGAAAGCATTTAGAATATCTGTGTCATAAAATCAGATAATCAATCAAAAAGATTACAATGCAAATGCTATCACAGGGGCAGATACAGGATTTTGACCCAGGGGTGGGGATCCATTTTTTTTTTTTTTACTCAATCTATCTTATAAGACTATGGATATGAAACATTTTTGTTTTTAAAGTTGATTTATGATGATTTAGGGATTATAGGTGGGGGGGGGAATTATTTACATAATTCTTAGTTCCACTTGGATCGCTGGCATTTTATGACAAAATCATTCTTTACATGTTTCAAATAGAATCTTCAAAGTTAAGTAAATGAAGAATTAAAAAAGAAAGAAAGAATAAGTAAGAAAAAAGAAAGAAAGAATATCCATTCAGTAGAAAATCGCTTTATATAGAATCGTGACTTTATTAAAGATTTACCATAAATTTACATTATAAATTGAACCTCCCTCTGAAAACCTGGGGGAGGTGTGTGAAAAAAATAGACATAACAAGAGGTGACCGTTTGAATTATCAACCCTCCGGCTCCATTGATATGGCTTATACGTAGATACATAGCCAGCCAGACTGATGTGAAAACTGAGAAA
This sequence comes from Thysanoteuthis rhombus, assembly GCA_963457665.1. NCBI lineage: Eukaryota > Metazoa > Mollusca > Cephalopoda > Oegopsida > Thysanoteuthidae > Thysanoteuthis > Thysanoteuthis major. The sequence goes on along the minus strand of OY735216.1, from coordinate 26,555,666 downwards.
AACCTATGTTTTTAGCTGATAGTTTCTTACTACTGTTGTTAGAGATATATATTGCACAATGTCTGGTTTGACCAAAAGCCAATCAGAGAGAAATAAAACTTATTTCTCGCTAAGTACTTAATCAGACCTGTTTAGTAGAATCCAACCTTATATATTTTTTCTTACAAAAACATAACTTGATGTTCTTTCTATTTTTAAAACTGATGTAATAATCATGCTGGTATGACAATTTGTTCTATTTTTGAATTTATTTCCTCATGAACATGGCTGTCCAATCAGAATGTGAAGGAGCGTTAAAAATCGTACAAATAGCCAGACCTTGCCTGGGAGCTGTGAAAAGCTGTGGAATATAAAGCTTAGGATCATTCCCATAATAGAGGATGCACTTGGAACAGAGGCAAAAACACTCGAAAAAATGAGAAAATCAAGATTTGTTTCTTTTATTTTTACAACTCTTACAGCTAGTAATATAGCTTATGACTGCTTTACAGGTAAAATATAAAAATACAGAAAAGCTGACACCCCTTTAGTGAACCTTGACGGGAACCAATAATTTTTTTTTGTCTGAAAAGGCAGAAAATATCATAAAAAATCATGGACACGGCCCTGTGAAGGACAGCTGAAGGTAAAATTAGAATCCCTCATCAACCCTGACTGCTGTGGGCTATGGGGATGCTGAGAGGAGAGATTGAGATTTGATATCACTTAGTCTCCAGTGATCAACATCTGGTGTGAATATACAGATAAAGAAGAAGAATCGTCCTCATCCAACAAAGAAGACTGGATCTGATAGTCTCTGAACAAGGAAAAAAAGGACTTGTCCAATCATGAACATGGCGGTGCCAGCAGACCACAGAGTGATTGTAAAGGCTTTCACTAGACATGTATAAGATGAGTGTACTAGCAATATCATCTTGACCTCAAAGCAGTTGCCACCAATTTAACCCATTTTTAAACTTATATCCTCTTGAAACATTTCCCCGCCCAATTTGACCTTTGCTCATCCTAGAAAATGTAAACATCAACCTTGGTTTCTTCAGGTTTTTGGTGGGTCTGGCTGGTGGGCTATGTCATGCACACAGGCCACACTAATGGAGCTAGAGGGCTGAAAATTAAAACATTTATTCCTTATGTCTCAAAAAATCTTTTTTGTCATGCTTTAATTTAACCAGCCAAGTTCAACCCTACTTTGTCCTATAACTGAGGGGTTTTGTCTGAGAGGGTTTTGCCGTTGATGCTTTCGTGTGGGGCCCTGGTAGGTGAACAGCCTAGAAGCCACAGAACAAAAGACACAATGTAGAGTTATCCTGAGCTACGTAAAATATGTAATAGGAAAAATGTCAAATCTTTGGTTTGACAGTTAGAAAAATGGGTCAAGGAGGAAAAAAAAATTTAATAAATAAGTACATAATATTTCAATTTATTCAGCCATGACTTTCTCCTCAGACCTCATATCCTGATTACACTTTCTTTTTCTATTATGACTCAAAAGTGAAGAGGAAATTTTTTTTCGTCTTTTTTTTTTTTTCTCAAAAATTGACTTTTATTTCCGTTTCGGGGAAGATATTAATGATAGAGCAGTTTTTAGAGAGAGAGAGAGACGAAGTGACACGACATCGATCTGAATGGCTTGCGAAGGCGGAGTTCAAGGGTGTGGTGATACTTTTTGAACTCAAAATGCCAGACAAACTATGTCGGCAAGAAGGGCAGACAATTACTATTTTCCCCTGTATCTGGGGTAAACTGACGTTGACCTTCACCGTTGTCACACACGCAACAGACTTTACGTGAGGCTGATAAACCGAGTTTTATTTTCTTAAAGTCTCATTCTCTTGTTGCATCATATCAAATTGCCCTGGGGGTTATCAATTTTATCTTTATTGCCAGCCGTATCTAACATTTATGTGAGAAAAATCAAGAAGACTGTTGATTGAGAGTCCTTACTTATTCACAACAAAACTTCAGAAGTCATCACACGTTATAATCACAGACGAATCTGGAGAAAAGTATTTTCCATTAGAATTTTCATCTACTCCAGAAACTAAGTTAAATTTATTTTAAATTGACATTTTCATTCAGTTTTGTTTTAAATTCTTTGATTTTGATTTTTTTTATAGTGTCCAAATGTTCCTAATATGGCAAGTTTGTTCCCCGCAAAGACGACCCACGATTAGACGAATTACTGAAGAAAAGGTAATAAGCTACGACGACCATTCCTGCGGAATTGATAACAGTATAAACAACTTCACAGACACACACGGACTTCACGGCCAAACCGGAATGGATGTGAAGGCTTCTTCTTCGGCATCTTCTGAAGGAGATGCCGAATTCTTATCATTAAACGTGAAATACAGGTATGCTTCTGTTACTATTGAAGTTTCTACTAATCAGTCTGTAACTGATTTGAAAACCAAGACTCTGCAGAGATTCAAACTCCTGTCAACCTTGAATAATGAACGCGGCAATTATCAACTCATCTATTGCGGACGTCCCCTCAAAGAAGAAGCTGTTCTACTGGTAATTAGTAAATATTTATTTTCTTCTAATTAAAAAAAAATTATAACTATGTGGTTGAATTATTGATAAATAATGATGACAGTACTGAGTTATGAGGTTAAAAGAAAAAAATTTAAATTGAAAAATGAGATTTATAAATAAATTATCTTTCTCCTTCTAGTGGAAGTGTTAGGCAATATTTTTTAAAAATCAAATTAGATTAAAATGAGATGGCGGTAAAAGCTAGTCGAATTTAATAAAAATATTAATATACCTATCTATCTCTCCAACCCCGGAAGTGTTCATGATGGGAACAAGACAACAAACCCTGAACATGAGAATTATTCATTTTTGCTGAATTCAGATTCGTTTTAATAATAAGTCTCATACAATTTTTAATTTCGTTGTTTGAAATCTAAAAGTTCGTTTTTTGTTTTGTTTTTTTTTAATTTCGGATAAAAAGTATGACTATATTAATATCTAGCTGGACTGGTGTATAATTTAAAAAAGTAATTTACTCATCTTTATTATTAACCATAATAAACTACAAACTAAAATGAAACCAATACGTCATCAGACCTTTCAACTTTTCTCTACCTTCTTACAATCAGATGAACAAGGCTCAGAATTGCTGTGGTGCTTATGCTTGAGTGGTAACAAAAGGGATTCAAACTTCTCTAGAACTGTCATTCATTCTACGCCTTCCTCATTAGTCTGAGGCCTCAAACTTAAGTTATAGTAGTAGTAGACCTTAGAAGTATAGATGAAATAGAAATAATGGTTTTAACGGATGTATTTGTTTCCTTTGCCTTTGTTATTATAGTCAACATAGATACATTCAAAAACTAATGAATTATTTAGGCAAAATTATACACTTTCATTGCAAAAATATATATGTAAGAGTTTTGATGATATCTTGTCAACAACTGTGGAGTCCAGCTTGTCAATATACATCATTTTTTTTAATAAAGCCGATTTAGTTCATTATGGTCATCTCATAAGAGTTAGCATTTTTAAAAAATGTTATTTTAAATAGTTTCTCACGTATGTTCTATGAATTTACCAAGAATCTTCTCACTTGCTTCTGGGAACTTCTTCAAATAACCTCTTATTAGAAGCGAATATCCTTTATTAGAAACTGTCAACCAATACTGCCTAAATAGGTTTCTTCACTTTTTTAGTTGGTCTGGCTGGCTATGTTATGTATGTATCTTGCATACAGGCTACACCAATCGAGTTTGGGAGCTGAAAAGTTGGACAGTCGTTTTTCTTCTGTTTTTTGTTTTTTGTTTTTTATAATTCCACCTTAAATAGGTTTTTAGTGTGTGTGTGGGGGGGGTTCAATTTGCAATGTAAATTATGCAGAATTGGTCCCATAGTTTGTGTTTTTTGAAGATTCAAATTTTTTACTGATCACTTCCCAAGAAAAGTGAGAGAAATAACTTATCCATAGATCATCTCTTTTTCTGATTTTTTTAAATTGATCATCCCCAACACAGCATGCTGCTTGAAAAAATTGATGGTTTCTATTGAGTGACTAACCAGACATGATGAATATTTTTTAAAAAATCTTCTGACAGGATTTGAACTTGGAAAATGAAAGTCATCTGCATCTGATAGCAATGAACCCCTCTGATACATTACGGTCAAATTCTAATGGTAAGCGCTCACCATCTTGAATTCATTTTTGTATTTAAAGAATTTTTGAATTGAAATTTTTTTTTCATTGTTTATTAGCTCCTGTACAGGGATGGGACCCCTATCGTAAAATAATAAAAATATCTTTTGATCTGAATTCTCCTTGCTTTGTTCTTAATTACCTTTGGTAGCACTTCTGCTTCTTGGGTATTTTACGGTCGCACAATGGAATTAATATTTCATGAGTGAAATAATTGATGATAAATGAAACTCACAGAAGTGTGTAACCAATTGCATTGAAGTATAATGTTTTATGCATCATCAACCTTTTTGAGAAATTTTGGATCAGGGAGTTTAAATATTGTTGTTTTGATTGAGTGAACCCCTGATCAAATTGGGATTTGATTTAACTTATTTTTGGTTAAAAAAAATTGTTAAATTAGGCCTTTTCATTGATTCGGCTTAACAAATATACAAACAGGTGCTTAGATAGTTCTCTGTCCATGCATTCTTTATAATAAGAATTCACAGTAAGTGATGGACCTGATAGAAATCAAACGCAATGATCTGCACAAATTTGTTAAAAATCAATTCCTTTCATTTCCACTGGTTATTTCCCTTTAATAGATCCGTCCCCACCTCATACTTATTACCCAGAACCCTATAACCTGTTCGCTGCCTAGTATATTTTTCAACATTGTCAAAAACAAACTGTGTTAAACAAGTCTTTCTCATCCATTAATTTTGTTTCTATTTTATTCAGATGTCCAAGGTTGGACTCCATCAGACTATTTCATCTACTGCCCTGTGTGTAAGAGTATACAAGCTTCTAAACTTCGGACAAAGTGTTTGAAATGTTCTGATTTGAATTCCTTCCTGATTGACCGAGATCATGTAATCATTTTTTTAAAATCTATAATCCGTGTACATAAATTTTATTTATATCCATATATTATGTGTAACTTTTTTCAATGAGTGTACAGATACTACGCTTTGATTCAAGACAGGGCTTTGAAGTAACACTTTGATCCTACAGAGTGCATAGATCCTCCGATCATAGGAAGAAGTACTGATCCATACGTCAATAATCCTGTCATTTTTTTTATGGGTTGTATGCTAGTAGTATGATAAAATACAGGTTGCAAAACAGCAATACATCGTACTTCCTGAAATGCATCAACATCATCATCATTATAAACTACTCCTTTCTACGTTGGGTAATAAACTGCTTCATCTTCATATTTCTTTGGGGGCTGTTGATCATCGTTTCAATCGAAGGTCCACCAGAATTCAAACCTCTCTAGTTTTTTTGTTGTTGAATTCCCACCTGATTTGGAATTTTGTTTAGAGAGAGAGGAAAAAAAAAGACTTTAAAAGTGAAGCAAAGTTTCATCTTTACACTTTGTCCGATTATTCTTACTTCTTGGACTGCATTGCTAGGGATGCCTATATTCCCCAGTGGTCTAGTCTCCTCTTGTCTCAACCCTCCTCCCATCATGACTCGTGTGACTAAGTTTAGCCTGTACGTCTCGCGTTCACTTGACCAAGCGTTGTCAAATCACATGATGTCACTTCAACCATGTCCCACAACTTTCTTTGGCTAAGCCATGCCACTGAATATATTACTATAGATCTGCTGAAACTTTGTAGGTAAAAACAGAATGGAATCGGTATTCCAAGAAACTCTCCGAATCGTCTAATAATTACAGACTGTATAAACTATTCAATTTTCTAGCATTTGTTCTTATTCCATGTGTTTATAGGCTTTAGGTGAAAATGAGTTACAGACAAAAAGAGGGCCAAGGCAGGAGGAAAAGAGAATTGTAATCGAGGAGAGATAAGTAGTTGTTGGAAATGTTAATGTAGGATTTCTGTTAATATTGATGAATTGATAATAAATTCAATAAAGAAAAAGAAAGAGAAAAAACTTTTCAGTGGGGTACAGAGTATATTTTTAACCAAGTGATTTATGGTATTGGATGTCTTGATTGGTGATTCCATTCTCCACACCGTTAACCATTAGGCCACCCATACCTCCCTAAGGGACTGGTAATCAGTTATTTTTAAGAATGCTAGATTTTAAAGACAATGTCCGACAAATATTTGACTATTCAACAGAACTGTATTTT
>OY735216.1:26491903-26541903 GCA_963457665.1 Thysanoteuthis rhombus | reverse complement strand
TATATATATTTATATATATATTTATATATATATATTTATATATATATATTTATATATATATTTATATATATATTTATATATATATATTTATATATATATTTATATATATATCTATATATATATATATTTATATTTATATATATATATATTTATATATATATTTATATATATATATATTTATATATATATTTATATATATATATATTTATGTATATATATATATATTTATGTATATGTATATATATATATGTGTGAGAGACGGATTGTAATTAGAAAAACTTGGGTCTACTGCTTATTCTTTCCTGTCTACTTATAATGGTATGATAGTGGCCTGATCACAGTTTACACAACTACTAAAAAATTTTCTCTAATTTTCCGCTTGTATTCAAAGTATATGTGTTGTGTGGTGAAGGAGACAGTCGTCTCCTTCATTTTTACTTGAGTAATTTATCATAATTCATTTCTGGTTTGATAGGCTCATCAAAGCTTCACCAGAGTCCCTGTACATTTTGGAAACCTGTCCCCTATACTGTCCATTACCAGCCTTTCATAACGCTTGGCTCTGAGTTGTCAGTCTCCTTGACTGATTGCTAATCAAAGGCTATTTACCCCTGAGATGGATTCATGTTTTTTCCCAAGGGCATAAAATTCAAAGTGAACTCTGTCACTGCTGGAATTTGAACTGACTCCATCGATTCCATTTTAGGTATTGCTAACCATTTGGCCATCTGCACCTCCACACAACTAATAATAAGACTTTATGTATAGATCAGAACAAACAGCAAATGTTGAAAATTATGAGAACTTCAATTTGCACGTTAACATGTTCTTTTAATCTCTTGAAACTTTCGTATTACTCTTTTTATATAGACACAGATGAAGAAAGTTCAGTTCACGTTGTCCTAGAACTTATTTCCAGAATTATTGCTTGCGTTTGCGTGTTAAATTTTTCAATAGTCATTCTAAGTTCAACTAACAAAGGCTCAAAGCATATGAACCAGGTTGGCAGGAGGGGCTTTCAGGCAAATCAAGACCTCCTACCCCCATTAGCCAATGAGTTTGCTTATGCCCATACCGATCAAGTGTGAGGAACTTGCTAGTTTTGAAAATCAGCGTTTAGTAGGGCTCAAATTGTTGGAAATACGCAACTTTCTCTGGGTAGGCACATACTAGGTCTAGTTTAGTCTGGATTTCTCAAGTGTGAGGAACTCCAGTGATTGAACTCTTTATTCTAGAGAGTCTAGATTGCTAACCTTTGCTCAATGGCAAAATATCCCTAACCATTATTTACTAAGCCCAACTTGACACGAAACCACAGTATTAGAGTATTCAATGAAGATCAAACTCATTACTCTAGCCAATTGGTCTACGAGATGAACTTGCTAAACGTCACACTATGATAGGTACCCAGACCATTGATATTTACTGAGCTTAGTTTATCACAGTAGAAAGCTGCAAGTATTGGGTACCTTATGAGGATTGAACTCCATACTGTAGTATGGGTCTTTTAGTCTAGTTTGCTAACCATTGCACCATGAAGAGGTGTCTGGCATGTGGTATTTTTCTACTGGTTCTCTGCTCTGTCATGAAAATATGTATGAACTTTCCTCCATAATGCTAAAATATAAACTCATTATTGGACATTTCTTCTTTTTTTTTTCCTACAGAAATTCCTTTTTCAATGCAGACAAAAACACACTTTTGCAAACTCGGTGCCACTGGTACACATCCGGAACAATGCACGACGCGTTGTTTGTATTACGTGCGAGGATGTCCAGTAAGTGAAACATTCATAAATCTATAAAATCTCTTTTGTGTAAAATATAATGTGTGCAAGTTATCAGCTACCCAAATCTTGAATACTGCATGATTTATGATGGTATTTGAAGAAATGTTGCTCATTCCAACTTGTTCAAGCTCCATAGTTCTCCATTTCAAGCTTTGGTAGATGGCCTTCTGGTCATAATACTAACATATTTGATGCTATGGGATGTTTGCATAGTTTTTAAAAAAGAATGAACGTGTGTCTTTTAAGCCGGCCAATATGCTATTTACTTTTGAGGAATAATTACAAAGAATGGAATTTTTTGTAAAGTATGATTCAGCATGTAACTATGATAATTAATGTTATTTTAAGATATCTAATAAAGGGAAACTCAAGAATGTTCATCATCTGTGAAAACATGTTCTGTTGATTTGTTAGGGATTGAATCCCAAATGGCTTAACAGTTATAGAAAAATGATTTGAAAGTTTTGATAAAAAGCACCAGAAATAAAATGAAAGAACAACATATCAAAAATTCATAACTAAATGGCTATAGTTTGACATTGCAAAGACTCACTAATTACTCCTCTACTGTTTACAAGGAATGATATCAACTAAATTTAACCTAAAGATGTACAATACAGCTGTATAAAGAAAGAAGGGGATTGTGAGATAACATAATATTTCTTTAATAAAAACTGATATCATTTTAAAATCTACTTCTAATTAATCGTTTGTACTAATAATTTCTTTTTTTTTTCTCCTTAGATATCACAGTATTAGAACCCTAAGCCAGTTGCTTTTTTCCATTCATTTAGCTGCTGTAAACTAGGAATGTTTGGACATAATACATCATTATACTGAGATTGAATGTCATAGATAACATGCTTACTTTCACTAAAGTCTGTAGGTTAAGAAATAGAATAATCAAATGTCAAAATTTGAATTACCTTGGGGAAAATTTTTGCTATGATAGCTTTTGAAGATTATTTCATTTCTGGCATCTAATGAAACAGCATTCATCAGCTGAAAAAATACGAACTTCTTTGAAATTCTGGTCAAGACGCTTATTATTCATTGTTTGAAGTGATACCACAGCTTGAAAAAATGCCAATAAAACGCATGCAGTCATCTTTAAACGTCTTTTAAGCTTAGAAATAATTCTTCTTAATCGTCAAATTTCCCATTTTCAAGTGAATTATTGTTCCAGAAGTGGAGTTATTTCCCTTTGATCGAATAGCGGTTTTAGTTTTCTCATATAAGCCGAAAATGTAATGGTAAAATTAATGGACTAATGATTCTTTTCGTACCCCAACATTGACCAGACCACATTTTTCTTTGACATCATATGACGTCATTTACAAATGTAAACAAATAACATACATTTTCGAAAGTTACTAACCCTAAGAAAAACAAGTAATTTTTTATTAAAATGTCATGTTTTGTTTTTTATCCTAAGTATGTTGAATGAAAATTAAACAGTTATTTTCAAGTTTTGAAATTTACTTACCACAAGGAAGACAAAAAGGATGTTCTATTTTCTGTTAAAGGTAGATTTTCTTTTTTTTTTTTTTTTTTAAACTAGTACATCATTTTCGAAAGTTACTTATCTTAAAAAAAAACCCAAAGAAACTAGTATTTTCTTGTGCTTTCAATCCAATTGCATATAAAGTCAAATATTAAATATAAACGATCGAAAGCTATTGGAATCATCAAAAACGTTTTATAAATTGATTGTGCGTAGGAGATCTCAGTTTGGAATACTATTTGAAGGAATATATGTGGCATGAAAGACACAAACAATAGTTTTTTCAAATTTTGTGAGACAATTTCTCTGTAGTATCATTCAGATTAGATGAACATTTCTCTTTCATAATTTTTTGTGAAAAAAGTAATTTTCCATGTACTCAACAAATTGAAACTATGTATTTATTTTTGTAAAGACTTGGTGAACCTATAACACGAAGGTTTTAGGTGACACACAATGTAATTTGGAGGAAAAACTTCTTGGATTTCATTTTTTTTATCCTAGTTTTGTAAGTATAACTTGAAATTGCTAGTTATATTTAAACATTAGTGTCATAAATATATGAGAAAAATAGACCCCCTAAAACATACCTGTAAGTGACACTATTGCTCGATGACAGAATTATCAAAAGAGATTGAAATTTCAACACATTGTGCTGGGTTAAGATTTGATTAAATCGAATATTTGATAGAAAATAGAAAAACATTCTTTGCATTTTCAATCCATAAAGATCTTCATTACCTTTGTAAATTTGTCAGTTTTGAGAAAAAACAATTTTCAAAAGTCTTCTAATAGTTAGGTTAGAAGCACAAGAAATCCTTTTTTCTTTTTTTTTTTTAAATCACCTTTTGTTTTTCTGTTGGTTAGTAACTTTCAAAACTACTTTTTTATTCGTCTAATATTAGATTTTTTTATGCACAAAAAAAACACTTTTAAAACAATACAGTTTTTTCTTATTTGACTATTTTTTGATTGAAAGCACAAAACATTACTTTTTACAATAAGAAAATTACTTGTTTTTCTGAAGGTGAGTAACTTTCAAAAACCTGTTTGATTTGTATACCTTTGTAAAACGGTCGACATTTGTATGACGTCCTGTGGTGTCAAGGCATAATATATGCTTTTACAAATCTGTCAATCTGAGGGTGCAAAATGTATATTTCATCCAAATTGATAAATATCATTTAATATAGGCAAGGAAATAATTTCATTTTCATTATTATGTGTATTTACATTCTCTCAAAATGTCATATGATGGTCCTTTTCTCTTCTCGTACTATTTCTTCCATGATATTTGCTATGGACTCTAAAATCAGATAATTTCCTCTGCCAGGCATTAGCGACTTTTTAGTGCATTCTCCTGAAGCACGAACCTCTTTCATATACAAAGTTTAATAAAAGTCAGTTGTGGCATTTTTAGAAGGAAAGTGCACATCCATTCTGTTCTTTGAGTGTCACAAGAGTATTCAAATATAGGCAGGAACACAGTTGGTCTACTGACCTTCCCCACACCAAAAAAAAAAACAGGAGTTAAGACTCATTAAGTTGAACAGATGAGTAGATTGATGAAGTAACAAACATGAGTGGAGTACTGATAACAAGAAGTACCAGAAAAATTCTTTCCTTCAGTTTCTGTCTCTCACATCTAGAAAGACTGATGCTAAGAGATACTAGAAAGTCTACGATTCAAAAGTGAGTTCAGTGTGGGTTGAAGAGGTTTATTAGTAACTATCAACCAGAACTCTCAACAAAGGTTTCGTCTCTTTTTATAGTTAGTCTGACTGACTATGTATCATACGTACAGGGTGCATCAAGCTAAGACATCTCATTTTCACTTCACACTAAAACCCTTTGGAAAGGCATCAAACCGCCCTTCACCCCCTCCAGCTATGGGTAAATAGGGCAGGCTGGGCTCTCAAAGTGTAGTGATGGATATATTACGTTTATTTTGTGCTCTTTGTTCAAATTCTGCTAACTTTTATGTGACACCTCCAATTTTATGTACAACTTTCGTGAATGGATTCAAAGCATTTTCATTTTTACTCGAGTTTCAATTTAAATAAAGATATGAAATTGACCTCTGCTTCAAACAACAAAGATGCAGAAAATCATCTGAATAATTAAAACATTAATTTTAGTAATTTTCCTTAATATATTAATCTGTAAGAGTATAGGAAGGCATACTTTTATTTTTTAGAAAGTAAATAAAAAGACTATCATGTAATGATTGTAACTGCTAAGTTTCTACTTTTTATTAGGAAACTAAATTCTTTTTCCTTCTTTCTTTTCAGTACACCTGTGATAGTCTTCCCCTGTGACAAACAGCACACAATGTGTTTAGTCTGCTTCAAGATTTACTGTGTGATCAGCTTGAATGAGCGGCGCTTTCAACAAACTGAAGAATATGGCTACACACTTCCCTGTCCAGGTAGACTATGCAAATGAGTTCTGCTCACTATCTTTCCTTAAAAATCAAAACCTCCTTGATTGGATGTTCTGGCATCATATACTGATTGCACAATTTATAGCTTAGTTTTTAGTCGTAACTGAAGAGTAAATATAAGTTTTCAAAGTTTTTTTTTTCTTTTGAGGATTAAAATCCTTGTTTTTTGTGTTGTTAACATGACATTTAATCTATTTTAGTGCGTTTTTCATGTATGCTATCTGAATGTGATGTTGGAGAACAAAGATATTCCTAAAATCTCTTTGAATATGAATGACCCTCCTCAAAATTATAGACAAATATAAGGTTGTTACTCATAAAATGTCATTTTTCTTTCATCATAGAGAATAATGCTAAAAGTGGAAGCAGATTATCCAATAAAATAACCGTTTGCTAAAACCAAATTATTGATAAAAATTGAACATATTCTTCTATCAAACTTAAATCTAATTGGCTATAGTAGGTTTTTTTATTGGCTAAATTGGAAAAAAATCAGCTAGATGTAATTGGAAAATGACCAATTTGGCAACTCTACTTTATGGCTGCCCATTCAGGAATACAAGCTGAGGCATTTGTAACCCGTGGACTCCCTGTAAATCATCAATTATTCATTGTATCGTATGTGTTTATAAAGGTTTATTTTCATTTATGAGAGTATTTGATTACATTTTGGAATCCAAAGATTCTTAAGGAACACATCTACAGTTGATGACAAATATCTAACTACAATTTGAGAAATCATTATGTGTCTGCGAGTATGTGTGTATGCTCTGAGATAACTTGGCAACTAGCCATTGTAAGAAGTTGTTATTTGCCAGAAATGTTGATCTTTGCTCTGGGCATTGCATTCTTAAGTTTGAAGTCGTTTGAATTGGTGGTTCTTGATATGCTGAGGGGTGCTTTATTAACAATAAAGATTATCTATACTGAAATGAACACGTATTTTGTGACTGTAAAGAGTGACATTTTTATGATGTGATGTGCATCTCTGATCATTTCGAAGTAGTCACAGGATTGAATCGAGAGAGAGAGGAAAAGAGAATCAGTTTTTTTCTGTCAATTTTTTTTCTAATTTAGGAGATCAAATTTAATTGTACTATGATGATGTAAAGGCATTTTTTGAAAATTCTGTTCTGATTGTTATAACAATTAATGACTATTTCTGTTTTGATTCTTACTATCAACAACATAAATTAAAAAAGCATCTCATTATTTCAAGCTTAAACCTGAATATTTTCATGAAACTGGATGCACTTTTTGAATGGGCATGCCCCAGTTGATAGGAAATTAAAACTGGACATTTAGAAATAAACATTTAAATAGAACAGAGATAATTTACATTATTTTCCAGTTTTTTTTCAATTCCTATTGTAAAATTTCAAACAGAGCTGACAAATTCAAAAAAAAAATTGAATGTAAGTATTATTAGATCCAGTTGAATGATTAAGTTGAGAATAAATAGTATTTGAGAGAAATTAGTTCTGATAATGTTTATGAAATCAGTAGAATTCAAATGGGCTGCTCCATTTTAGATAGTATTATATATACATACATATATTGGTAAATTTCTTAGGATTCATAATTATTTCATGAATCATCTTCTCTAATTAGTGACAGAATTAATTAATGTAGCAAATTAAATGATCATCATGGCTTTTTATCAGGTCTTCTTTGTCAATTATTACAAAAATATTCAGTTGTATTGATTTTTAATGTAATGATACTAATTCTGTTTGAAAATGGCATTGACCTGCTAAGCTGAAATATCACCAATAGAAAAAATTAAAGTAGTACATTCACTGAAAAAGAGACCAAATATATATAATCATTATTACAGGGCCACAAAGGATGTCATGAAAACAGTTGATGAAACATGAAAATTTTACTTATTCAAAATGTGAATTTTTTCAAGATACATTTCCATTTTTTTCATATCAAGAGTGCTAAAAATGAAAATTATATGCTGTTTGAAAATATGTTTTAGCACATCATTCATAGTTCTGAAATTTTTATGGCTACAGTCTCATTATACATAGATTTGTTTGTTTTTTTATTCTTGATTAGTATAATATAAATAGATATTATCTAATGTAAACTTAATTTGTTGTTTTATATGTTTAGTATACAGCATTTATTCAAGAATTTTGCCCAAATTATGTTAGTATTATCATAAGTATTGTTCAGCCAGAAAATTTATTTTAATGATAAAGAATTATTGATAACCGTATCTTAGGCAGAACAGCAGCAAAGTGTACTTGGATCTCACGCAGAACATACAAATACTACTCTCTGATCCTAGCCAAAAGTGCCTATCCATACTTTGCTGGTTATTAGATGATAAAACTAAATCAACACATTTTATACCTATAGACAGTAACAAGATTATTCCACCTGTATAAAGTATTTACATTTTTATGCAGAAGTAATGGAAGATATATTTATTGATTTCATTTTATCAATTAGAAATTCTATCTGTTATATTTTCCTTTCTGTTTAAGATAAAGTGAGATCCAATTTTTTCCAACTATGAGAAATAAGTAATTTCTTTTCTTAAGGAAGAAATATATATATATTTACAAATTTGGCTCATGCCCGAATGCAAATATGACCTTCTATGTAGTTACATCAATAAGTCTGTAGCGGAATGAGGAAAATAGCATTCATTTCGCACAACAAATATTAATTTTTTTACATAATCTCCTTCTTCATAAATACACTTGAACCTACACTTTTCCATTAATCACATAGATCAAACATTATACAGTGAGAGTTTCAGATCGGAATTCAGCTTATAACTGTGTCGGTATATATAATCCAGAGCTTTCCAAACCTTTTGCATTGGTGACACTTTTGAGAAATAAAATATTTTTGTGACTCATTACTTCAGTTCTGTTATAATGTCATCCCAGCAGTTCGACTGTTTCAGGAAAAGCATCTTTTGAAAGATATAAATTAAATCATTCCAACTTTCATAGCATGCCTAGAGATTATTCGTGAAGTACAGTTTTGAAAGCTCTGGTGCAGCCAAATGAAATTTAATAGTAAATTACAATTTGAAGCCCTTAAAAGTCCTTGACAAAAGATGTTGATAACCTCATAATACTCGGGTCCTCACAATGTCTCCATTTGAATAGCATACAGTTCTTTTCAGTTCTATTCAAATGCCTGTATGATACTCAGGATCATAACATTGCATCGTAGAGGTGTTCATTTTTCCAAAGGTGTTAGAAACCACCCATCATAACTGTTACCATAGGTTTCTTCAGTTTTCAAGCTGGTCTGGCTATCTATATATCGCATGTACAGGCCATGCTACCATAGAGATATTAGTTATATGACTAACCAGATCTCTTCTATTTCGATGTTCTAGCACGTTGTCCTGATTCCCATATCCAGGATGCGCACCACTTTCATGTTCTTGGACTTGAAGAGGTGAGAAAATAATGTTTCTGATTATTTTTAGGTAGATCTGACTATTCATGATATGCATGTATCTTATATATATCTAATTGTGCTTGATATGTATGTATATCATATGGCTATGTCTAAATGAAATAATCTATAATGTTTCCTCTGTATTTGCAGTATGAGCGTTATAAGAATTTTGCCACTGAAGAATTTGTGATAAGTGTTGGTGGGGTCTTATGCCCGCAACCAAAATGTGGACAAGGAATGATACCTGAAGGAAATGCTAACACAATCGTGTGCTCAACCTGTCAAGTGAGTAAATCCAAGATGGAGGGATATTTTATATGACTTACTTATCTCTAGTTCAATCATTATTGATGTGAGAACCAAAATATATCTATGAAATTCTCTTTTGTTTTGGTCTATCAGTAAAATTGCATATGCCTTCAAGAAATGCACAGCAAATGAGGGAATGAAGGAAAGCCTTGTTTTGTTTCCATTTTTTTTTTTTTTAACAATCTATGGAAAGCTTAATCATTGTAGCTATTGTAGTTTTTTATGAGGGTGGGGTGCTTGCCTAATATATAGCTGGGGGTAGAAACAGGCTTGTGCCTTTCCCATGTGTAGTGAACAAAAACTATCTCAGCGGAAGTTTGAGCTTGGTTCGCTGATTCAATTCATAGTTGAGGTACTGCATCCTAAAACTATGAAGACAAGTAAAAAGAAAAAAAAAAAGATCACATTTTAAAATTTAATTCATTTTTCGAATCCGTAGGAAGTAAAGTAAATGGTTTAGTTCAAATCAGAAAGACTATATTTGTTCTGTCCTTATTTGATATCATTTGGGTATAAGGATATATTTCCTTTATTATTGATAAAATTTTTGAAATTTCAACTAGTTTTTATTGTTGGGTCATCATAAAATGACGTTTCCTTCTTGCTCAGTTTGAAGTTATTCTTTCTATTTTCAATTTCGCCTCTCTCTCGCTTTTTTTAAAAGTGAAAATATCTGGATAAAAATTTTAAAAGTTAACGTTAATGTTATTGACTAGTTTTTAGTTCCACGGAGACCATGAGAAAATTGGAGTAACGTTGATAATGAGGCTACCATATATGCATTTTTTTTTTTTTTTTTTTACTTATCAGTCCGTAATTATTTTGATGATACAAAAACTCATCTGTTAACATCTAACATAAAATCTTATTATTAGACACTGTCTACCAGACGCTGTCAACATGGGTCTCTTCAGTTTTTAAGTTAGTCTGGTTGGTTCTCATAATTAGAAAAAAAAAGGGGTGATGGATGAATAAGTTACTTCTCTTGCCTTTTGTTTGTTGACTCACTAAAAAGACTGAATTGACAAAAAACAAGCTTGAATGCAACCGGGCACAAAGTAGGGATGTGTTTAGCATAAACTTGAATTATAAATTACCATAAATGAACAACCAGAATGAACCTGGAACTTTTTTATGCTTTTTTAAAAAAAAAAATTAATTAGCATTTAATAGTTTTCTCTATAGACTAATGATAAATGTTACAGACAGAAAATAGAGGCAATCTTGTGGCCAGTGTTGCCAATTTAATGCTTTTTGCATTTTTTTGGCATGTTTCTTCAGAAACGTTTTCTGGCTATTTTTGACGTTTTCCGGCTATTTCTGACGTTTTCTGGCTATTTAAAAAAATTTAGCACTTTTTGGCAATCAAACTTGCACATAAATATTTTTTGAGTCAGCAGTTAGCAACACTGCTTGTGGCTAATCAGATGAATAGAAGATTTTACAAGCTATAATTCTCCTGAAAGTGTAATGTATCTCATTATGAATAAAATGGACTTGACAGTAATTTGATTATTGACCATATTGCTGGAAAAGGATCCCTTTAAGCTTATTTGTTCTACAAATATTCAGTGAACAAAATAAACTCAGCAGTAAGCTGGCTGTTGACCCTTGAAACTAATTTGTTTTTTGAAAATTCTCTTTTATATAGCATGAATTTTGTCGTCTGTGTTCCTTTGATAGCCATGTTGGTGCCTGTGGTCGTCAACAACCTACAGAATCCAGTGAAGAGGTAGGTTTATTTCTCTGTTTTTGTCTTTGGTCACATGATGTTGTTTTGTGTAGATGTTTTGAAAGGTTAACAGGCAAATATGGATCGGGGAGTATCTCTGAGATAAGCCATGAAACATTTATGCTTTTATCATTTATTGCACCTTTACTAGTTACCGGCCCTTTTGTGAACCTCATCCAAACAATTACCATATTGTGCTTCATCTAATACTAAATGAAATCCTGCTATTACTTTGAACATTTTTCAATGTAAGTATTTGCTTTCTCTTCCAGTCAATGTTACCTAGCACGGATGTTTTGATAAAATGTCAATGGGAAAACGAAAGTCGATCACTCATTGCCGAGATCAGTAAATCTTGTCCCAAATGCAGCGTGAAGACGGAAAAAAATGGTAAGTATGATCCGAGTGATAAACAGTACAAAAATCTCTTACTCTGTAGTTGACAACGAATTTAGCACATACTGCTTAGCGGAACGAGAGACAAATCACTCATCCTAGTGCATGGACACTACCTGAAAAAGAAAAAAATCCAAAGGTAATGCTTCTCTTTTGGGGTTTCCAAATCAAGAGGGGTGCTGTTGTCCATTAAGCCCCCTTACAATGGATCTCTCTCTCAAAATATCTAATTCAGTACCCCTGCAATCGCAACCACAGACTCTGCCCTGATTTCTCTCAATATAGCCACTTGTCCTGGTCTGCAGTAGATCAAGGAAACATACACCCATTTCTGGTAATACATTAGCCTTGTCCAGTCATTTTTCTCCTGGACCTTTCCTGCCTAAGGCACACTGTGCAGGGTCAATCGACTCCCTATCACCTGAACAGCCAACCTGATGACAAACTGGACTGTTTACCCTCATATGGTGATGCTGTGTTACTCTTTTGACTCCAGGTCACCCAAACAATATGCTGTGGCTACTTTTCTATCTTCCGGTACCCAAAGGTTTTCCTCACCCTGGTGAGAATATCTGCCTTATTCTTCTCCCAAAAGCACAAAGCCTATGTTCAGTTTTAGCTCAAAGACATCAATCAACTCTCTCAAGGTCCCCAGAGGGGCGTTCAACAAACATTTCTGAGTCTCCTTTCGTTCGTACCTTCCTCTCACCAGTGACTAACCTAATATAGTTGCCGTATCAGTTCAGATTCCGAGGTCCCACATTCCCCACCTCAAGTTCAAATTGATACACTTTAACATCCAATTCAGCTCAGTTGATGTGATTACGATCATCCTTCCTCTGCCTCAACATCACTCAGTGTTAAGATCATGCCCATCTTCACAGTTCTAGCAATGCATCGTATGACCCACTTCTTTGTTTTCGGCACATACCAACTCCCTCTCTTTCCTTTCAATCTCTTCCACAATATCTTCCATCATTGCGACTGTCCTTTGCCCTACCTTATCTTTGCAGCTCACTCTATTAGCTCTCCTCTTAACATAGCTGCGTGCGATCTGGAGCCGTCCAGCAATAGGGTAGTACCCTACCAATCTCCCACGCATTGAGAACCACTCTGTTCTACTCAAATTATTTTTCATTCTTAGGGTTTCATTTGTTTGCCCTGTCCTCTTTCAAGTAATTTGTTGTTATTGTCAGAAATGCGAAGTTTAAAAACCTGCTTTATGAATAAGCATAATCAATCTATGCTTATATAACTTGGGGTCTGTATCAATTTCTGATCCACTGATTACTGCCTTTTCATTTGCTTGCCCCTGATTGGTCATATCTGAATTTCCAGAAAAAGAAGTATGGACAATTCAACAGCCACTCTTTCATAGTGAATATTTACAAAAACACGGGTTGACTTTATTTTTCTAAAATTACTGTGATGGCGGCATGTTTATGATTTATAAAAAGAAAACTTCTATTATAAAATTTTTAAATGTTCTCTCCATTTATGATAAGATCTAGTTTACGGTTCGAGATAAGATATAGTGAGTAAAATCATGCATACCTTTTTTTAGCCACACTAACATGTCTCCCTTAAAAGGACTTTATCATCTCGCTGCTTTTCCTAATCTTCCTTGACGTCCTGTATCTTTTCTAAGCCGAAATAGTTTGTGGTTCAAGTGGCAAACGGGTAAAAAAAAAATCTCTCACCTCGTCTCTGACAACAAATCTAGCACACACTGATGAGAGCAACAAGAGACAAATCACTTAGCCTGACCAGTTGGGGTCAAACGTAGGAATTCTTGTGCACAAAGAAACATAAAATTTGGTCTGAGTAGATGGCAAACAACCGACCTTTTGACACTGTGGTCTTGTATTTACCCTACCCATCCTGTCATGTGCCACTTCTTTCTACTTAAAGAATTCATTTATCTGAGGTCAAAGACCTCAAGAGAATTAAAGTAATGCATACCCCTGATATAAATGAATTTGTTTTTT
The DNA here is from genome assembly GCA_963457665.1 of Thysanoteuthis rhombus. Classification (NCBI taxonomy): domain Eukaryota; kingdom Metazoa; phylum Mollusca; class Cephalopoda; order Oegopsida; family Thysanoteuthidae; genus Thysanoteuthis; species Thysanoteuthis major. The sequence goes on along the minus strand of OY735216.1, from coordinate 26,528,307 downwards.
ATCATGAATTGATGCATATACAATAGCCAGAATTCATTTGGGCTGATATCTTAAAATAAATGTAAATTTTATGATAAATTGATACCTATATAATTTGTTCGAGCGGATTATATATTTAGATGTATATTTTATGATGAAATGATACCTATAGACTAGTCGACATTTGTTTGAGCTGATTTTACATTATGTATTTAGATGTATATTTTACAATGAATTTTAAAATGACCTTTTCTTTTTTTTCTCATAATCCAGAAAATTTCAATTTTTTTTATCAGAAACGTTAGACATAAAACTATTTATAATTCTTATGTTTGTTTTCCTTTTGAAAAAAAAAACAACCCTCAAAAGCTGTACATTTTGAAATTTCAATTATATATATTTTTTCTGCTATACCATATTGGTTGGCATATGAGATACACCTGCGTATAGAACACACCCTAAATTCAGCATGAAATATATTGAAAAAATGAAATTAAGGGAAATTTACTAGAGTCTGACCCAGACTTCACGGGGAGGAGATTCGTAAATGTCAAGCATGACCTTCAATCTGATTAGTGATTTTGAGGGTCAGATTCTAGAGTGGGTGAGAAGGAAGTGCATTTTACATGCCAAAAAATATGTTAATTTTTACTATGTCCGTAGAACATAAAATTCTTGCCATTTATTTGTGTACGATGTGATTTCATGTATAATAAGGCTCCCTATTTTTATACTTGAAAAACATGGATACATTTTTTTCAGTGTATAATACGATCTGTCTTTACTAAGCATAGAAAATACAAAATGGTAGGTATGAAACACTGGACTCAGATATCTTTTGGCAATGTGGGTTTCTACCATGAAAAAATATCTGCCAGACGTACGGAGTCAGTCCAGAAAGTATATAGCTACTTAAGGTTAATGAAAAAATTTCCCACCTGGAGTAATGCCAACTTAGTCCTCTTCAAAGTACTCCTTAGGACCTCACACACTTTTCCCCTTTTTTGAAACAATCAGCAAAGTCCTCTTCTGGAATTGACATCAGCTTCCTCATCAGGTTCTCCTTAATCTCGTCCAAGGTCTGGAATGTTTTGGGGGAAAAAGCCAGAAGTCACAGAGAGCCAAAACTGGATCACAGGGAAGTTGGCAGACCTGGATGATGCGATGTTTTGCCAAAAATCCCTGCTCGACTTGTGAAGAATGAATCATTCGGTCAGTTCAGTTCACAAGCTCATTTAATGGCGTCTCACTGCTGACTGACTAACATCACAGGAGAGTGTCTGTTCACTCATTGAAGTCTTTTCTGATGGCTTGCCAAGTCACATCAAGGCCATTTAACCGATTCTCTAGATATTCAAAATGGTTAGATACTTTCCAAACAGACCTCGTGTGTGTAGGGAGTAGTTACTAGTGGACAAAAAATTGTGTAAAATGCATCTCTCCCTCTTTGGTGCAATTTTCGCTTTTTTTTCTGAAACAAAATTTCTAGCATTGTACGGTATCTCGGATTTTCAGCGCCTATCCTATGAATTTTTCCTTCTTTTTTTTGCTTGATAGGTGGTTGCAATCACATGCACTGCTCCTTGTGTGCAGAGGAATGGTGTTGGATTTGTGTGAAGAGTTGGAATCAAGACTGCTTTGATACCCATTGGTTAGACTAAAAGTTTCTTTACATTCTTTGAGACCTGATGAAGTTGGTGCTAAATGAAAAGGCGTGATGGCATGGTAAAGAAGATGACTGAATATGCTTTGAATTCAACAAAGAGGAGAGATTATTTTAAATTATTTTGATACAACCAATAATCATCGAAAAGTTTACTGTAAATATATCTAACATCAGAGGTGGCGCGTGGGACATGCAGATTCCACAAATACCAGAGCTTTGGGGGTGTAATATATCTGAGGAACCCTGAAAAATCAAAAAAGATAATCTAAAAAAATTCACATTAGGTGCTGTCACTGCTAATGTACAAGGTATTCGAAAATTTATGTAAATTTTGAAAAATAATTCTATGATATATCTTTAGTTTTATATTATAAATCAGATGAACTATAAATATTTAAAAATATTTCATAAGATCAGAAAAATACTTTTCAAAAGCTGTAAGATATATTTCATATATGTACTAGTTGGGTTAGCTGGTGATGCCTGAGAAAAGAGGTGAGAGGAGACTTGAAAAAAGAGCATCTTAACAAAAAATTTGGAGAAAATTATTTTCCTTTTGATGTAAGAATACTGATAATTACTTGTTGATAGAATACATATAAATGTTTGAACATGCTGCTGTGTTATTTGCTGTATAAATAATGTATTTATTTTGGGGTTCCTTGAGACATGAAAATAATATCAAGGGTTTCTCTAATCTAAAAATATTTATACCGTAGAAATTGATCCCATTTTTTTTTTCAAAGTTTGAGAAGTGATAACTTGTGTGATTCTTTGTTTTTGATGCTTTGAATTTAAAAAAGATATATTTAGAAGATTGTCCAGTTCTGAATCTAGCTTGTGTACAAATTAGATTGAAACTTGATTCAAGCTCAAATGATGTGTGGACTCTTTCTTTTCAGTGATCATGAGAACTTTTCTCCCATTATTCCTGTTTATTAATGGGTAGCTTTTTGGTAATTGTATGGATGATGTTAAACATATACATTCCAAATGTATATACATATCAACTACAGACAGTTCCATGAACAAAATAGATTGAAAATTTATTGGAAATGGTAAATGCCTTGCACAAACCCACAAGATTAACACCATGATAGTAGTACAATGAAATGTTGGTCCCTACAGTATTATTATCATCATTGTCAGTTGAGAAAATCCCAAATACTCTATTTGATGGCACGTAAGACCCCTTTATTTCTGTAAGGAATATTAAAAAAAGAATTCAATTCCCTGAATTCCTCTCATTTATCACCCACTTCTGGCCAGTGTTGGGATGGCTAATGCCAGTTATGTTTGCTTTCTGAGTCCTTTGGGGAGCAAAAAGGTATCAAATATGGTCATGATAAACAGAAACAAAATGGCTAAAATTTAAAATCATTAAATTTTAATCATACAAATTTTTAGTTACAAAATCTTTTTTTTTCCATATTATTTACTGATAGGTAGTAAGCAATGTGGAACCAGTTCGGCACTTTCAGAGTGTTCATTTAAGATTTGAGGTACTACAAATAAAACTATTCCTGTTCTTAAGGAACCAGATCCAAACTTTGAAAAAAGTGAAAATAACTATTGTTCTTGTGTTCGCTATACAAGAAATTATAATTTTTACTATTTGTCTTTCTTTCTAATTTACCAGAAATATTATATTCATTACATACAGAATTTGCTTACTATTAAAAAAAAAAAGAAAAAAAAAGTACTGCGTTCACTGTATAAGAAAGTGATTTATCAATTTCCTTCCAGTATTATAAAGAGAGATTAAAAAAAATTTTGAAATGGGACCTTGATGACTGAAGATATAGTTTGGTCATACAATGTATTGTTTTGTTTTTTTTATTGACCAAAACATATTCAGACGTATTGGTCTGGGGCTGTTCAAAAAAAAAAATGATGGTTTTTTAATTGAATAAAGTATATTTAAAACGTTTTTAAAAAATTTGAATCCAATTTTTTTGCTTTAATTATCTTATGTAAACTCTACTACTACCATATTCATTTCAGGGTAGCTCCATCTTTTTCAGCATGAAGTGTTCTTCATATTATGAATACGAGTCAATATTAAACAAGGTTGTTGAGTAACAGCATTCTTTGAACTACTCTAATCCTTTGCAACTGGCAACTGGCTTTTTTTTTCCAGAGATTCTCTTATTTGTAGAATAAAAAAAAACAATTAATTTTCTCAAATGTTTATTGAAAAAACAAAGTGATTATATTTAACAATCTAAAAATCCTAATAAAAGTTTTTGAAAAAAATGGAAAGTCTTAGTTAACCTCAGAAACTTTTAAAATTTAAATTATAATTCATCATCTTTCTTTTTATATAGGATATGAAATAAGCCTCCTTTTTAATTTTAATTTTTTTTTTTTTTTTTATAACTCTCCCAGATATATGTTGGTGTATAAGACAGTCATTTGAATTATTAAAAAAAACTATGCAAATATCACAAAGCATCCAATGCTAGTATTATGATAAAGGGTTGTAGGTGAGCTGCAGATAGCAGTAGTCCTCCAAAAATCCTTGCAAACCATTTGCCTCAAAGTCCTGCATTTACGGTACATATCCGATTACTGAGTGTTTGGAGTTTCACCTCAATGACAAACCGGTTCAATATATATATATATATATATGTGTATATATATATATATATATATATATATATATATGGTGTCCCTAATATGAAGCCTGATTTGAAGCGAATCTTGGCAGTCTATTTAAACATATTACATCATATAATGCTATTTTTGAGAATATGTAACTTATTAAATATTTATTCCATCTTAGATCATCACTACTCATTGTCTGACAACTGAACAGCAGATAGCTGTAAATCAGGAGTTACTTTTGGGATATCCTGTATATACAAGAATACCTTGAATAGTACAGTTTCAATTAGAAAGGTTTTGATATTGCATGGTTGAGGTATTGCTGTACAAATTAATGTAACTAAGTATGAGCTGAGAATAGAAATGTATCAACTTATATGACCATTACTTTACTAAGCAGTACACAAAATTGGAACAAATTAAATAAATTAGTCAAGATATACTTGTATATAAAGTTTCTGTGCTAACTACAGTTTTTGTTATACTTACAGCTTTAACAGATTAAATGCATTTTATATTTTTAATGTTTACCTAAGAAAAGCACTTTATTCAATATTTAAACAAAAAATGAGTATGAAAAAATTGTTTTTCTTGATGAGATTTTTATATGAATTCTGTTTTTATTTTGTAAAATCTAGAAAACTTGACTTGAATTTTCTGATGTCCTGCTATTTGACTTTGTTATGATATAGACCCCCTTTGTATGTATATATATATATATATATATATATATATATATATATATATATATATCAGGCTTGTTGATTCCTTGGTTCGCCAATTCTATTCTCCGTAGCACTAGCTGTTGGACTACCTATATGTCTTCTTTGCCCCAACTATGGGTAAATAGCTGTGCAGACTAGCTTCTGTAGCTATAGTTGTCAACCTGTCTAGGTCATTGACAACTTTGTTTTCAAACCAGAAGGTAAAACCCTCTGAAGGATGCAACGTGTTATGGAGTGTGAAGAACACTAATCTACTGTATCCTGGGCAGCCTCCAGATGTCCTTACTATTACTTGCCTCTCGACCCAGGCAAGTGGAGACAAGAGAAAGACTGATGATGTGTACAACTCTCCCTTATTGTAATCCAAGCCGCATGTCATGGCTTCAGACCCTGTGACTACGATACGGTATTGTATGGTGCCATGATTGTATTGCAGATATTTTGGGTAATGATTTTTTTTCTCTAGAACAAATTACATCTCTTCTGCTGCAATGGCTCCAAAGTTTTTGCTGTATATGAAATAGATAGCAACATTATTTCCTCATGTTTTCTTTTATATAAATATATTTCTAGAAGGTTATCTTTTGACCATCTGAGAAAGGTAGAGAAAATTGAAAGTGACAAACTTTCTCCTGTTACAATAGATTGATTAAATAACATATATTCATTGTTCAATATGAATATGCAAATTCTTTATATTAAATATATTTAGTTTCTTCTCGCTCACAAAGAGTTTTTTTGGTATTAGAAATAAATTCATTCACCTGTTTTTTAATGTATCAAACTACTATTAAATGGTTTGAAATCAGAATTCCTTCATTCCCTCTCCGGGGAAGAGTGTATGTTAATACAAGTTATTTATAACCTGTAAGATCTGTGTTTATAACTTTTAGTGAAATATTTGGAGTATGGAAATCAGTTTTGCTTTCAAATGAGTTGAATTTTCATATTGTCTTCATTGAATGTATGAATACTAGACTAATTTCTGTCTGAATTTTTTAGATAAGGGAATATCATTATGGAAATTTTTTTTGCGGGCTTTTTGTCCTCATGGTTCATTTTTGAATGTGACTTCAGTTTTACTAACTGCTATTTACACTGTTTGATGAAGATGCTTTTTGCCCGCCTAAAGCCTCCCTCAAAGCATCAACTCTAGACAACCCCGGATTTTTGACACTAGTTACAGTGAGATAGTGTGTACCCACTCCTTCTTTTGCCTATACCCCAGTTTATTGTACTTCTGACCATCCCAACCTCTGATGACGAACCATCAACCTCAGCCTAACTATCACCATTATTTTGATCAGGGAAGACTCAAAAAATTTCCTATATAAATTAATGGTAATTGCTTCTTCACTTAACACCATTTACTACCTTTTCGATTAGGTTAGAAAGTCCAAAAAGCAGGAATCATCTAAAACTAGATATGGCTATATTTCTTACGTCTCCAAATGCTAATGCTGTACACCACCATCTTTGTCTAGATTACACTAGTTGTATTAGCTGAAATAGTATTAAAATTAAAAAAATCAAAAACGTTTGACAAAGCTTCACGTTGTCAAAGGTTATTAATCTTTTGAACAATATTTCTTTCAATTTAATTTCTGTTGCGGAAACAATATTCAAATGAAGGAAGTACTAGTAAGAAACTTTCTGAAGGTTACCCGATTCTCCGTTCGTTTTAGGAGGACTGCGTCGAAAGTTTATAGATAAGGATCAATCTTTGAATAATTAGTCATGATGATAGCTCATCTCAGAATTTCAGACAACCCTCATTGAGTCAATGGTAAAAATCATAAGAGAAAGCTGTCCAACTCAACAGTACTAACGCAAGTCACATAAAAATCAAGAAACAGTTGCTCAAACGGGGCGCTAAAGCACAAGATCAAATCAAAGAGTTTCAATGTCAAAAAGGTCCAAAACAAATGGCCCAAGTATATAATGTTCATTGCAAATTGGCGAAAGGCAAAACGTTAAACATGCAAGAGGGTCCAAATGTGAGTATGTTCGTGTGCATCTACGTGCGTGCGTTTATGCACTTGTATTTGTGCGTGCATGTATTAGTATTCATATATGTGAGCGTATGTTGGTTTGCTTGTATCAGTGTGTATATATGTGTGTGCGTCCGAGCATTAGTATGCGTGTATGTACGTACTTTGTGTTTAATGTTTTAGCCTCTCTGTATGTTAATATAACAATAGACCAAATTTCCTCGTGGACCTTCTGACATTGAACCAAATGTTTTGGGCCTTTTGTTCTTTGATTATTTTACAAATTGGGCCTTTTTGTATTGGACCTTTCTATTTGTAACCATCAAATAGTAATGTTGGGCTCTTACCTGACTTGTTGAAGATTTCACCACGGAAACATAAGAAGTACTTGAATAAATATTTTATTTTAGTACTTAGACCATAAGATTACTAGCATACTATTTTCTGAGTAGATCGTAATATTGTTTATAGTCTCAATTTACTCGACTCGTTGTTAATATTTACAAGGTTCATTAAAGAGACTTGCTATTCCCTTACAATCGGCTTAATAGTCTATCCTATACATAGTACCTGTGCTACCATTTTGAAATATGAAAAGTCCCAAATTCCGAAAAGTATCTAGTCCAAAGGGTTTGGGATAAGAGATTACACACACACACACACATATATATATATATATATATATATATATATATATATATTATAATGAATTTTAAATGTTTTATTTATAACTGGGAAGCGTTTGTAATAAAGTTTGCTTTTGTACATATTGTAAATTCTCTTGTAATCTTTTTTTCTTTTGTGACAATATTTTTGATACAAAGAAACTCAAATTTATACATGTTTATAAGCACATGTGGTGAGTGACGCATCTCTGAAGACTAAATACAAGAGAAATTGTTCAAAATAGTGATTCCTTGGGGATGGGGGCGGTCAGAGAAAGAAGAAAGATGAGGGGGTGGCGATGAGACAGAGGTGGTGACAGTAGCAGAAGTTGACACTGTGTTTGTCCCGGGTGAATGGTTGCTATGGTCACTGGCATCCGAAGGTGAACGGAGAATCTGGACATGCTGACCATCGCGTCGGGTCAGGACCTGGTTCGTCGAGGGCATTAGATTGCTGAAATTGTTGTAACCCTTACAGACAGATTTGCGCTTCTGTGAGTAGGAGAGAATATTCTCCAAGAAGTGCGATGGTGGAGGCAAGGCCTGAGAAGTCGGCTTGGAGGATGCTTGGTTCTTTCTGAAAGTGAAAAACATACAAAATAAAGTTTTGAATAAATAAGATAGTTATTTGGTAATAGTTTGGTACGCTCTAAAAAAAAAATGAAGAGCATTCACTAGATTGTCAAATACAAGCGTCAAATTGTTTGGGAAGTAATGTCGCATTTTTAAGTCAAAATGAAAACCAGTTTGAATGAAGCAAAATTTATATTTCTTCGTCAAACACGATAATCATTATTAACAAATTTAATAATATACCCGTGCCGTAAAAAAATGGCGGATTATATGAAATACATAGAAGCACTTCACATTTTATAAGCATAGATATTAGAGATTTTCATTGCAGTCAGGCTTAGAGAATAGCGTTTTGTTGACCACAAACGGATTTTTATTACTTCTTTTTGCTTCTAATTCTTTTTATTCAGTTTTTTTTTTAAATTCAACATTTTTATTACTTATTAGAACACGAATAACATTCTATCTTACTTCGTCACTGACATGAAATTCTATTTTACTTCGTCAATTGCATCTCTTGGCGTAATAGAAGACATCTGCACGTTGCTAATTGTTATATGTATGGATGGTAACCCACTATGAAAACTGATTCTTTTATTCTTTGTTGAATTAATCTAGAAATCTGAACGAAAAAAAAATCGGGTAGGACTGAATTGATTTCTTCTCTATCTTCAAAGATTTTGCCAAAAAGAAAGTGTTTCGGTGATCTGATTAATTGGGAATCCGAAGATGTTAAGTCCATTGAATAGGAATATTCTAGTTGGTTAACCCATCTTATTTATTTGATCTTCTGAGTGTTTTGAGTGTGGACTTGCATTGAAATGTAGTTACCAGATTCCACTAACTGCTCACCAAGATCTTATATGGTTGGACATGAATTTTTTCGTCCAGAATTCTTTCAACAAAGAATAAATGAATTAGTTTCATCGTTGGTTGTGTCAAGAAGAGTATACAACTAATGCATCCTCCCAGTAGTCACCTATGGAGCTGAAACATGGAACCCAACCAAGAGACTGACCCTCAAACTGAGAACCATGCAATGTGCACATGGAAGAATCATGCTGAATATCACATAGGGAGATCATAAGACAGTACAATAATTAAGAGAAAATCAAGAGTCCAGGATATAGAATATATTTGAAAACTTAAATGGCAATGGGCTAGTTATGGTGCAAGAATGGTACACAGCCGATGGACATCACAACTCACAACATGGATACCCAGAGATCGCAGGCGAAAACGAGGCTGGCAGAATACAAGATGGAGCGACGAACCAAACAAGTTCAGAAAGTATTGGCTCCTCAACGCCCATGATAGAGAAATGTCGAATCCTGGGAAAGGTCTATGTTCAACGACTGACGTTAACAGGCTGATGATGGTGTTCTTGGAACATGAACTTAACCTTTGTTGTGACATTTGAAAGGATTTTCTATCGTCTCTCCAAAATTGTGATATTACTTTCCCAACATTATAATGTGCAACGACTTTCTAGTAAAAAGGATTGCAAGAAGCATGAAAACAATAGCTATGCAGTTTTGGGTGCAAAAATCTTACCGACTGCAGTAAATCCATAATCCCAGAGCACTGAGCAACATCCCGAGGAAGCCACAGGAAATTCCAATGATAATTCCGGTCACTGTATAATAAAAAAGACCGGAAAATTAATTTGATAAATCAATATCAATAATAGTCATTATACTCCTTGTTTTACATACATAATCTGGTATATGTGTCTTCAATGATTTTGAGGTTTTTTTCAACAAGTTTTATCTAAAATCATTTGAAGCTTATCAACTGGTTTTATCTATAATCATTTTTAGTTTATCTGCAGGTTAAATAAAAGCTATGACACCTAAAAGTAAGCATGATACACCTATTAGAAAGCTCAAGTTTAATCTAAACATTTTACATTAATTGTTGATATAAAATGCGAAACGTTACTTATCGAAGTAAAAATATGGTTATTGTTATTTGCAAGGCTTTGTCGTAGAGTTATTCATCATAAGAGACTTTTGCATATTCCTAATTTGTTTGTAACAAGTTGTGGATGAACTGCTAGAACTACCATTATAATTCATCAAGCTGAGCTTACACCGCGATTACTCGACAACTGGACATGGTACAAAGTTGACATTCGCCAGCTTTGTACACAGCTTGCAAAGTATTTCAGAGTCGAGTTTGAAGTTGTTTGGATCAACGGTCATCGAGAAATCTAACAAAAATCAAATATTACAGATCAACCCACATAGTTTTTTTTTTAATAAATTATCTCCCGCGACTCTTGCAATGCAGAATACACAGGTATTCCATTCAAAATTATTTTTGCATGGCAATTTTGGTAGGCTGCTCTACACATCATAGAGTCTGTCTTTTTCTCAACATGCACCTTTGGAACGGGCAGTACACTAGTAAATCATAATGAGATATATGTCTATCAATGCAGTAGCCGCCCCAAGAATGACTTTTCTATATTTTTACCAGCTTTTCATTATCAAATAGCATGAGGTAATGTTACAATATTCAAATAAGTGTTTCAACATTTTTTACTAAAAAGATTAGCTAAAAATGGATAGGTTTGGCCTGTTTTAACCAGTTTTAGCTATAAATAATAAATCATACCTGGCTACAATGTTTAAGACATGTCTTTCGCTACTGGTAGAATAGATGTGGAAGTTAAATGCATGTAAATGGTGTATTTCTGTAACAGCCTTCCCTGATTGTCGGTCTCTCATTAAACCTCTAATAACAGAGAGATGGCGTATACCATAGCAACTCTGTAGCGTGGAAGATTATTGCAGCATTAGATTATTAATAGCCAAGTACATATTTGGTTTTTTTTTAAGGTTTTAAATTTGAGAATGATTACCAGATTTGAAAAATGCTTTTAAAAAATAAAATCGGCAAAACAACCGCGGTCCGGTAGCACATACTTCGCAGCCCCGTACCAGTCTTTAGGAACCACAATAGATAATTTTATTAACTATAATATCAGTTCAAAATAGTCAAGTTCGTTTATCTTTTAATCCAGTGATTCTCAAATTCTTTTCTTAGTGGATTCCTTAATGTGCCCAAAGCATTTCATGGATCTCTAATAACGTTTAAAATTCTTTTACCACTATCCAAGAATGATTCGGCTGATTTAGATAGATTCCCAAGTGGCGTCCCCTTCAAGTTGCGCCCTGGGCATATGTCCTTCCTGACCTATCTTAATTACGTTACTGTCTTCGAGTGACCAAGACCTCATAGAGGCATTCGCCCAGGGGTAAATATTCATTCACAACTCCCCTGACTTATTATCGTCTATTTAGGCGTTTGCAAAACCATTGTGATGGACAAAGACTCACTTCAAGAGAAGAGCTTGAAAATCTGTCTCTAATTTCAGGTCAAAATTAAAGAAATCAGGTGAACAAATCTGGTGTCGAAAAAATTGTTGATAGGCGGAATAAAGTTATCAGAAGCAAAGGAGTGTATATTAATGATCAAGGGGAACCTTAAATCACCACTATGTTTGTGTTTATAGATAGATTGAAGCACTTTTATAGAACTTTTATTATAACTTGATATACCGGGAATAGAAAACCTTGATCAGAACAGTATGATGAAGATCAGTTAACTTAGACAATCGTTTAACTATAACACATAAGTCATTCACAATTATTTGATGGACAAACCAAAATGTATAAAAGAAGAAAATTTTTAAAAAAAGACTCACAAAATCATTGAAATTTATTGACGGGAAAATAATCATTAAAACATTATAAATTACCTCTGTTTAAAGACAGGTGTGTAGCAAAGGCTAGTAAAATGTATTTTTTTGGTTGAATTAATACTTCATTAGAGAAAGGACAACAATTATCTGATCCTTCAAGAGGTTAGAAATACTTACTCGATGATTTTTGCTTATTGACAAGGAAGGCAGACGACGGACTTGTCTCGACAGAAGATGTTCGGCCCAAAAGAGTTGTTTGACGTGAAGTGGTCGATTCCGTCTTAATCACTGTAAAAGCGAAGAAACTTACAAACAAGTAACAGACGATAGCAAAACACTTAAAAGCCTTGAAGTAATGACTAAGTTGGACATCAAAGGTTTCAGCTAATCAAAGTGGTGCGTCTACCGCATATGCCGGTATGTAAGACGGACGTTAGATTTTTTTTTAAAACTATGCAAATATTACACAGCGTCCAATTTGTCGGTATTATGACGAGGAGTCGATGCTTTATATGAACAGTTATGGAGTTCGGATATGTTTCGGTGTGAACGGTAGTCCTCCAAATACCCTTGTGAACCATTCGCCTAATGTCCGGCATATACGGTATTCATTTTATCTTTTTTTTTTTTACTGCTTTTTATCTGTCAGACGTACTCCCAAGCATAAAGGATGCGAGTTCAAATCTCGTTGTAAGCCTATTCTTTATTTCCGATAATTGATGTTTACTTGAGGTCGTAGTGAGAAAACAACGGTCTGGGAATTGCGATAAAACACTACAAGGATAATACGAAAGAGATAACAAGTTATTAAAGCCACTGGCTTCATCTGAAAAATTAATTCAACCCAAGACTAGAACAACTGTTTGTAGTTTCTGATTTCATTTCACGACCTTTTTTCTTTCACAATCAAAGCTTTCGCACAGAATAGGGTTAAAGAAGACATTAGAACAGACCGACATCTGCATTCCATTTGTGCAGTGTTCACTGCAAAACGTAAACATTTTGATCTGATATTTTCTTAGATCAGGTGCTTTACTCATTTTATTGTTTTATTCAAAATAAATGCCTCGTCTTCTGTGGCTTCATAACAGCACAGATAACCTTTCACAGCGATCTCTTTCACTAAGGCTACGCCAGACGTTCATTCGAGTTGATACTGAATACTAAGCAGTTTAATCATATCCCCTGAGGCTTTTGAAGTGAACAAAATTCATGTCACGCGCTAAATGTGGCTGACATTTTGCTTTTGCTTTTATGTTTTACAACTATCTAATAGAGAAACCTTCCTGTGTGTATGCATTGCGATTACTTGATTTTTTTTCAAGTTGTCATTCGCCAGATATATTAGTCAGCATACAAGGCAGTGCAGTGTCGAGTTTGAAGTCGTTTGAATCAGCGCTTCTTGAGAAATTAATCAAAAAATCTTAAAAAATAAAAGTTACAGCTTATAGACCTTCCTTTATACTTACTATCGATTATCTCTTTTAGCCCCCGCTCTTAACGATTATCTAAATTTAGGTATGAAACATTTGAACTAGCAACACTGAAGTGAAGTAACCTAAATACTCAGAAGCTGTAATTCCGTACGACGGACGGAAACTTATTTCACATGACAATTATAGTAAGCAGCTCCAAACACTGTAAAGTCTGACCTCTTCCAAACATGCATCTTTGGAACAGACAGTGTCCCAGTATTTACTAATGATCTGAATTTATAGGAAAATACTTGTTTTGGAGTAAAAGGAAAAATAACCCTACGGGTATCTGTACTGTTGCAAAACCTCAGCTCTATTTCTATTCACTTAGTCGAATTCAAATTGCTGAAACCAACAATCAGTTGAAGGTTAAAATCAATAATATGAGACATTATCTATTCCGCAACAATTAAAATCAATAATGTTAAATGTGTTATCTTGTTATATTGACTTTTCATAATAGCACACGTGAAATTTGTGATGGATTTGAAAGAAAAAGGTTTCTAGAATATAATAGAGATACCCAAGTCAGAAAGAACCACGGCCAATTTTTTTGTCAGGTGGCCATTGAGCTATTAATTTGAAGTTGGCCTTGTCATTCAGTCCGTGTGCTGGCAAAAATTTTCCAAATCTACTCACCCGTTTTCCCATGTTGATTGGTACTTTTAATTGTGCTGCTCTTCGGGTACGTCTTCGTTTTCGGATATGTCAGCGTTTTCAAGTATGTCTGAGTTCTCGAGTATGTCTGAGATTTTGGGTATGTCTGAGTTTTCGGGTATATCTGCGTTTTGAGGTATGTCTGCGTTTTCGAGTACGTCTGCACTGCATTAGTTGTTATGAGAGCTGCAAGCAAATCATAAGAAAGAATACATTTGTGAAATACAAAAATAGCCTTTTAAGGACCAATAAACATTATTGAGACCAAATACTTTCACTATAGTCTCAAAAACAACGTTTACATTCATTATGTTCATCTGTTCGAAGATTTAACTTTAACTTTCCATGCTGTGCGTCCGAGTGTCTTCTTACTGTTGTATACATGTATTAGCTCATAAACTTGTATTGGATTGCACTTGTCGTATTCTAACGTACTTTGAATCTTTATTATGTTAGGCAATTAAAATCGTACACCGCTATGGTTGACTCTTATGATTGTAAATATTCTCACTCAAAGTCACAAAACCTCGCGCAATACGAGAAAACAAGTACATAGCACGAAACCTACTGACAGACTGTCTCAGCAGACTGCGTAACAATGAGTGTCAGCTGTTTTTGCATTTCCGGTTGAACGGTACAGTCAGAGCGCGTAGAGTTTAGGAACTTTTCGGTACCATATTTCATCCAGCACTGGAAATAAAGACGTAGCAAGTGGAATGAAGAAATGAGCGTCGGTGCTGGACGAGATATTTTTCATGATAAAATGTCTCTACAATTATCACATTGTGTGGGATATAAACTGTCCAATCTGATGATATACAATCTGTCGGCAAAATGAGAACACACACACACACACACACACGCATATATATATATATATATATATATATATATATATATATATATATATATATGTGTGTGTGTGTGTGTGTGTGTGTATAGATATGCATGTAATCTTTTGCCTACGGTCATAGAATAGAGAAATGGGTGATTTAAGTGCGATATTTCGAATCCCTGCTTACCAAGAGCGTTGTTAGCTCAATCAATAGAGCGCAGTCATGTTAAGACTTTTTCCTGGTGAACGTGGGTTCGACTCCTGCATGGCACTCATTTCTTTATTCATTTACGTCGTTGGCTGTTCGATTTGCTACTCGGTTAATTCCGGTGCCGGACGAAATATATTTCCCAATAAAACGTCTCTAGAATTATCATAAAGACTGCCCAATCTAATGATATATGTATAAAAGAGTGCAAGATGGCGTTATGGTTGACGACACATGAAGCATAAAAGGACGAACCGAGATTCGATTTCAGTCGAGACATCTTTATTCCACAGTAACGGCCTCTGGGAAGCGTGAAAGCTTGTGCAGACTATAAGCACCTTATTGGCGAGGTATTTGTAACAGCAAAAAGCTGTTACACCTACTGTCTATCTTGACAGAGAATAGTCAGTATGTATAATAATTCGATATAACTACTGCCTTGAAAACTGCAGCAGTTTCTCCAACAAAGCCTTGGTCAGCCAGGCATATTTTTTTTAGTTGAAACATCATTACCATTAACCCATGCGCACCCAGCCATACCTCACGATATCACCAAACTGAAGGGTTTTCTAGAATGGTACTAGAATGCCAGATACATGCAGATGCAGTTTCTGCTCGATCTTGGAGCTTTTTTTGTATATTTCTTCTTTTCTCTTATAAAGTTTTGTTAGATATATCAAAGTCCAGTTGGTATTAAACTTCAACATCCTTTTTCGATAGGAAATGTATTTGTTATCCAATCATGTTTTATGCATACTTCTCGCAGATCCTCATAATTTTCCAGCTTACACAAATGAGTCCAGCCAACATTTTCCTACAAAAAAAGAACCGTTAATTCGAAGACACGACTATTTATACGTTTATTATACAAATATTTTCTTCTTCTTTTATTTTTGTCAAGCTCGTCTACATCTGTAGGAGTTAGCGTCTATGTTTATCATTAGTTTAAAGTATTGTCGCGATGAAAAAAAATGAAGGATTAGAAAAAAGTCAATAACTCTCTTCTGTTTCGGAACACGACAGTCCGATCATTACTTTTGAGCTATGTTAATTACTGACAAGCAAATCAACTGGGAACAAAAACATAACCCTACTTAATTCAAAGAATAAGACAACGTATCACCAGATTGACTCAAATAAGGAGACATTTTTGCTCGTTAAGTTTATTCTTATTGTTCACTTTGAGATAATTTGAGAAATTTCAGAGGTGACTTTTATGTCGAGTGGGAAAAAGAAAAAAAATGTTTTGCATTCTCGTCATTTTGTTTCCTGTCCAATTTAGTTTTACTTCCTGTTGAAAAAATGACCTGAGAAAATGTATAATACATTGCATTTGCATAAAGACGGCACTAACGACTCAATTTGATCCACAAAAGCCGCGGCATGTTTAATTAGTGTTATAAAAAAAAGAAAAGTTACAAACGGTCTGTCGCGTTACCGATTGTTGTATGTTCGGTGGCACCAAATGTAATTATAAACTTCATTTTCTTTTTAGTATAGTTGACAGGACAGTCAAAATACAACTCAGGCTTATGTTGTCTTGTTTTAGTGTTCTAACTTTATTCAAAATTTTGATTGTATAGAGAATGAGAGTCTGGATAAGGAAATGGTCTCTTCTTCATTCAAACAAAGAACTGATTTCCTCTGACCATCTCCAATCACATGTTTTGACGTTATGGCTAGCTGGTCGCTTTTTTTTAACGTATTTTCAGGGTTGAAGCCACGTGAATATACGAATAAATAAACCATGTAATATGATGGCATGCTTTATTCTTATTCGATTACAAGTGCCACCAAGACCTTCTGCTTAAGCCAAGATATTGAATATATTACTATTAGAGACTCAGTGAAATAATTGCTTTTCGACAACCAAAATATCATTGTTTGGGCCCGATTAGTAAAAAATTACAAAGGAAAAATTTAGATAGAAGAAATTCAATTCATTCAACTTCGAATCAATGGAGATGAATAGAAAGTTTAATCTGAAATTTCAAGAGATCATAACAGAACTTATTTACAGTCCAATACCAGAACTGGGAGATGTTTTGATTTTTAGATAATTATTATGTTGTATTTTTGCTGCACTAACTACATAGCGCACATTATAAGGGACAAACTCACTATTAATCGCTTGCAAGTTTAGTACGTAAACTTCAAATCTATGACAATGCTCAAAATATATTTCACCAAGTGTTTGTGTGTGTGTGCGTCCGTCCAAAGAACGATTAAATATGAAATTATTCAAGAAACAAAATTAATAAGGATAGTTCTCTGGGCTTGCCTCTTCTTGGGATGATTGCATATTTCCTGCCAGATCGGTGTACAAGCCCAGGTGAAAACCAAGATTTCAAACGCTGATGAAAATCAAACACGTGAGTCCTCAACCCATGTTGTATTAAGCTGAATGGTGGCTCTATATTTGATTTACACGTATCAAAATGAGTGTTGTCAATTGTCAGTGAGATCGATACCCACAGTGCCTGATTAATACGTATATCATCTTTAGGAAGATGGGATTCGTACGCGCATGCGCACAAAACCACAGTAGAACCATGCTTAAGGAAACTAGACTTGCAGACCATTAAGTTAGTTATGAGTTCGATCCTTATTGTGTCAGACTAAGCTTAGTAGATTTTTTTAAATCGGTCAATTGTTGCCACCTGTAGACCTTGCTTATCTCAGCTGGTCTGCCCAAATAATTAGCTTTTCGCTTCCCTTTGTCATGTCAACCTCAATTTACTTTCGCTTTCTCGTTCTTGCCTCCCAGTTGAGAAGCCACATTGATTCCAGCCTTATCCAGTGTCCGTTGAGATTCCAATATTATCCGATGCCACCAACGCCGTATACACTGTATCCCGTTACATATATAAACGCAGTACAATCATTCTGTTGCGTTTACAGGGAAAACATTTGTACATATTGTGTATATTTTTTTTAGAATCTAAGATGATAATGATAAAATATGAATATAAACAACTGCATCCTTTTATTTCTGCTTTTTCTTTCAACTTTTATTCCAAGTCTCCCCTTCTGTTTCGTTCCCCACTTACGTTCCAGAAGCTATTTTTCACTTATTGTGCATCTTTCTTCATCCATCCCCTTTATTTCTCACCCCCATCGCTCATTACCCTCCCTCTCAATTTGCCATTATCTTTCCTTTTTTTTCTTCTTTTTCTTTTTGGCTTTTCTTTCAAAACCCCTCTCTTTCTCTGTCTTGACTTCTTTCTCTCTTCTTACTTTCTGTCCTTTTTTTCTCTCTCTTTTAATTAACAGGAGCGTTTCTGCGTTTTAGCAATGACCCACCTAAACTGGTTTTAGGTTTGAAAAAAAAAAAAGAGGAACAGAAAAAGATAGCGATAAAAAAAACAAACTGTTTGGTCATCCTTTTACCGAGAAAATCGAGCAGAATTCATGGCTCAGTGGAACATTTTTGCAATTAGCTTTTGTTTTATGCATATTTTCCCCTCTCGTTATGCAAAACTCATAGTAAACGCTAACAATTCGAATCAAAATAAATTTATTGTATTTGGAGAATAATGGAAATTTTGCCTGGAGTTACTCGCATTAAGATAATGATTTAACATTTAAAAAAACTTATGTCAGTTTAGTTTGTTTTTTTCAAACTGAGATAATACATAATTACACAAAAAATAGAAACGATATATGCAACAAATAGCTAGAGATGGAATACCTGTATTCTTGTATTTTTTTAAAGGGTTTCTTGCCTAAGCAAAACATCATAATTCCTTTTTCTCTTCGTTTCATCATTATCCAAAAACCAGAATTGAAGTCTGTTCTTACAATTCTCCTCTCCCTTTATTTAAGACAAGTTTCCCCTCTATCTGAAAGTAGGCTGTTCCTGTGAAAACCTTTCGTGGGTCGATTTGGCGTGAAGCGAAAAAGCAATCACCCCTGATTTATATGGGAAAATTTGGGGGCATTACCCACCCTCTGAAATGGATAGGATGGTATATTAGGCTGAGTTGTCGGAGGTAACGGTGGTTGGAGGTAAAAGTACAACAAAAATACTGAATGTTATTTTCCTTTCTTTTCATGGAAGCGAAAAATGGCTTGAAGCAAACTTTCGAAAAACCAGTGATATTTTTACAGGAAAATTTGGACTTTAGTTGTATCGATAATATTGAATTATTTGATGCAGCAGACATTTATACACACTAAAAAATCAAGAAAATGCCATTCATATATCGAGAATGACACGTAGAATTACAGTTTTTACAAGTATCAAATTAAATTATGATTGTTTTAGTTTTTTTCTATGAAGGGGGCGTCAACCGACTTTAACGTTGGTCTCCTCTGTGTATATTTTTGATTCATACAATTTTACCAATAAATATTTTCGAAGTCTGTCTTCAAAATCATTCTTGATTTTGACCAAGCTATCACATCGGCGAAGATTTGATTATTGTCTTTTCTTATTAACGTGTTGGCATCCCAAAGTAAGTGATTATGTGTAAATTGGTTTTGTGTTACCCTCACGAAAACCGTTCTTGGACATTTTATTCATGGGAGAAAACAATCATAGAAATTAGTCCGAAGCTGTTTCTCTTGAGGCAAGTGGCAAGACGCCTTAGCAATTCTAGAAAAGAAGCTATTACTTTGTTTCGAAGGTAGGGGTCTTTTTGTTGATCCTCAAAACACTAAATCATTATAGCTACCGTATTTCTTTAGCTAATTAAATGTAAATTGAATAAAGTTAAGTTGATTTCGGCAACTTGACTTTTATTATCCTATCGAGATAATAAGGTAGGATTAGGGTAAGAGTCGTTCAGGCAGGACAAAGGTTAGTTTGTGTTGAGGTCTTCGAACATTTGTTATTTACACTAATTTAACAAACAAAATACGGTGAACTCTTCTAGCTTAATGTGGGGACTAACGAAAAAGACGCTTATTTTTGTAAGCAACGGAATCTACTATAGTAATGTTTTTTTTAGTGAAGTTGGGAATAACAAAAAAAGACTCGAAAATAGTGTTTCAAAACGAGTTAGAAGTAACTTGTATCACAGACTTTGTGATGATCTCGAGAATGGTTTTCAGAAATATCGTAATATTCAAGGATAAATCTACTGTCAGAAATGACAGAAAACTACGAAAATTGTTAACATTGAATCTGAAGATGTTTCCTTGTACCGACTGGAAGAATTCAAACCAAATATTATGAGACACAGATCTCGCGTATATTCCATTATTGCCGCCAACTCCACTTCTTTTATGGCGTTTATCTCCTTGTGTTTAATTTATTGCATACAAAAGGTTTTCCTTCAGTCTTTTAAAATATCATCATTATCATCATCATCATCATCACCACCACCACCACCACCACCACCACCACCACCACCACCATCATCATCATCATCATCATCAGTCTTTTAACGTCCATCATTGGACATAGACCTTCCCCAGGATTCGCCACACTTCTCTATCGTGGGTGTTGCGGAGCCAGTATTTTCTGAATTTGTCGAGTTCATCCCTCCATCTTGTATTCTGTCGGCTTCAGTTTCGCATTTGATCTCTGGGGATCCATGTTTTGGGTCGTGATGTCTATCAGTTGTCTGCCATTCTTGCAACATTGCCTGCCTATTGCCATTTAAGTTTTCTAATTGATTCTATGATGTCTCGGACTCCCGTTTTCTTCCTGATAAATTGTGTTGTCTTGTGATCTCTCCATGTGAGGTTGAGCTAAAAACAGTTTTGTAGTATGGAGAAAGCCACTTATTGTGATTACAGATAACGTAACGAGTCAGTTATTGTTATCAAAATCAGTTGGCCCCAAACGTATTTTTAAAAAATAATCACCATTGGCAGCTTCTTTTACACATCCTTCGCTTAATGTTATTGGTCTATCATTGTTTTTTAAAAGACCCTCTCCCTAAATGATCACAATAAGCAGCTTTCCTTCCATTTGTAATTATCAATATTTACTCTGCTTTTCTTAGTTTATTACAGGGCTACCGTTGGGAATAATATCTGTGCCAATCTTTCAAATGAGTACGGTTAGCTTTGAAAATCAGCATTTGGAATTGCAGCCTTATACCTGGGCTATAGAACTAATCCCTGACCTCAATGGTATGTACACAACGAACAGATTCAGTATTTGTGATTCTCACTTGGAGTAAAACTTGAATGGATGGCCTGTGTTGATCTATGAAGTAAAATCAACCGTGGGCAAATGATTACATTGTTGACATCATCTTTGATGTCTTGGCTTACTTTGTATTCCGATCATACTTCAAGCTTTAAACATTATATAAGTATATATTTTTGGACAATTACTTTATGTGGAATATGATAGAATGGATTGAAGTATATGGCTCTTGTAGACTTTTCAAATACAGATTTTACCACTATCAGTAGTAGAGAATTCCTGTAGAAGCCTTTTGGAAGCCGGTATGGCGTCAAGCGGAAATCAACTTATGTGAAAAAACTTTTGGGCGTTTCCTGACATCCAAAATGGCGATGAGGATGGGTCGGTGGGGGTATAGGAGTGTATGTAGGAGAGGGAGAGAGAGGAAGAGGTGACGGCTGTCTCTATACTGGCTCGCTGCGAAACAAGAGCGGGCTGCTCTTTTTGCAAAAACAGAAATTGCGTTTTTTTTTATAATAAAACAATCCTTCGGCTATTTAATGAAAAGACTTCTGTGAATAATGAACTTAGTGCTGCTGGATTGGGGCAACTCCTTGTGATGTAATGGTTGGCAAGCTTGTCCCTTTGATCATGTCCTGAACTTGTTGACATGTGCCGAAACTATGCTAACCTAAGCTTAGTGAATAGTTATTGCCATTAGCTATCAAAAGAACCCTATAACTAATAGGCTGTGCATAAGTTAGTGCTTAGAGTATGTAAATTCTCTCAGTCTACAGTGGATATCTTTTGCATTATTTCAGTCATTTCAAAAGCACCTTCATGGCCATTTATGACCAGGACATAACAATCCTAATAGTATGAACATCTTTATATCTCTGTTTGTATGTTTTTGGCTTTTTAAATTGCAGATGACATAATTTCTGGGTTATTTGGGTTTTTGTTACGAACAGGGTAATGTTTTGGTTACTTCAGATTCACACACTGTCTTGGATAGAATTCTGCTCCCGGTCAGGTAGAAAAATAAGAGGATAGCAGCCATAACACTAAAAAAATCTTGTTTGCACAGTGGAAAAATGTTCATTCTATTCATTTGAAAAGGCAGCAATGCATTTTAAAATGAGCGGTGTGTAGGGTGGAAACAAATAATACTCCCCAAAACGACGGTTTGAGTTAAACTTACGCCTCGTAAAGTGCTTGAATTGGTATTTTTAGTAATTTGTTTGGCGATATGTGATATCAACCCATCAATTACGACTGATTGGAATTTCAGTCATTGCTGTAATAACTATTACACTTCGACTCATGCAGCGGTTAATGGGTTAAATGTGTACAATCAAAACTTACGCTCATCTTTTTGATCCCCGCACTGATATTGCACGCTCATAAAGTTGGTGAACCTTGGGTAGGTCTTTGGCTGGCAAGCATCTGTTAATAACGTCCAGATTGTTTGGATTTCGCAAGTGCGCTGGCCAAGGCACCGACTTGCGACTTGGCTTTTCGTGGGGATCATGCAGTCCCCTATTTCTTGTCGGCAACACTCTTCTTTGTAGTTGTCCGTGTTTGTAGTCGTTGGACAGTTTTTCACGACAGGTTTGGCGCCGAGCAGCACTTTGGTCACGTTGATGATCACCTGGGGATCTTCACATTCGAGCTTCACGAAATTGTGGTAGTTTCCATAACAAGCAATATTTTCCTTCGTGCTCACACCGGAAGCTAAATAACCTGCAAGAAAAAAACACAATAAAAAGATAATTACTTCAATATATATATATATATATATATATATATATATATATATATATATATATATATATATGTATATATATAGAGAGAGAGAGAGGGGGGAGAGAGAGAAAGAGAGAGTTGTATGGTAAAACGTTGAGACGGAGCCGAAGTGTGTTGTGTAAATGGAGTTGTTTATTTACATAGAGTTATTCCGAACATGTTTCGAAGCGAAAAGGCACCATCTACAATGGGAAGGTCTGACATCTTCAGATAAATGAATGACAATATTGGAAGTGTTGTTTTGAATTATTGAGATTTTATTTCTGATGTTTCGACCATTTTTTCTGTCTTCTTCAGAGGCAGATATTGCGAACAAAAATTTGGAGACAACTGTTTATAGCCGGAAATGCCCTTTATATTTTATGTCATTGTTGTTGTTCTTTTGAAACAGTGAATATGTATATATGTATGTTTGTATGTATGCGGAAATGTTTGGCTATGATAGAAGTATGTGGACCCGGATCAAAGAAATTTGAAACTTGCAATAACATAAACAAAGAACGAACATGTCATGAGTTTGATTGTGGATAAATGGGGGAAGGATTTCTCATCTTTGTGTGTAGAAACGATATAAAGGCATGGTCATGTATGCGTAAGTATATATATCAACGAATATATGTAAATGCAATGGGGAGATTATATATATATATATATATATATATATATATATATATATATATTATTGTGTTATCCACAGACATCTGTTTCGATATATTACATCTCTTCAGTGTGGCTATAGAATTTTTATTACCCCATCCACTACTGCGAAGCAGGATTAAAACCTTCGCCTAAGACCCAGAGGCCGATATCCTACCTCTGAGCTACGGAACTGGACGGTTAGTAAGGCTGAATTTAAGCGATATATTCATTTTACGGATAATACATATATATATATATATATATATATATATATATATATATATATATATATATATATATATATATATATATATGTGTGTGTGTGTGTGTGTGTGTGTGTAGCGTATGGTGCTTTGTATCTTGGGTGTGCTCTCGGCTTCAGAATCTCAGAAACGCAAAAGTATTTTAATGTATGTAAAATAACACCGCACTGTAAAAGCTTTTTAGCACACAATGTAGGGAAGATGGCCCAGGTTACAAATCGTAAAATTTCACACCCTCGCTCTTTCGATTATACAACCGACGAACAATTAACGCATTTTCTGAAAGAGTGTGGATTGAGGATCAGAAAACTTTTTTTTATTTTTCCTCAACAGCCCAAGGGAATCAGGGATAATACAAAAACGGACTTTCGAAATTGGGAATTGATTCTACATTTTTAGTTCTGTTGTTTGTTTAGCGAGAAGGGGCGTAAAAAATAGTACAAGAAATAGTTATCAATACATCTATTCATATCCAAGAAGTATGCGCGCAATAGACATTGTTATAATGTCAACAGACACTACTACCAAGCTAAACTATAAAGATTATACGGGAAGAAAAGGTTTGAATTGCTTTGGGGGCAAATACATAACAAGGAATTCGAAATTTCCTACTTCTTCCACGTATAAACTGCTCACCCGCTTGACAAATATTAAAAATGGTATAAATTTAATTCAAGGCCGATTTGAAGACAAAATTAATTAAATTTGGGGAGTAAACAAAGGGGGTGTAGTGGATGAAAAAAAAATGTGAACTATGAAGATTGTGATAATGACTGTAGGATCAGTGGAAAGCGCTCAATCGGTAATAACTATCAGCCAATCCTTACTTCAATTTGACCCTAAAATTTGTTCTTTCGTAAGGAGACAAGAAGAACTTTTAAAACATTTAAAATGATACTCCTTGTCAGCCATGACCAATTAAGCCTGAATGAATGAAGTATTGTTGCTCAATTAAATACACACACACACACACACACATATATATATATATATATGGAGAGAGAGAGAGAGAGAGAGAGGTAGAGCTAGAGAGAAAGGGGCGGTTTAGAGAGAGAGAGGATTTGAGAGAGAGAGAGAGAGAGAGAGAGAGAGAGAGAAAGAGAGATGAATATCGTACCACACCCCATTTCTAAGTAAACTTGAAAGCAAATAAAGTAAGTCTCCTTTACTTCACGGAAAGGAACCAGTTAACCCACGCCTCAAACAGCATGTCTTTCCATCTACACACAAGCAGGGCACTTGTCTTTGTTTATAAATCGAGAGAAATACTTCATCAACTCCAGCGACAACGTTTTTGTCGTTCTTTCTCTCTAACGCTTAATAGTTGGAGATGCAAAAACGTTAATTAACGTCCTTCGGCGTTAAACGTGTTAAACAAGGCACTTGACATTCCTATTCGCTTATCACCTGCCGTCTTTTGATTGCATATGATTTCAGATTTAAACCGTTCGTCCAGTCGGACTTGCAAAGCAAAGAGTCTTATCCAAATACTTAACTAAGTGCAAATATTTTCATAACTAAATGATTTGGGATACAAGTGGAAAGGATTGAAATTCCACACCATATTTAATATATTCGTGTAAATTGTGCAAAAATATGCTAAAACTCTCATCCTAAGGAAAAGAGAGGATAGTTCAATAAGGAATACTTTTAAAAATTAACCCTGAAAAACCTAGAAGGAACGTACGAGATTAATATTTAGATGAAAGTAAGAGTTCAGTCGAAATAGCATAAGCAAGCGACAAAATATACTTCGAACTCCTTCAGAATTCGTGTTACCAACTCACAAATACACAGTGAAGTCATTTCAATCTTCACAATAGTTAATTAGACACCAAGTAAGTGTATAATCACATATATCGAGAATAAAAAAACGAATGTGTATTTGTGCAAGTTTCCATCTGTACAAGGCAGTGCACGTATAAGCCTTTGTTCTTCAGCCCCCACCACCAAAAAGAAGAAATATATCAATCAAAGACAAGTGAGTAATCTGGAATGGTTTTTCATTTTCTGAAGGGCGAGTTACCATACATTAAACTTGCTGCAATAACAGGCAAATTATTGGATAATTCAGTGAGTACTGGTCTCACAACAGCCATTTGTATAACCAGGATGTATTAATGGTCGGCAGCTGGTCGGAATGACACAAGAGTAAGACGGATAACAGACGTTGTTATAGTATAAATCGGACACAAATACGTTTACAAAATAACAAGTGGTGTCGTTGAGAACATTTTTTTACAGCTTTCTCACGTGGTATCAAGAAAAAAAAAGAGACTGTTCAAAAACTGCGACATTGCATCCAGAATTTTCGACAGCATATGGAAACATTTGTTTCTGTAATAAAAGTATTTCTTTCCAACTGAGTTTTCAAGTTAATACCAGTCAAGATAATCATCATATCAAAAATAGAGCGAGAAATATTGTCTGAAATACAACATGCTTCATAGTGAAATTAAAACACACACACACTAATATATATATATATATATATATATATATATATATATATATATATATATATATATATATATATATATATATATATATATATATATACACATGAAGTGTAAACAATACATAGTCTTCTTTATCCATTGTACTGTCTATTTCTTTTTATTTTGGGAAATAATTGTTTTATAAAGGAATGATATGACGAATTGTGACGTAAAAAAGAAAAACATTCTTCTTTCTTCGCCCACTCTCTATATCGTATCTTTCTATCTTTACCAACGCTTTTTCTCTCTTATTATCTCGTCTTATTAAGATAACAACATTCTTTCTTTGTCACGAACGCTTTCTATCTTGCTTTAACCACCCTCTCTTTGAGTCATTTGATTACTTACAAACGCCATAACCTATTTAATTCTGGTTTTAACCAGAAAATTTCCCGTCCTTATAACTTACGTCGCAGTTAAAAAAAACTGACCTGAAATTTTCATTATATAATTTTCGATCCAAGTGATTAATTGAGTCATATGGAGTTGGGTTAAAGTTATTGGCAAGGGAAGAGATTATGTTGGAAATGGAATATCTATTCAACATAAATGCTTCCTTCATCATTAGACTACGGACCATGTACCAAGTTCGTATACATTCATCTGTGAGAAGAGAGGGAGAGGAAAAGTATTTACTTCTCATATATGTATTAATATTAAGTACACATAGAAGATAGATAGATAAATAGATAGATAGGCAGAGAGAGAGGGGGAGGGATTGATAGATTCTGATATATGGTCACAATAATGGAACACAAAGTGCTGGTTGGAAGACTGGATTGCTCCATTTTATTTCAATCAGGGATAAGCCTGTCTGTCTTTAAATCAATATTTGAAACCTTTCTACCTGGGAAAGAACATTGATTATTGGCACTAAATTGAAGTAAGCAATCACCTTGGCCACTAAGCAGGCTTTTCGTTCCTCATACTTAGACAGCTTGGCTTAGTACTTCACAGGGTCAAATGGGAAGAATACGACAGAGACATTTCTCTTACGCTAACCATCCACATGAAGAAGATTTGGCTACCTAGAAAATCTGCAATCCAAATCCTGGCTTTCGTCTGGACTCGAGCTTCCTATTGCCATCTAAGGAAAATTAGCAACCATTTTAGCCAAAAAGCAGGATTACTGCTCTGAATCTATTTTTGAACCTCTCAAATCTACTTTGCAATTGTGACATAAGTAGCCATCCAAGCTATTCGCACGCCACCCCTGTGCCAAAAAAGATTTCCTTTAACGCTTGTATATACGAGTGCACGGGACAAACAAATACTAATTTCCAACGCCTAACCAAACGAAAAAGGCTTCAGCTCAAAACTAGTGTCCTCTTTTCTCCTTTCTTTGCCTGACCACTAAAGAGAAGTCGATATTTGCTTAGAAAGAAGAAGGAATTGACCAACATGGCCTGGTGTGTACATATTCGAATCTATTGTACCTTCTGCAGGTGAATTCAATTGGACATCACGTTTTGTTGACTTCGCCATGAAGAAACTACATGCCTGTGTCGTACAAACAAAATATTGAACTAGTCACCCTCTTACTCTAGAAGAGGGAACAATCCACCCACCTGTCTGG
The DNA here is from genome assembly GCA_963457665.1 of Thysanoteuthis rhombus. Lineage (NCBI taxonomy): Eukaryota > Metazoa > Mollusca > Cephalopoda > Oegopsida > Thysanoteuthidae > Thysanoteuthis > Thysanoteuthis major. Next base: position 26,500,353 of record OY735216.1, on the reverse strand, counting down.
ACAACCAACCAGCGATTTACCTGACACAGTTGTCATAGCAACTGAATATTTGACACTCTTTAGAGGGCAGGTGTTTTGGAAAATCTAACGAACTTTTGTTGACGAATCGGCAAGTGGTTATGAGCATTCATTGGTAAATACGCACAAGTCCACGAGAATGCTCATAAGAATATAAATATAATCAAGGACACCAATCCACTTGCAGATGGTGTAGCTTAGTGGTAGAGATGCAGGCCGACTAAAATTAGGTCAGAGATTCCAACCCATCACTGGTCAGTGAGATTTATCGTCACCATCATCAGTCTCTCAACGTCCGTTGTTGGACATAGACCTTCCCTAGGATGTGCCACACTTCTCTATCGTGAGCGAGGTGGAGCCAGTACTTTCTGAACTTTTCTAGCTCGTCTTTCTATCTAATACTCTGCCGGCCTCAGTTGCGCATGTGATCTCAGAGGATCCATGTTGTGAGTTGCAATGTCCATCTATTGTCTACCATTCTTGCAACATAGCCAGCTCATTGCCAATTGAGATTTTTAATGGATTATTTGATGTCCCTGACTCCTGTATTCTTCCGGGTGTATTGTACTGTCTTGCGGTCTCTCCATGTGAGGCCCAGCACAATTCTTTCTCATACACGTTGCATGATTCTCAATTTGCAGGTCTGTGTCTTGGTTAGATTTCATGTTTTAGCTCCATAAGTGACTATACGGAGGATGCATTGGTTGTACACCCTTCTTTTTAGGATCAACAGGATCTTCTTGTTTTTGAAGGTTGAGATTGCTCTGCCAAAGGCTTGCCATCCTAGGGCGATTCTTGCTTGATCTCGTCTTCTGCCTTTTGAGAACCAAACAAAGAAGAAGAGACAAACTCTAAACCAGAGCAAAAAGAACCGAAGAGACATTTTTGTAATGTTTTATGATGATAAGACCCATTGATAAACATTTTGTCAAAATAAAAAGAATTGCCATTTTAGGTTCAGAGCATATTTTCCGATCTAGTAAAATTATTCAAGAAATTATGCAGACTTTTTAAAAAGTTTTACTACAACCATTTATCAAGTACATGACTTCTGTCAAACTAATGATTTGAGTTCGAAATTTAGTACTTAGTAAACTTATAAAACATAACTTTAAATATCCTCTAGCTTTAAAGGGTAGGTTTACCTCTGCTGGTTACTCTCACTACTATTGTGATGTCACCCCCTTCTTTCTGTGGAGTGCCAATATATAAATGAGGGAGCACAGTCGGGTAGTTGATGAACCTTGGACTTGAACTTTGAGTCTCACTTTCTCTGCAAAGTCACATATTGGGTAGAGTCTCGTTCAGGAACCGAAAGCCAATGTCGTTATGAACTGGAGTTACAGTTCAAGTAACCAGAAGTTACTTGTTTCGTTGTACGACCAGAAAAAAAACAAAGACACAAATGTATACAACATTTGGCAAAACAGGATTTCGTCGTTATAATAGAGGCGACAAAACAAGAGATATCAAAAAATTATTACAACTGCAAAAAGGAAATAGGGATCACAAAGGCTCCTCGTGAATATCAAAATAACTACAGTACCGAATGGTCAATCGCGATAGCTTATTAACTATCGATCAACGAAAGGTGTTTTAAAAACAACTTTTGTACATAAATCAGTTTTTCCATATTGTTAAATTGAGCGATGTACGAACTCCGAAAATTTTGCTTACTGTTTGCTTGCATAGATATTTTCCGATTAAGCCATAGATTTATTACACAACCAGTGAGAAAGGAACAGAGGAAAAACGCCTTGTAATAATAGCTCTCTATTTCTCTGAAAGTATTGCATCGTATATAACTTGCTGTTGGTGTCAGAGTATGAAAGTAAGAAAGCAAAGTATGCACAATATATTTATATATATATAAACATCTCTCTCTCTCTCTCTCTCTCTCTATATATATATATATATATATATATATATATGATCATAAAGTTACATTGAAACCCTATTTGAAATGATCTCCCGTTGTTACACTGTAAATGTATCATTTGGCGTAGATAACGTAAATAAAATAAACAAATTAAAGAAAATGGGGCTGCTGCAGGAATCAAACCATTGCTCTTACCATTAAACTAGACAACTGCTGGTAGTGCAAAGGCCGAGATAACTGTTTCATACCTAAATTCTCACTTTGCTTATCCACAGTCTTTATCTATTCTATTTGTTTATTCCAACGCGACAGTTATGTTATCAAAAATGGATATGTGACCCGACAGAATGACAATGAATTAATAATTCAAAATCATTTTGTCGGATCGTATATCCTTTTCTTAATATATATATGTATATATATATAGAACGAAAGGCCACTAAATGGGGTCTCAGTACCGACTGAGTTATCCCAAGATAGAGTGTCTGTTCACACATACACATGTGCGTAGTAATTCATATGACGACCGTAATTTACATCTCAGGATATTCAAAATTACTCGATACTTTCCGGATTGACCTCATATCTCTCTCTCTCTCTCTCTCTCTCTCTCTCTCTATATATATATATATATATATATATATATATATATATATATATATATATGTGTATATATATATATATATATATATATATATATATATATATATATATAAGCTGAAAAAGAAGTTTAATAGTTGTACAGATTTTCAAAGAGTCTTTATCATTTTATTGTTGCTTTTAAGCATAGGCTTTTCGGTTGAAATATTCTTAGGCCTTCCACGTGAATCGGGTAATTTCTGGACGGACAAGGAATTTCGTAAAGTACGGTAATTTGCCCCCAACACCATGGTTTTTAGTATGTAATTCTTTGTTCCGAATATCTGCAATTTCAGTGGAAGTTTGAAGAGTAAATCTCACAAGAATGTTATTATAAAAAGGAACCATTAAAAATGAAAGAGTTGTCATAAAACCAATCGTTAAACAAGGTATAGAATGATGAAGATACCACATTTCAAAATCTTGGAATTTTATTAAGTTTTCCTTACACTGTTTACCATGGAAGAGAAAAATAAGTTGCACCAATCTTCCAAATGTGGATGATTTGCATGTTTTGAGAATCAATATTCAAAATCCTGGTTTTGATCTGGGTTCAAACACCAACCAATGAGGCTGTCTAGCAGGCTCTAGATATATAGATACCATTATTTCAATATGATTTTTGAACTAGATGAGAAAATAACCTTATTTTTTAAAACACTATGATTATAAGATGGGATAAAGCTACTAATAAGATAATTGTAGCAACAATTCTTCATCTAGAAAGCAACAATTATAAAATGGAGTGAAACTAGACATTGAATAACGTTGGTGAAATTGTTTCATCTGAAAAATCAGCTTTTTTCTTCTATCTTGGCGATCTTTACATGCAAAGTGCATTCATCGAGATTTCGTTGACAGTGACGAAATGAATCAAGATGGAAGACAAAATGATATGCAGCTCCTTTCAATTAATGATGATAACGACTATCACGAATGCTTTACTGGGGAGCAATGGTTTGCAAGTTAATCTCAGAGAAGTGAATTTGAACTTAACTGATGCCCCTCATTTGTGGCCTGATGCCATATTAAACTAAGCTTAGCAAATACCAATAACTCGACTGGTGTTAGTGTATATTTCTTGGCTTTGTGGTTACTTATAAATGCTATTATCATTACTTTTTTTTAGAGACCTAACTCTTTACCAAGTTGATACTTTTCTCGTTGTGAATTCTATCTCTACTTGGAACATTATAATATTTTCAGGCAAATTTTTGAAAAACAAACAAAAATACAAACAAACCTTTGCATGCATTCCACAGTTCTGGCAAAGGGCTGGCTCTTTTCATTTGGCTCACTAAGAGCTATCAAATGCTTATAATAGACACTTGGTGTTAAAAAAGACAATTTCTGCATTGATTACGATGCAAACATATGATATAATACATAGGACATAACTCTTTACTTGACTCTGTGACATTAAGTTGAGCAGACCTTATCATTGATGTTATGCTAAAAATGATCGTAATACAATTTCAATGCAACGAAAAATGAACATCGCCTGATAATGAATGTGCAATTAATTGTGTGCTGTCCAGATAGTCTGGTATGAGAAAGGACATTCATTTTTTTAGAATTATTTATCCATTTTAAACGATTATTACTGTCGCTTTCTGGTCCGGGCGATCGGTGCAAAAATTGGTGATAAAGTATGAAATTCCTCACACATATTTTTTGATAGATACCGATCATTTTCATACATGGAGACATTCTCAAACTCTCTGTTTGTAGCAATGGTTGCCAAAAGATTCATTTTCCATGATATTTGCTAAATATCAGTTCTTTCAAATTTTCACAGAGAAAGGTTTCTTAACGTTTTTTTTTAGTATCAGATGAGCTCAATAACATACAAAGAGTCTACCACAGTCTGATCTCTGGATAGGTATGGTTTTCAATATGGCGCACAAGGCCTTATTACAGACATATCTAATGTTATGAATATTTACATACAACAGTACATACTGTGTAAACGAATTCCTGGATTCACCCCTAAATCTAACAACTTCTTCCTCACTCTGTGGTCCACCTTTTCACAGAATTTCACCGGAATTCACTGGGTAATTTGGGAGATATTGTGTGTGGTGACATGAGTGAATATAGAAATGTACGAATAAATTGCCCCGAAAAGAACTAAAAAAAAATTATCTGAATCAAAAACATATTCCTTGATCCACCGCAAGACTTAATTCCCTCTTTCTCATCACGTGACTTACTCTTCTACAAGATTCTCTTGAAATTCATTTAAAACTTTGGGAATATCAATTTGATAGACAGGAACGAATAGAGAAATGCACGAAAAGAAAAAACCCTACAAAAATATCTCTCAATCAAAAACGTATAATTGGATTTACCCCAAAATTTAATCATATCTTCCTCGATACAAGCCTTATCCTTTTCTCCAAATTACATAACAGTTCATGGGAAACTTCTGCAGATATCTTGTTGACAGACTGGAGCGAACGCTGAATCTTATGGAAAAAACACCGAAACAAATTGGAATGCCCCAAAATTTGATCAGTTCTCTCTAACTATGTGCATCGCCCTCCAACAAAATCCAATAGATATTCTTTGAAAACTTTGGAAGATATCGTGTCGACAGGAGCGAAAGCATAAATTCATAAAATATTAAAACGGAAAAATATCTTTCAAACAAACGAATTCCTAGATCCGCCCCCAAAATTCAGTTACTCCTTTCTTATCCTTTGTCTCACCATTTAACAAAAATGTTTCCTATTTTTCCGTTTTCAGAGGTGTCCTCGTATCTTAGAGGTTCTGTCCATCTGTTTGTCTGTCTGTCTGTTGGTCGGTCGGTCTGTCCCCATATTGTTTCTCAACTGTCTTGTCAGATTTACTTGAAACTTCGTAGAAGGATGTCCCTTGATAAGATACGTCTGACCAAGAAAAATCTTCCGCTCAGGGTCACATGATCTGGCAATCATGGCGTTTAAACTTTATTTTAGACGCTTCATTGAACTTTCGATTCTTGTTTTTGTACATTTTTGTACTTGTTCATGTCTGACTGCGTCATATTTCCCAAAGTTCGCAATTTGAATGAAATTATGGGAGTGTGAGCCTTTATAAAAGGTAAGCCACAAGACAGAAAAGAAGTGATCAAATTTTGGGGTAGATCCATGAATTTATTTTTGATTAAGTGATATTTTCGTGCTTTTTTTTCTTTTTTTCATTTCTGTATTTGCTCCTGTCCGTCTAAAAGTTCCCAATCAATTTCAATTAGATTCTCAGAAAGGGTAAAGCACATTGTAATGAAAAAGTAATTAGATTTAGAATTCGTTTTAATTGAGAAGTATTTTTCTGTTTTAATATTTTTCTACAAGAAAGAGTGAGTTTGGAGCGGATCCATGGAATTGTGTTTCATAGGGAGATACTTACAGGATCATTGGGGTGTTACAAGGTAGAAGATATTATCTAGCAACCGTTGCAAAAGATTGTCCAGTTCAGAATGTCTCCATATTTGAAATCGTTCAGTACACCCTGAAGTTTCATTAAGCCGAGTTTTATGCTTTTATCACAAAGTGGGCGATTCCAACCAAATTCTGCCCTGATCACCTGGGATTTTTGTATACAGACATGCTTTTAGCAACCAAGGGAAATTTAAGATTATGCTTTTAATAGGTTCTTCGCTTCGACTGAATATTCTACGAATCACTTTGATAGAAAGTTAACACAACTTTATAAGCCATCTTGAAAAGACGTAAATTGTCCCATTCTCGTGTCTACCGATTTATTGATAACACTATTCACAGTTATTTTCCTTCCATTAAGAAGCGTATCCTTTCTCTAGAACACTCCATATATTCACTGCATAATACGTACTCGATGTTAAAGGGCTACGCCTGTTGATCTTTCAAGGAATCCCACTTTTACTCACGTTGATAAACGCTTTCGTTTGGAAAATCAAAAGAGACTTTAAGAAAGAATTATTGTTGGGTGGATGTCCTCGTTGTGACTTTCCTCATCATTTTTCATCCATTCAGCTAAACACCTTCAGGTAATTTCTTTCCCCTCAACGACCACTGGGTTTCGGATCTTCACATTGTTTGTGAGACTGCTATTTCTGTTTCAATCTTTTTTCTTTTTTACGGTAATTCCTTTATTCCATGATGCACGATACTTTGAGTAGAAACAATATTCCAAAGAAGTGGTGAAATTTGGTCGTTGACAATGAATAACCTTTGTTTCACTGTGTTAGCTCATCAGATAGACCTTGATATTTTTTAAGTGTATATGTATGTTGATGAAAATGACAACTGGACGACGAAGAGAAAATTTTACCAGAAAAGCATGCGTTATACATCGAAAACTTTCGATATCTCGTGAGCATGTTTTGATGCATTTCAATGGTTGCCAGCCATCTTTTTCAAAGACGCTGGCAGCGTTGCAGAGAAAACTGTTTACATGTTTGTGATTTGAGAAAGAAAAGGGATATATCTCTTTTGTGGGTTGTTTAGTAGGAGTAGGAGAAGAGGTGTTTCTATCTGTATAGGCGAGAGCCATGATTGGTCAGAAATAAGAGGGGTCAGTAAGAGAAGGGGGCAGGGGTTGTCTGTATCTGTGTCGGAGTATCAGACTTGTCTGAGATAAGAAGGGGCAGTGAGAGAAGGGATCAGGATGAAAATGGTCGCTTCTCGGGGAGAGTTTGGCTGCGTTTGTTTTATTTGAATGGAGAGGTGGTGTCTAGCATTCAATGTATAGGTAATGATATATACGAGGGGGGTAGAAGTAGGATGCATTGTTCAATCCTTTTGGTTGTTGGTGGGTGAGACTTTTCTTTTTCTTTTATTAAAATGGTGGTATATGTGTGCTTATACTATTTCTCAAATGGTCTTCTGGGTTCGGGTTTTAGCCAATGCCTTGTACATTCAAGTTGTAATGTGTTTTTATGTGATTGTTTCAAAATCAATGCAGTCTACACAATAACTACATAACAGATTTTTTTGTTTTTAATTGTTGTCTCATCCTATATATATTTATATATCTGATGAGAGAACATATCATCCTATGTACGTATATAGCTAGATAGATAGATAGGTAGATAGACAGAGAGTGAGAAAGAGAAAGAGAGAGGATAAGAGAACATTTGAAACAAACTATTCTCTATTTTCTCAGCTGGATTAGGTTCGCAAAACACGTTAGTGTACTTCAGTAGACAATTATTCAAGCTGCTATTGCAACTGGTGCTAACTTATAGAACTATTGAAAGCAGAAATGTGACCATTTAAAACCGTATTTCATTAAATCTGACTACAAAGGATATAATTTATAGCCAATTTTTAAAAATAATTTCTTTGTCATTTCCAACAGTATTTCTCCACGCGGAACCATGTAAATAAGGAGTAAATAATCTTCTATTTGTAGCAAATTGTAATTTAAACATGGTCTCAACTGCATATCATGTACATAGTTTATACTAGTTACCTTCTTTGCGATCCTAACACGAAAAATAACTAGTCCAGAACAGCTACATTTCAACTGCTCACTTTCTGTGGTCCCTGACCAGGCTTTGACTGCCGATTTACTCAATGTGTTAATCTCTGGGTGATCTTATCAATCGAAGCGCAACATATATCCTTGATAGCTAAAAAGGTTTATCCCAATAGGCTGTCAGCGGAGTCCAACGTTTGCCACCGAGAAAAATGGTGCGATCATCACAGCAAGTTATCAAAGTGGATTGCATAAGACCGAAGCGTTGGACATGGATATATTAGCTATAAGTTTGCACAGATATTGTTTGACTAGGATATTATGGGTTAGTTTGATGAGTAGATAAAATGTTTTTGCTCTTTGGATGGCTGGCTGGTTATGTATTTATCACACCTATAAAAGATATAGAGCGCTAGTTCAATGAGTAGCTAATGTGTTTTGATCTCATAAAATCTGCTTCCAGTACATTTGC
>OY735216.1:26454403-26489403 GCA_963457665.1 Thysanoteuthis rhombus | reverse complement strand
CGTCGGTGGACATACAACTTCCAAAGGATTCTCCAGACCTCTCTATGATGGGCGTCACGGAGCAAATACTTTCTGAACTTGTCCAATTCGTCTCTCCATCTTATACTCTCCTGGTCTCGGTTCTGCATTTGATCTCTGGGGATCCACGTTGTGGGTCGTGATGTCAAGTAATTGTCTGCCATTCTTGCGACATGACCAGCCCATTGCCACTTAATTTTTCTAATGAATTCTATGTTATCCTAGACTCCTACTTTTTTTTAAATCTGATATACTATACTATCTTGTGATCTCTCCATGAGGTATCGAACATGATTCCTTCATGTGCACGTAGCATGTTTCTCAGTCTGAGGGTCAGTCTCTTGGCAAGGTTCCGTAATATCAGCTCCATAGGTGACTATGCTAGTGATTAAATAATCTGCAAGTGCGAAAGATAAGTTCCCTAAATCCCTTTCCGAGATCTGAGAACTAATTTTCGTATCACTTCTTTCATCTAGTATCTCGATAGCAACGTAAATGATTTGTGGATTCCAACGTGCTATCGACGTTATTTCAGTTTGATACTCAATTTAAAAGGCATCGTTTTTAACTTTTCTATGTTTTCCATCACGCGTTATTGCAGATTATTTTTTGCATAATATTTTTCACAATGAAGATTACTGATCTGTCATTTCACTTGTGCAAGATTGTTGATGCAACAATTAGAAAACCTCAAAAATGTGTAATGACCTTGCCTCAGATTAGTTGTTACTTGAACAATTCATAACATAATGATAGGATTTCCAAAAAGAGATAAGTCCAGGCATATCACATGCTAATTATGGAGTACTTTCCCTTATCTATTTGCAAATAATGATAATGTAGATTATATAAAAAGGACATGAGTTGACATCAAGCTTAATGACCGTCGAAGTCCGACTGACAATGATTACACACACACACACACACAAACACACACACACACACACACACACACACACACATATATATATATATATATATATGCAATGCTCTTCCAACTAAGGAATAGAGCACTCTGGTGGATGGGGAATTCTGTGTGAATAATACATCACTTAAATTCAACCTTACTGACCGTCCGGTTCTGCGTAGGGCAGAGATATGATGCCAGCCTCTGGGTCTGAAGCAGAGGTTTCGATTTTACCTTGTGGTACAGAATGGGATAATGGGTAGTCAATAGCCACAGTCTATTGCCATAGTTGTAATGAAACAGCTGTCTATGGATGACACAATTATTTAATTATATATATATATATATATATATATATATATATATATATATATATATATATATATATATATATATATATATATATATATATATATATATATATATCAGTTGATCGTGATTTCAAATCACGGTAGAGGAATGTTAATTTTACAAATCGGTTGGGTTACAGGACAGACAAACAGTGCGGAGTGTACACCCCTAAATTTGGTAGAAATCGTTGTTGCATTCGTTGTTGTTGTTGTTATTGTCTTGGTAGAAGCCCAGAAGCTGGAGATAAGAGCAAAGATGAAATTACAGAATATGAAAATCCAAACATAAATAATGTTTACTTTCGCTAATAGCTCGATGCTATATTTGCAATTGTTTTTACATATATATTAGTTTAAATAATTGTAGTAGTAGTATTGTGATTTTATTGTTTTATTGAAGCATTGCCAATCATTATTAATGTTTGAATCGAGTTTCTTTCATCGTTATGATTGTTTTATATATTTTTCAATCAATAAAGACTTGTATTGTTTTATTTTTTCAGTGATTATTAGACGGTGCACTATTCAATATCCGTTATATTTTACTCTTTCAGGTTCACAAGCCTGTCTCATGAGCCGGTCTTGTAAACCAAACTAACGGATTCGTTCAGTGATGGATTTTTCGAAAAAGAAGGTAAAAAAATAGAATGAAAATCAAGTTTTGTAATTGAAAAGTAAGGAGAGATACTATATTTTGCATTAACTAATTTCGTGATAATAATGGGAGTAAGAAATCCTAAATCACAAGCGTTCGAATACCTTGACCTAAATCTGAAGAGAGATACAAGAATCTCGAGTATGAAGTAGATATTTATGAAGCTTATCTTAGTCTGACGCAGAGCCTTAATAGTGCAGAACTCAGTAAGGACTGAATTCGCTGCAGAATGTATCCATCTTGCACCGTCTCAACGACAATCTCATTAAGTAAACATTCGTTACTATCGTAGTCGTAGGAATAACACTGCTGTTGGTAGTCATTTGAAATATAGTCTTGTTTACATGGTTTGAAACTTGCTAATGACAGCCGATGAGAACTTATCGTTAATGTCTCAAATTTCCCTTTGTTCTGCCCCATCGGCCATCAACTCGATTAGAAATTTACCAGAATGGTAAATAAGGAAGGAGAAGTGAAAGTGATAATGTGCAAATTCCTTCCACTTGTTTTGATATAATGTAAGCCGCAATGCAATTCAAGATCAAATCACCTGTTCCTTGATAGGTATTATACGAATTGAGAAAAATGAATTGAAAATGACTGACAGATCGTACGCGCCTTGACTACATCATTTTGGCAAATTGAGTATATCAGACGACTAAATTGACCGGGAAGTGTGTCATTATTATGTTTGTTGATTATGTTGCCTATCTCTTCACAATTGAAGAAATCTCTCCGTATGCGCAATTCGATTACTCAAAACTGATCATTGTAAAAAGTTGACATCCATCAGATATATAAGTCACAACACAAGGCAGCACAGTGTCGAATTTGAGGTAATTTGGTGGAGCGGTTCACGATAAATTTAATAAAAATAAATATATCTCTATAATGCTGGCTCAATGTCAGCCATTAAACGAAAGCTCAAGGATGCTCTGCCTCTCTTAGCGTTACTGCTACACGTCTCTAAAACGCTAGCTTCCTGTCGGGGAGGGGTCAGAAAAAAACATGATTCGCTCCTGGCAACAATATCACTATTGTTTTCTTCATAGTTTCTATAAATTATCTCCCTTGAATTTCGTGGTTTGGAATAAACCTTGCATCAATCGTCACGTATTACTAATTACTGATAATCGTTACGCAAGTATTTTATAAGATATTATTTTGCATGGCAAGTATGGCAGGCTGCTCCACGCACCTTTACGTCTGGCCCCTTTCAAACATGCACCTTAGGAACGGGCTAAGCTCTTTGTTATTTTATAATCAAGAAAATGAATATTGCACCGTTTAGCCTACTTGCTGTCAAGTGTATTTTTAAATGCAGTAACTCCTATGTCAGGCGTTTCCTGTAAATGCTGTTTAGAATAGGAAATCCTCCTTGCATTTTAAAAACGTTTTTATTTCCATATAAATCAGCTATGTGCAGCAGAATATATGATAGATGTAATATTTGCATAAATGCGTTAAAATGAAGTATTTTGATAATTCAGGCAAGTACGAGCTTTTTTGAAACATGGATCCACGCATATAACCGTCTTAAATTCAATACATGTGTACATAGCCCCTCATCGTTTTGCATTTTGTAATCATACTTTACAATTTCTTGTCGGATTTCGATACCTTGCGAAAGTATAACGCCCTGTCGTACGACGAGTTATATCGCCCGAACCGGTGGACAGGTTAAGTAGGTCTATATTGAAATTAAGACTTCTGTTAGATGAAATGAACGTCAATAAATTTGATGTGTTGAGGTCATGTTCACTCTTCAGTAGTTTAACTATAAATGATGAATTCACTTTTGTTCAGTTGCCTGGATTCTGAGTGATAGCGGCAAATGATACCCAGAGTTCGTCGGGAAATTACAAAACGCATTATCTAACCAATCAGGATATGCCATTCCTAAATCCAATCCCTGAACCCTTTGCAGGGGCCACTCTGAGTCTTTGGATACAAACGCACATTGAGGTAAAGTCAGTAACTAATAATTGTACCTTTGACATTCAGTCATTTTGCCAGTGTACTTACGTAGTAAATAAAATTCTATTGCTGATTCTAAAATCTTTATTTGATTATAGTTCGTTATTTTTCCTCCAGCTACAACATTGAACATGTTTCATGTCTTTGTGCACAACTTAGTTATACCTTTTTGCTCAGTGACTAATTCCAAAGTTAACCAGCTTTTATAATAGGACAGGGATGTCTATGCACATAGATACAAGCAGTCATCTACAGAAATATGGAATTATCAAAGAGCAAAGATCTGCTTTTGGAGTTTCTTGCAATCTGAGAGGTGAATTGAAATGTTTACTGGCATAAATGGTTATTTTTAAGTACAATATCTGATGAAGATGGTGGGCAAATGATAACTCCCCAGCCGAGCTGTAATGATTCCACCGGGTCATCAAAGGAACACGCGGTTAAGCGTTATTCTGATAAAATATTACTCTCTTTGTCTCAATTTCAAACGAATACTTTCCGTCAATTGTTGCCACCAGTTGGTTTTACAGGGAACAGTATTTGCTCGAATCATTGGCTTGTTTCCCCAGAAGAAGTTTACTTCAACCCCCACCTTATATACAGCTTTACATTCATTGGATGAAGACCGGCTTTTGATACGTTTAGTGATGGTTCATTTCGCTTGCACCATGACCTCTTGAACATTGTTGCAAAGTATCCACATTTCATCGCTCGCCACTATTTGATAAATTAGCGAATCTCACCCGGGAATGCAATCCAATAGTATTCCTTTCGCTTAACTTATATTAAACTCGCATATCGAAGCAACTAAGATAGCTGCGGATGTAGATGATTCTATATGTTTGATTTGGCTGTTTGAGTATGTAATATCTCCCATATCCTATAATGTTGATTGGTTTCGAATGATTTCTTGATTTCGTTGCAATCAACCTCACCTAGTTACCCAAACGTGTAGCACCGTTTACCTAGATTATCTCTTAAATAAAACTTCGAAAACTACTTCTGACTCATTCGATCATTCACAGTACCTTCTCCATGAAGTGCACAATTTTCTTTTTGCATTAGCGTTGCATTTTTACCTTTCTTAAAATAAGCATAATATGCCAAAACTATTGTTTGTTCTCTTCCATCTCCAATGTTTGAATCATAGAACAAAAATGCGCTAATTTTGACAAATAAAAAAGTATCCTGTTATGACAGCTGTCATAATACAATAAAAAGGATCTATTCGAATGAAGTTAGTTCAACCTAAACACTTCTGTGTCATTTAAAGACAGAGACAGAACGAAGTTTTTAGTCTGCCCGAATAACAGCTCCACAAACTAGCGACTCCACTCTCACAAATGTTTGAGCTCTGATATGATAAAATCAAGACTAGACCATACCCACGACTGTTGGTCTGTTTCTATAAACAACTAAGTACATTCAATAAATCAAATAATCGAAGAATGAAAGAATACAGCTGATCACTTTGACCATTTCCTGGGTCAGATGATAAAGGACAATAAAAATGAAGTAAAACGACGCATAATGATCGACTGGAAAGCATTTGGTCCGAATAGAGACTTATGGAAGAGCATCAAAGCGTATACAAAGAATGCATAATATCAGCAATGTCTTCTGCACAGAGAGCCAGGGAGAGATCAATGTAAGGAATAGCACTAAAAGATAGAAAAGGATCAACGTGGGTCAGAGAGAGGAAGAGAATGAAGGATATTATCCAAATAATTAGGCAACAAAAATGTAGATGGGCAGGACACTTAGCAAGAAGAAATGCCAGCAAATGGAACAAAAACCTAATATATTGCTGCCCATGAGACAGTAAACGCAATAAGAAAAGAACAGATACAAGATGGAGGGTGAAATCGCAGTCGTGATGGAGGGAGATGGGAAAAGCCTTTGTCCAGCAGTGGACTTAAAATAACTGATATATATATATATATATATATATATATATATATATATATATATATATATATATATATATATGTGTGTGTGTGTGTGTGTGTGTGTGTGTGTGAAAACTGAACTCGTTTTCATCCTATGTATAAATGTTTCGTTGGACATTTTAGACTATTTCCGTCTTGCAATTCAAATCAAATTCTTAACACCAGTTTTCTCTCCATTCAACCACTTTACACTATTAAGCACTCCAATACAAGTCTTCTTTTCCGTTCTGTTAAGCCCTTCCCAACATTACCTAAGATGGAGAAATATTTTTATCAAAAGAAAAGGCTTTATTCAACTTTGTATTAAAAAAAAAGATAACAGGAAAATAAACGAAAGGAGAGAAGAAGAAAATGTAAATGGTTGAAAGTTTGCAGCTTTGATATACGTAATCCATGAGCGTCCTGGGGGAGTGATTCCGCGCTCGGGTCAGACATTATGGCCGAAGGCGAGAGGGGTTTGAAAATTGAAACCTTATAATCAGTAAAGCATAATGTTGCAGTATAATTGTTTTACGTAACCACAAAATGTTCCCATATAAAAGACTGTATTATTATTCGATTGTAATAGGGATGCCAATAAGATATATTCTAAGTATATTTTTTTATCCCCATCCCAGAAATATATCCTTATCTTCCCGAGCTGATGTCCATGCTATGCTGCATATCCATTGTGACCCTGTTGATTCATTAAACATTGCTTGGAAAATATTCTAGTATATTGCCAACATGGGCGCGCACAAACTACATAAACTTAGCAGCAATGAATTAGCAATTGGGTGGAAGTGTGTTGGATCTTTGTTCTCCGGGTTAATAATGGCTTATAAAGTGTTTATTTTTGGAAATTGCTGGGCGAATAAAAATCGAAAGGATTGTTTATTTTCGTCGTACTTTTTATTGAAAATTCACTGAGTCACGTAAATACAGGATGGGCTCTCACTTGCGTGACACTCTTCAAATAAAAAAGACAGTTATCCATTTATATTCAGACATTTTTCTAGCTACAGAAGACGCGGAAGGAGGGGAGATAAATCATGTTCTACAAGACGACGCCCCAGAATACAGAAGGTCTATTGCTTGGTTCAGACGACAGAAAAAAGTAGGGAGATCTTATAGAATAAAAAACGAGACGGATGAGCGCCTACAACCTTACCCCGAAACTAACTTGTCAAAATGTCTTTGAACCAAGAGCCGTGCCCCATTTTGAAGGAAATACAATAAGATTTCATACAAGAGATCAAGTGATTTTTGAAATAGTCGGTGGTTTTATAGAGAAAATAAAGGAATGAAAACACTTGGTCAATTGACTGAAAGGAAAAAAAGGAGAGCCCAATTGGACAGAAAAACGGAAAGTTGAAGGGAAAGAAGCAAATAAGTGTGAATCGAAGGAAGGAAACAGGAAAATAAAGGTAAACCGAAGACGTTGAATATACAACGACTAGATTATCTACCAAAAATCTAAATCCTGCTCTAAAATAGAAGTACATATACGTATAATTCTATCATTGAAGGTCTGGCGATCAAATTTCCGTCTCAAGTGCACGTTTTATAAGGCCGGTTATCACAAATTATCGAGAGGAAAACAAATTTCCAAATCAAAGTAAAACACTCTAGCCACAGACGCTTTAAACGCTCTGTGTGATGTGCAATAAAAATGAGTAGAGATTTTAAATGGCTCAAGTTGCTTACTATCTTGATATATATTAAAGCTTAGTTTTGTTTGAGAAATAGTGGGACACTCGTGGATACGCTTATTAAGTATCACACGACAACATTACCCTATCCAATATGAATGTGATAGCTCATCGTTAATTTACAAGTAAAAAAAAATCATGGATATATTTGAATTTGTATGAGATCTATTTATTTATTTTTTTTAGAAAATAAACAACTGAACTCTTGTCACTGGGAGGATATATTGTTTCAAATGGTAGGTAAGATTTATTTCTATCAGCAAACTTTTTCCTTTCAAGTGGAATGATCCATTGTTACGGAAAGAGAAACAGAAAAGTTACATTGTTCATAATATAAGTGGATGTGTGGATATATGACCGAACACACACTCACATGCGTGTGCGCGCAGGTGATTTGGTACTAGGCTGGTGGTTAAAAGAGACTAGGGCCGATTCTGTACCTTACACAACATACAAGGTCTACCCGGGAAGTATACATATCCCATCCTTGCAATTTTTTCTATTGGGGTAGCTATCAGTTCCTTCGTCGTGCTCTCCTTCATCTCCTCTACAGTCTGAAATCTCTCCGGGAAAATCACAGGGAGACAAATCTGTCTCTCACTAAAACAGCAGAAAAGTCACAAAACTTTACAAACTCTGCAAAAATAGGTTTATTCAAGTATACAGGTATTTTTCAACTGAGCTGTTCAACAAACTAAGCGTAGTTGGAGCTTTGGCTAGGATTAGAAAAATTAATGATAAAAGCCAATAAGAAGGCGCGTAGCATTTTTCTTGACAATAATGATGTAAACATATCAACAAACAGCTATAATACAGAGACATCTTGCTGTCGAGTCCTTTAACAGCATCATACTTCAACAACACTCAGTGGATAGAGTCCCAGCAAACTCATTTGGCAATGCTAGTATAACATCAGGAATGGAAACGAAGATAATCATTTTTAAAGTTACCGAAGCCGAAGAAATGTAAGCCAAAATAGTAATCTATGAAATATGTCTTTTCTGTTTTGTTTTGGAGTTTTCTTTCAACATCTCTGATGTTGGGTCATCATTTCCTTTTTTTCTCATTTTCTGTTGATGCAGTCCTAGTTTCTGTAGGTGATGCCCCTTTCTGTTTGTGCTGATGGCCATCACTGCTCATGCTATGTATCCAGTTTTTCTTCTATCTCAACAAAACAAACCGCTGTATCTGCTTGTAGAAATCTGTGTACCAAAGGAGTTTTTGAGATCACCACAAACTTGGTATTTACAACAGAAAATGGAAAAGCTTTCAAACACTGCTTACAGACATCAGGGGAATGCGTCTGCATTTCCTGGTTGCAAAATCGTTAGTCAGGTCATCATATAAAAGTATCTGGGCGGGTTCGGCATTGACGCCGATAGCAGTCAAACCACTTAAACATCCCTGGGTTGATAAGCGCTGGTATATTTTGAAGAGTTTAAGTTTTGAAAAAAATAGCCCAGCAGATGCACCTGTAACTGGGAGAGTTGATGAAATCCTCCGAGCAACCCAGAAGTTTTGGATAGAGGTCGTGAAGTTGGTTCTCATGTGAGAATGTCAGGGGTAGTTGACTGTGGTTATAGTTGTGGCAAGTTTATGATTTCTTGTGCCATCTCAGATCCATCAAGATCAGCTTTCCCATTCACAACCGGTGTTTGCCATTTGCAATCGGCATCTTCTGTCCTCCTTGGACATTACTAAAGCTTAGCTGAATTCAAAGCAGCGCTCGAGATGTGCCTTTGACCTGGTTCAGTGTATCAAATCTCTCTTGCATCGACATCAATGCATCGTCAACAACAAAAGTGATACTTCATCCATTTTGAAGGCACCAGGGAAGGGTTCGTCTGCAGCCTTATATGCAAACTGCATTTTAGTGCTCCTGAGCCTTTCCCCCTTCAGCTCTGGGTCTATGTTTGTGGTGTCACAGATGCCCTTGACAATTGACACAGCCTTAGCGGACCAAGTGTCTATTTGGAGAGGGGGGTGGCAGTCCCAATGAGCCTAACACCAGTGTCAATCTGCATTGTACTTGACTAAAGCAGCTTGTTCACCTGGTTTGTTATAGTAAGAATGTCACACCATACAACAGACCAAATCAAGAATGAATGAGGCCACTTCTTCTGCAAAGGCTTCGCAACTGAATCACACACACGCACAGCTTTCCGAGTCCCATCTCTGACTTCTTTGACTTGGTCTCTGACAGCTGTAATATTCTGAAGTCCTTCCTATCTGACACCACTCCAAGATCTCAGTGTCAGAACAACATATTTGGCCAAGAGTGCCAAATGCTATGAGGCTTCTGGAAATAGCCAAAATAAGGAATTGCATGCTTGGTTGGGGTAACAGCATCAGCAATGACAAGATTCATTGTATGTGATCCATAAAAGACAAACAGTGCTCTTGAATTGGCAGTCGGGTCTGGAAACTTTGCTCAACTTCCTTGAAAAATCCCCATTGTTTGACTCGTCGAAACACTTGAGACACAACTTCCATTGAAGTATGGAAACCAGTTACCAAGTCCCAGTTTTTGTTGAATGTGCCAGCTTAGTGCTCCTTGTAAGTCATGCCTGGTCGAGACTAGGACTTTATTCCAACAAATTATGGCCATCCCCTTGGCAGGATCCAAGTCCCCCATTCTAATCATAATGCCTAGAGTGTACCCAATTAGCTGTTGCGTGCACAGGGAAATTTGTCTCAATGAAGAGCTTTCCGTCCTCTTTGACAATATCAGGAATCGAATCTGCAGGTCGTTCTGCATGTGATGCAGACGATCTAACCACTACACTATCTGAGTGGACAGAGACTCTGAAAAGGGCCGCTAAAAAGACACATTTCTCGATGTATCAAGTGTTTGAGCTGATGTCTCACCACCTTTTCTTATTAGTCTATAGAAATGACAACTCCTGTTGGTCTATTGCATGTTTGTCTTTAGCCGTCTATCCTATTCCCTCCAAATGAATATGTATGTTGTATGGTCTGGGCTACATCCGAAGGTCATATTGTTTAGTTGTCTAGACCCAGATTGCCTAAATCCAGATAGTCTAAACCTTCATGCTTAAGTCTGTGTAAACCAGTGGTTCCCAACCAGTTATCTTCCATACCCAACCACGACCGCTAAAAAAAAATAATGCCTCCGTTACTATAAAAACAGTTCTTCAAATATATATAATGAAGCACATCTCCTATGTTTTTGCATATGTATAATTAAAATCACACCCATCAACCAAAGTATGTGCTTTTATCGATTTCCTTTACTATGATAAAACAAAAATTTAGAGTTGAAAAGGTATAATACCTCGTTAAATTCAGAAATTAACCAAAATTCAGGATGAAGATCCAAATGCTAGGCTAAGCAAGGAAGTGAGGTCGTCGGTTCATGACGTAGACTGGAGAAGATTCATACTGTGAAAATAGCGATATATATGAATTTTATACATTTTAAAGATGTAAAACGAATCTCGGTATATTGGTTACCAACATGGACACTCGCTGGGCTGGGGAAAAACAGCCACCTGTCTGGATCAGAGGGTGAGTGGTTTAAAAGTTAGGGCCTCACAGAGACAGGCAAAAGAAGTCGTGTTTATTTCACAGTAATAAGTAATACTACATTTTGATAAAAACTAAATGATGATGATATCGTGTAACGGGGTTGCCAGTATTCTTTATTTATCCTTCCGCCCCTGGAAAATCGACAGCAAACACCAATATTTACTAACTAGCATTTTCCACAAGTAGTTTGAAGATCAAAAGGCAATACAAGGAAGATTATCAATTCATAACAACGAGGGTAAAGTGATAAAAGGGACAGGGGTACCGAAATTCCTATTTATACTTCGAGAAGTTATGCATATCTTGTACTACCTTTATTCATTGTAATTATGAATCATTATTTTTTTAAAAATCGATACGCTGCTTTGGTGCCACAACTGGAACGTGATGCCCTATGTGTAGCGCGTTACGTGTGTGTGTCTAGTGGCAGCCTTGATAATCATTATTAATGATTCTATTCATTTCTCTTTCTTATTCTTGTTGCTTTTTATTGCAACTCTCGGGTCGTTTTAACATTCTACGGCAGTTGGACAGGCAGCATAATTTGAAAAAAAAGAAGAGAATTAGCTTCCATTGAGATTTGAACCCACATTCATAGCCTAAACAATCAGGCCCTGTCTCAGTCAGACCGGCTCCCAGAGATTGGGTATGCATGTTCAGATCTCTTCGCGAGCTTATCTTTTCTCCAATTGTCGATTAATGCTTCTTTGATGAAGTATGTAAAGTCAATTAGAAACGTTATGTTTTGAAAGGTAAGCTAAGCTTATCAATTTTATTCCGTGGAAACTGACTTCCATTTTGTATTTTTTTTTTATATCAAATGTTTTTTGGATGAGAGGAGACTGAAAAAAACAGCGTATCTTTGAATGTTCAACCAAATTATCTAATATGGAAGAAAACAATCTTCCTATACACAGTAGAATACTAATAACTCCTTTTAGATTTTAATACATGTGAATTTTTGAACACATCTGTATGTCGATAGTTGTACATATAATATTTTCATGCTGGGGTCCCTTGAGATATGAAAGTTATTTCAAGGGTTATCCCAGGCTACAAAGATCGTGAAAGGCTGTAGATAATTAGAGAAACAATGATGTTAGCTTCCTGTCTTAATAATCAGTGTTCAAGTAAAGATCAAATTTAAAATGGTCAATTTCAAACACGGGCAACCTATTCAGAAGAGTAATGCTTTATGATCGCCCAATTACTGGTAGTCTGTACACACATGACTGTGAGGAGGTGAGCGGGTAGATTATGATTTAATTTCATGTTTTCTCGCGAGTATATAAATCTGAGTGGTTTGAGAAGCAACTTGAGGTTTACAAATGGTTGGGTCTTTGATGATTTAAAATTGCTCCCACCTTCGACAATGGAGCGGTACCGAAAACAAATATTGTGGTTTCAATCCTCTATTGTGTTAAGCCTATAGAAGTTGTGCAATCCTTTTATTTTGGGTTAACACAGGAAGAAGCAACCTACAGATTGACTATGTGGACAAACCTATAAAGTAGTTCAGACGATTACTAAGCTAGGCGTTCTCTGAAAACATACTACATGAAGAGTGGAGGAGGACTGTCTTGCGTTAATCTTGTTGATGCAAAAACGATTCTATATTCGCAATATGTGTGCATTAATTTACCGATGTGTTTGCTAATTTGGAGCTTGCGTTGATTGAAAATCTGGAAGAGATCTTTGTACTGTTTATTTATTGTCAACTATGATCTTACTTACAGGCACAGAGGCAGCTATTATATATTTTATAACGAATGCAAAATTTGTCCGGATAGGGAAAATCTTACAATAATTTCATTCTAAAATGGTTCACATTTGGCATAGCTTCAAAGCGATTTAGATCGCTGTACTAGTAGAACAACTGCTCAGAGAGGCAGGGATTCTTAAGATTATTAATTTCCAAAGGGTTTCAAAAGACCTCTCTCTGTTGCAACAGGGAATCTTCTTTTTAGACTTGCTCCTTAAAAATATACAAATCAATCCAATACTGTATTTGCTGGCATATAAGGCAAACTGTATTCTTTAAAAAAGAATCAACATGAAATACGTATCCAAACATAACCTTGCGCCCAGTGTGCTAGTATAATAAATGAATTAGTATAATCCTAGTTTAATAAAGATCCTTCCCCTAAGTAGCACCTCTCAATCACGCTGATTGGGCTTGCGCCAGGATATTCTCCCATGCATGTGACCATACGCTGGTGGAAGCAGGCAATTTTTGTACTTATCCACAAGTAATCATGTACCGCATTTCATTCTGGTGGTAGAAAGGATAGATACACACATGGAAGGTGAAGGGCTGTGTAGATAAGAAGTAGGGGGTAAGAGTCAGAAATATACCATTGTAATGCATGTTTCCGAGGGAACAGCAGATGAACAGATTGAACCATTTAAGACTGGCACTGTCATTCATCTGATATGATTAAAATTTCATCTCATTATTTCTATTACTTTTTGGACTATCCTCATCTTTGTTGTTTTTCATACAATTCGGACTATCCTCATCTTGGTTGTTTTTCATAGTCCGAATAATTATAGAAATGATAATAATACCTCATCTCAAAAATCCAGAGATATATTCATCCCATTGTTAAACAATTCGTGTTTTTATTCGGGAGGAAATTTCTAGTTTTAAGCGACTTGACTTCCCCATTTTATAAAGAGACCAGTATTTTACTCGGATGTGCTCACTGACAATTATTCATTCTTCTGTTCGAAAAACGCAGGAGAAATAACCACTCCGTCACTTAAAAATACGTCGTACTCAATGAGTACAGATATAGGAAGATTCCGAAAGAGATTACATTGTCTTTCGATCTGAAGATGGAAAGAGCCAGTATCAAATAGCATCAAAACTGGGAATTATACTTTCATTCGGGAACACATGATTGTACAGTTTACTATATAGGGGAAGGAAACCGCTGTCTTGTTTAGATTGACTCGAGCCATCAAAAATAAGCCTTCCAATGAGATTAGAAACTGGAGAAATTCTCATTGTAAGGTTGCAATGCATGTTCAAAATTTATACCTAAAGAGAACCGTTTCTCAAATCAGTTTACATTCTCTTCAGAGAAATCAATAGGTGATTGAGATGGTGGGCAGACCTTTGGGGTTTCGTTATACCGTGACCTTTTCAGATAAGTCTATGTTTGTTGCATTCTTTCCTGCCAACAAGCATGGGTCTGGAGTTTTGCCTAGCCAAGAATTTTGTTAAAATCGCCGTACTATTAAACACGGCAGATTTTCATTCGTAGTGTCGAAAGCAATTATGAATACATAAAGAATATCAGTTCAGATAAAATATCTGTTGAAAGGACTTTTCTCAATATTCACTAATTGTATTTTGGTCAGAAATGGCATCCTTCATTGGAAGGATCGAGGTCAATGCTAATCGTCGAAACTAACTCTTGAACGACAGGGCCAAAAAGGTGTCAAGTGAATTCTTATATGTTCTGTAATAAAAGCTACTGAATATCTCTGGACCATTGAATTGCCAAATAAGAGAGAGGCCCAGGTCGCCAATAGCTAGGGGCGCTTGCCAATTGTCTTGGACAATCATCATCATTCATCATCATCATCAGACTTTTAGCGTCCGTCGTTGGACATAGACCTTCCCCAGGATTTGCCACACTTCCCTATCATGGGCGTCACGGAGCCAGTATTTCCTGAACTTGTCTAGTTCGTCTCTCCGTCTAACACTTTGCCGACCTCGGTTGCGTATGTGGTCTCGGGGGATCCATGTTGTGAGTCGCGATAAGTGGGAAAATTAATAAATCAAACAGAATTTTTAAAAATCAAAATAAGAAAATAATCCGATGTGAAGCCATTTTTTTAGGAATATCTGACTGTTAAATACTTTCTGCTGTGGTGAAACTAAAAGGGACTAGTGTTGAAGGAAATATTCATGACCGATGAAAAACTCAGGTTTAGCTAGTTTGGAGAGATGAAGTGCTCATAATACCTAGGGAAGGACGGTGAGTGGGATGGAGTCCCAAGTAAATAAGATGATAGTATCCTGTGAAGGGCACCGAAGTTTAGCTTGTACAGGGCACCGGAAACCACACGATCGGGCCTGTATTTTTGAATTGTTCAGATCGTTGAACTAAAACTCTTGTTTGAAAGTAAGTGTTAATGTACATTTGTCATGATCCTGTACTTATAAAATCAATCATATCAATTTCTGAGAAATATCAAATCCTTGTTCCCAACGTGTTAATATTCGTAAATTGAAAGAGAAAGGAATCATAAGCTACATAAGGTTTCAATTTTCAAATATTTCCTCTCTTGAAGCTATGTCTCTGAAGATAAGCGAATAATATTTTATTTATACAATGTGGAGTGAAATTTGAATCCTTTTAACGTTTTTTTCTCGGATCATTTAATTATGAAAAAAACTGGCACTTTGCTGAATATTTAGATAAGACTCTTCACTTTGCAAGTCCGACTGGACAATCGGTATTTACCTGAATCTATTTTTTTTTCTTTTGCAATCAAATGACTGTAGGTGATAAACAAATTGGAATGCTAAGTGCCTTATTTGACGCATCCAACGCCAAAGGACGTAAATTAACGTTTTCGCTATTTCACCCGTTAAGCGCAAAAAAGTGAAGAAAAAAAAAGTTTGTGTGTATATGAAAAGGCGTGCAATTTTCAGGGGTAGATTTCTTTCAGTAAAGCGAACTTCTTTTTTTTTATATAATTTATTTATTTAAAAGAGAAAAGAGAGTGGAGGGTTACAAAACTTTGCGTAAACCCCATTCAAAAGATTTGTGTTTAAAATCTATATTTGCTGCGGCGGAAAAATCTCAAAATCCTAATTTTTGATATCATTCTGTCTAAGTGGAATTGGAAAATCATTTTTCCCTAAAATATCCCTTAGATAAAGCTGAATTTTAAATTGTCAATTTAATTTTTTTTATGATGTTTCTTTCCAAATTATGGTAAATCTTTTTTGATTATTTGCATAAATATAATTTTTGCAGCTTCATTCTTTCTCAACTTCGCCCGCTTTCTTTCTTACTTTCTGAGGCATTACCTAATTAGAAAATTGACTCAGCTTAATCTTACTCCTCCCTGCCAAGCTAAACTAGACTTACTGAAGAGTATTAGAAACAATCAGCCAAAATTATCAAAATAGGTTTCTTTAGTTTCAAGTGGGACTCGCTGGCTGGGTAGCTGGCTGTGTACGTGTCGCGCGTACGGGTCACACCAATAGAGCTAAAAGGCTGAAAATTTCAACATTTACTAATTATTATGTCTCAAAAAAAACTTTTTACCACACCTACCTCCAAATAGATTTTCAGTGCGAGACTCGGTCTGCAAAATGCAAAATTTGTTACTCAGTGTTCGGCAGCATCTACACTAATTTTTTTTGGTTTTTGTTTTTATTTTTCGATTTTGGCTCTTTCAGTGATTTTTGTATAACAAAAGGCAGGAAGAGTAACTTATTTGTGGCTCATCTCTATTTCCAATATTTAATTGATCACCCCCAACATGGCCAACTACCAAAAAAAAAGTAACGTTGGTTATGTGAGGGTTTCTGTTGAGGGACTAATCAGACCTGTAAGAAACTAAGAGAAGACAATCATTGACACAACTCTCACCCACCCACCCAAAAAAACGTCAGGGCCTCAAAACTATGAACAAAGCTCTTGGTCTAGGATAGAAACAAATAACTAGCATACTCAAAGAAAGGGAGACATAACAACAGACAGAGACAGAATTGTCTAACGCAGCCAAGAATTCTACCAAAAACTCTACTCTTCAAAGCATGGATTACAAAAAAACGAACAGGATATGCAAGACGCGGACGATCAGTTCGAGGATAACCCAGAAGTTACACCATGGGAAGTAAAATAAGACATCAAACTAACAAAAAAAGGAAAAGCCCCTAGACTAGATAACATCACCATCGATCTACTCAAAAAAGCTCGTAAGATTGTCACTAAAAAAAAAAACTGGCTATTCTATTCAACTTATATCTAAAGCAAAGTAAAGTTCCAGAAGACTAGAAAACGGCAATCATAATAGTTTTACATAAAAAGGAAATCCGAAAGACCTCAACAATTACAGACCTATAAACTTATTCAACTGTATCTACAAACATTTCACAAAAATCATCACCAACCGGATCACTAAAAGACTAGATGAAAACCAACTGCAGAAACAAGCTGGCTTTAGAAGAAACTGCTCCACCATGGACCATCTTCATTCAATGAATCAGCTGAAAGAAACAGCAGCAGAATACAAAATGCCACTCGCTGTAGCATTTATGGACTTCAAGAAGGTATTTGACTCCGTGGAAATTCCCATGGTCATGAAGTTCATCACTCCACAAGGTACAGACCATGCATACATCAGAGCATTGCAACATATATTCAGTCACAGCAACTCCTTCATCGGGCTACATAAGGATTTTGAGCCCTTTCAGCTCCAAAAAGGAGTAAGACAAGGTGATACCAGCTCACCCTAACTCTTCACTGCCTACCACGAGATGATCTTCCGATACCTAGACTGGGAGAATAGAGGAATCAAAATACACGGCGAATATCTGAGCAACCTCAGATTTCCAGACAACATCGCCCTTTTTGCAAAAAACCTATACAACCTCCAACTAATGTTAGATGAACTATACGAAGAAAGCAAGAAAATCGACCTAGACATGAACTTCAGCAAAACGAAGATCATGTGCAACAATCACGTCGGAAATAAAAACACTTAAGATAAAAATCGAAAATGCAAAGCTGGCGAGAGTAGACCACTACATCTACCTAGGATAACGAATCTCCATCAAACACGCAAAAGAAGAAAAAATTAAGCCACGAATCACTGTAGGGTGCCAATCCTTCGTCAGAGCAAGACCAATCTTCGAGAATAAGAAGATCCCCTTAATTCTAAAAATGTGAGTGTACAACCAATGCATCCTGCCGATAGTCACCTCCGAAGCTGAAACATGGAACCTAACCAAGAGACAGACCAGCAGATTTAGAAGCATGCAACGTTCACTTGAGAGAATCATGCTCAACCTCACATGGAGAGAGCACAAGACAGCACAGTATATCAGGGAGAAAGTAAGGGTCCAAGACATCATAGAATCTACAAGGAAACTCAAATGGCAATGGGCTGGTCATGTTGCAAGAATAGCAGACAACCGATGGACGTCACAACTCACAACATGGATCCCGTGAGATCACATGCGAAACCGAGGCTGGCAAAATACAAGATCGAAAGACAAACTAGACAAATTCAGAAAGTACTGGCTCTGCGACGCCCACGATTGAGAGGTGTGGCGAATCCTAAGGAAGGTCTATGTCCAACAACAGATGATAAAAGAATGATGATGATGATGATGATCAAAGTAGTTATAATGGAAGATTTGTCACTAAATTTTTTTTTATACAATATATTTCAACTTGTATTTTCTAGATGTGCTTATCATTTATACATGACACAAACAAGGGCACATTTATTTGATCGCTTGAATAAATGTCATAGAAAGAAGGGCTTTTTAGAAAATATGCTAATTGTGCCTTAGAATCAAATATCACGAAAATCATTCTCTAATAAATAAATAGATAAACTCGAGACATACAATGTAATCTTGAATTTATTATCAGATGAATAGTTCCATCTGGGAAAATGAACTCAAATTAAGATGAAAAAAACAGTAAATCGAAATCTTATTAATAATTGACAATTCTTCATCTAATAATAAATTCAAGATAATAGTTATACCACCGGTTTTCCGGCAACCTACGTTCCAGAACCTTACTGGATTATCCATTTACCGGTCATTTAATAATAATTCAACAATACACCTCTGGCCCTATAATTATGCATATTTTATATCATTAACGCATTAGGACTGATAGAAAGTTGAATTGAATAAATATTGAAAGTCAATTGAATGGGGTGAATGCAATATATTAATACAAGTGATAATATCTACAGATATGAATGGATCAGATGTGGGTATACATGTATTGCGTTTACGATGCATGTTGGAAGTACTACCCATTCCGAACGTGACAAATTGTCGAGTTTTCTTAACTCTCCAATTTTTTCTTGCATCGATGTTGACTTGCGCTTCACGCCTCCATTGACACCTGTGCTTTGCCAAGAAGTCATTACAAGAGGTAATGTTGAGTGAAATAGGCGAGGAATTTCACAAAATCAATGGAACGACCCTTGTAGTAAAAGCAATTAACAGATGGCTTCGCACAAGACGCCACCTGTGGCAAATCAGTACATCATATTTTTTTCTTAAGTGGATCAAGGCAAACATTGCATAGCAATGATTGGTAAGCGAATCTTGTTGCTGATTGATAATGGGTTCGATCCTCAGTGGATCTCCCATTAAACTGAATAAATAAATCATATGAAAAAAAAAATAGATCAGGGCGCATGTCGTGTAGCAATGATCAGCAAGCTAATCTTGCTGGCCGTTGTTAATGGGTTCGACCTTCATTGAATCTTGCACTATTGATGGTCTGATAACAAACCATTTTAATAAAGTAGGACGAAACAGAAGATCGTCAAGCTAATGTTGCTAGCCGTTGTTAGTAGGTTCGATCATCATCGGATCTCTCAGTATAGATTGTCCAGTACCAATTCATGCTACGTTAATATCTACTCATATACTAAAGAATGTGATTCTCTTGGTTCTCTGTCATCTTGCTGATAAAAATACTTCCTACCCACCATTAGAAGTTACAGATTTTTCCACTGAAACGAATTCATTTTTCTTTTCTTGAAAAATCGTTTTCATTGGAATTTGAATATATCCAGAATTGATTTTTTTTATATAATTTATATAATATAAATCATGTAATCAAAAATGGAAATTATTCGCAATTACTTGAGCTTTATAATTAGTTGTATTGAAAATAATCCACAATATTAAGAGAAAAATTAATAAATCCAAGTCTAATTTTAGGCTAAGATAAACATCGAGAGTTGTCGTATATAGAGTTCCTTGATTAGGTTTTGGATAGCAGTTAAGTCTTTGCATATTCAGTTCAACGAGTCCGTTTGTAATAACTGCATCACGGTTTAAACACAGTGGCTGATCCACAAGCCAATGGCAGCAGACTCAAAACGTGTTGGATCATGGGAGTTCCGTGATCATCATCATCATCAGCAGCAGCAGCAACTTTTTGCCGTCCATCGTTGGATATAGACCTTCCCTGGGATTCGCCACACCCCTCTATCGAGGAAGTCGCGGAGCCAATACTTCCTGAATTTGTTTTTTTTTTTTTTTTTCGTCACGTCATCTTATATTTTGCTGACCACAGTTTCGACTATGATCTCTGGGGATTCATGTCGTTGTGAGTCGTGATTTCCATCGATTATCTGTCATTCTTGCAACATGACCAGCGTATTGCCACTCGAGTTTTCTTGGATTCTATAGCTCGGATTACTGTCTCTCCTCTAATATTTGCTGATTTATGATCTCTCTATGTGATGTCGAGCATTTTTTTTTTTTTCGCATTTCAGGATGGTCCAATTTTTCAAGGATGTAACACAATCGCAGATTCTTTCAATAACTTTCCAATTTTCACTTCAAAACATCAGAGTTATTCGCAATGACTTCAAATTGATGACTCTTGACAGGTTTGTTCATACTATTATGAACCCTTTGCCTCCAGTAAATAATTTTTTTTAAATCCTAAAGAGGTGAAGATTTCCCGAAGATAAATCATTCCAATATATAAAACACAGCTAGACTAATTCCAAGCCTCTGGGTCTGAAGTAAAAGTTTAGATCCTACCTCGTGGTACTGGAAGGGATATTGGATAGTCTATAGCCACACTGAAGAGTTGTAATAC
This sequence comes from Thysanoteuthis rhombus, assembly GCA_963457665.1. Taxonomy (NCBI): domain Eukaryota; kingdom Metazoa; phylum Mollusca; class Cephalopoda; order Oegopsida; family Thysanoteuthidae; genus Thysanoteuthis; species Thysanoteuthis major. The sequence goes on along the minus strand of OY735216.1, from coordinate 26,468,465 downwards.
TACGAAACAGCTGTCTGTGGATGACACAATCATTAATCATTATCATAATTAACACTCCCCTCTTTAGGGTTGAGCACTCTTAGGTAGGGCAACTTGTCCACTGAAAGCTACTATAGCAATGCTCTTCTAACTCTGGAATGGAGCACTCTGGTGGATGAGGAATTATGCGTAAGAAGATATATCGCTCATTTCAGTCCTAATGACTATCCAGTTCTGCGTAGGGCAGGGGCAGAATATCAGCCACTGGGTCTGAAGCGAAAGTTTCAATCCTACCTTGCAGTACTGGAAGGGATATTGGATAGTCTATAGCCAAACTGAAGAGTTGTAATACAACGGAACAGCTGTCTGTGGATGACACAATCATATATATTTCATAAGTTGGTGGTAATTCCATTTAGCAAACATTCCTCTGTGTCTGTCTTCGTTCCCAAATTTCTAAACTAAATCCATATATACTTCTTATATGAAAAAAGAATTGCATTTGATCAAAAGTCGCGAAGACAATGAAATAAAACAATACATCCGACTGAGAAACAAAGAGAAAATAGAAATTATCGATGGTTTGAAATGTGGCGAAAATAGTTACGTATTTCCCACCAGTGCTAAAGGTCGACGTTCGAGTTCGGGTAAAAGTGAGGATTTTGAATGCTGCTTTACAAAGCAGACAGGCTTGCCCTATTTGGAAGAATGACGTAAACTTCCTCCTCCCGTTTGGTCTTGTGTCATACTAAACTAAGTTTATTAATTATCAGAAGAATGGAAATAATCTTGAGACTTGCCATGTGCACTAACGCTGGGTTTTCACAGCAATTAATATTTTGGACCAATCTCATAAATCAAGGGATGATTCCGACTATTAAACTGAGGTCGATCAAATTTCATCATCAACATCATTATATTTATGTGTGTATGTGCGTATTATTATCCTGGCTGTGCATCTTCATCATCATCATCATCATCAGTCTTTTATCGTCCGTTGTTGGACATAGACATTCCTCAAGATTCCCCAGACCTCTCTATTATGGGCGTCGCAGAGCCGGTACTTTCCGATTTTATCTAGTTTGTGACGCCATCTTGCTTTCTGTCAACCACAATTTCTCATATGATCCATATTTTGAGTCGTGATATCCAGTGATTGCCTGACATTCTTGCAAAATATCCAGCCCATTGCCATTTGCTTTTTTAAAAATGATTTCTATGATATCTCGGGCTCCTGTCTTTTTTCTAATATGCTGTGCTGTCTCATGATCTCTCCATGAGAGGTTGAACATGATTCTCTCTTGTGCCTGATGCTTGGTTCTCAGTTCGAGGGTCAGTCTCTTGGTTAGATTCAATGTTTTAGCTCCATTGAGAGTATGCATTGGTTGTTTACGTTTATCGAATTTAGTAATAGAAAAATCAAGTGAGCATTTTCCATTATCTTAATCATTTAGTCACTTTTTGCATCGTTTTATTGCTATAAAAATTCAACTATAAAATACCAGGAAAAAAGTCAATCTTTTCTTATTCTTCCATTTATATTTACATTTATATTCAACTGTGGCGATGGGCTGGTCATGTTCCTAGAATGGCAGACAACCTATGAACATCACGACTAACAGTATGGATCCCCAGAGATCACATACGGAGCCGAGGCCAGCAAAATAGAAGATGGAGAAACGAACTAGACAGGTTTAGAGGGTACTGGCTCTGCAACCCCTGCGGTATTGAGGTTTGACGAATCCTGGGGAAGGTCTATGTCCAGCGACGGATGATAAAAGACTGATGATGAAGAAAGCTTTTCTTCGTGAAATTAAAAATGCAGAAGCCAGAAGCCCTCATGGTTACTATTATTCCAACCGTATAAAATATGTTGTTTTCAATGTTGAGATAAAACAGTTAATCAAACCATTGACTGTTTGAGAGTAGAAAGATATATACATATATCGGAAAAACAGTGATGAGCAGTTCATTGCCGTTTAGTACGATCCCTACCTAGCGGCCAAATCTTATGGCCTTATGCCAAACTAAGCTAATCAGATACCTACATACATTCACATGAAGAGATAGCTATACATATGCGCGCGCGTATATGTATAGCAATTTTCCGGATTTGATTTGTAATTAAGATATCGTCACGCACATAGCTATTGAATTGTAGCTGAAAAAAAAAGACTTATATACGCCGGTAACATTTACATTTTTACAGCCATGATTAGGAACTGAACCCCAAATTTCCCACTGCAAGACATTATAGCAATGCTTTCCATTTCGCGAAAGGGGATGACTTACAAATAGTTCTGTTGTGGTAACTATAAACAGTTATGATAAATATATGATATATAATTCGTGTGTATTCCCCCGACTCAAACTTAGACCTCAAAAAGCAAGCTATACGAGAGGATATCCAAGTTAGAATTTAAAAATTAGAACAATATGATTTTAATAAGAAACAGGTCTGGTTAGTCACTCAATAGAAACCCTCACGTGACCAACGTCTTTTAGTTGCGTACCATATTGAGGAGGTCAATTAGAAAATTGAAAAAAAAAGGATGATCAATGAATAAGTTACTCTCCCCTACCTTTTGTTGGGCGGTGATCACTGAAAATTTCGCGTTTAAAAAACCAAAAAAGTACATTGTAAATGCCCCCACCAAGACTTTAAAAATTAGAAAACTGTTTTTTTTTTCTAGACATAAGGAGTGAATGACTAAATTCTCAGCCTCCAAGTTCCATCTTTGTGGCCTGTATGCGCGACATATACATACATATCAAGCCAAGCAGAATCACTTAAAAACTGTATAGACCTATGCTGACAGTTTTCGTTGACGGTTTCTAATACTTTTGTCATATGTTATTTTTTACGAGCAGCTTTAATGGCATTGATATTTATCAAGTTCAGCATTGTAGTGCTCATACGTTTGTCGCAAAACGAGGCTCGAACGCCCCACGGTAATAATAATCTTTGAGACTAGCTTACATACCTATTAATCGATGGTGAAAAGCCCAACATGGAGATATAGTTCAAATATGGTAACTTACTATACTTATGAATGAGGTGCTCGATGAAGATCAAACTCAGCGTTTATTCTGGTATCTTATACAGATAAAAATTCTCGTTATAGGCAATTATATAAATTCTTCTTAGTGCTTTTTATTAGTCAAGCAGATAACGTTTTCTTATCTGTTTATGCAGTAGTCAACTATTTAGTGAGACAAGAAAGATGTAAGAAAATTCAGTAGAATTACCGAAAAGAATGCCCTGATACATTTATTTTCTTTGATATCTAAAAGTCCATAGCACAACACTTTAAAAAAAAATATGTTGGCACAGAAGCACTAACTGTTAAAATATCTTTCAATACAAAATGTTATATTTTTACAGAAGCAATTGTATTGGGGCCTTTTCTCTCTTCGAGGCGTTTTTCCTCAAGTCAAAGCTAAAGAGAATGAAAACGTTCACAAACATCTTGTCTACACTGTTTATAATTTATGGCATATGTGATAGTCTGCAAGCAATAAAAAATATCCATATAGCAGAGCGGAACAAGGATTGTGAGCTTAGTGGGTTTCAAATGGCTTTTTTAAAAACAAATCATCACATGAAAAAGAAAAGAAATTTCAAACATCAAGTAATATGTCATCTTACATTTGAGTCGTAGTCCTTTAGCTCCGAAATTGACCAGAGAGTGAAGTGAAAAAAATCTCTCAAAGAAATATACCACAGAATTATTGAATGAAACATATATATAAAAAAATGAGACGGGAGATAGCTTACTTATATTAAATGAAAAAACAAAATATTTCTTTGTTTTTAAGATTGATTTATGATTACTAGTGATAATCTGTTGTTTTTTTTTTTGTTTTCTTTTATCGATGAAATTTCTTTATGTAGTTAATTTTAAAGAAATAACATTCTGCTTTTCCTGAATAGAGTGATGAGGTCTAGCCTCCCCGCTGTTTTCGCACCGCCATATACAGTAATGAAGCATTGAATTGTTTTTCAACAATATTCCATGAAGCTGATATCCAATTTTAAAGTATAATTAAAAAATCGGAAAATCTAGAAATAGGAAAAGATAACAGAGAAAAAATTCGTGGTGAAAACATCTTTTTCCGGATTTCCCTCTGATTATTTCTTGGTCAATAACGTTTTTTCCTAGGTTTCAATTCCTGATTTTAACGTGAAAGTATGTCTTCGTGAGGTTATCTGTATAAAATGATATACCGAAAATATTTTTTTTTACTTACTGTTAATCAGCGGCAGGTAGATAAGAATCAAAAGAGTAGATTCTATCCAAAGTATTCTCTCGTTGGCTTCCATATTTCTGTGACTAAAAGTCCAAAATGGCCACCATCACAGACAGGTGGAAAAAATCAAATGTACAATCCTTCAGTAACGCTTACACTCGCCAACAGTTTGTGACGGATAATGGGGTTAAATCCCAGGAGTGTCAACTAAAATGGCGACCACACAAATGGATACTTCTGTTGAATATGATAGGAACACAGAAATAAAACTAACCAGGGGTGTATGTTGCGTACCACTTCGTGTATTGGTGTATTCATATATATATTTATATAACCTGTTTATATATTTATGAAGCAGTGTAAGAGAGACATCAAACAGAGTTCGCTTTGATTACTAGGCTGTTATCTCTTGGTTTACTCAAAAAACTTGCTCACAAGATTGAATGTAAGTTTGTGCGCATGCGTGATTCTCAAAGTAGGTGATGGGACACGCAAATGTTTGTGGATGTGAGGAAGTGTATGTAGACGAATCTGGTGGTCGTGATTATTTACTTACGTGGAGGAAAGCGAAGAAAAAGAAATCATATTAGAAATTCCTTGAAACATTTATATAACAATGGAAACGAGTATTCTTCATCATTTCTCCCCTCATTATTATCATAATGTTTTCCTCTGCTGTTCAACGATGATTTTGTGAGTCTCTTTCAAGTAAGAGAGAAGTAAACACACACACACACACACACACACACATATATATATATATATATATATATATATGTGTGTGTGTGTGTGTGTGTGTGTGTGTGTGTGTGGTACAATTCAGGCTAGCAGTATAACAGGGCAGAAACATGAGCTAGTTTGTGTTGCGAATCCACATTCTACTATATATATATATATATATATATATATATATATATATATATATATATATATATACACTCAAGTTAGCTTGATAAATTTCAAAATAGTTAGGTAAAGAGAATGTGTTGCGTCAATCGTTCAAGAGAGGAAAGTAGGCTTGCTTTGAGAATCAGTATTCAAAATCCTAGATCACTCCAAGGCTCGAACACCAGTGAGAAACACGCAACTACAGGCATATAAATCACACAAACACAAACACATACATACACACGTCCACTTGCTGATATATAAGGATGGATCAACAAGTAGTTATTAGATGGATTATTTATCAGAAATTTTCTCTGCATAATATCCACTGCTGGATTAAGTGCATTGATAAAGAAGGATATCATGTTGAAAAGCAACTATCTATCGTGTAAAACAAATGCTTATTTCATTATGAGGCTCTGGATTTATTGATTTGCCTACGTATATGAATATGTGTTCCTGTAGTGTTTTTTCAAAAGTTTTGGGAGGATTTGTGAACTTCCTTGTTTCCCTACTTCTTCTTGCTTCCCTACTTTTTCTTTCTTCATTTTTCCATTTATTCTTTCTCTTTTATCCTTTATTGTAACATCTCTTCTTTCGCCCATTATTTCTTTCTCCCCTTTTTTCCTTCTTCTTATGTGTCTCTTACAGTTTTATTCCTAATTGCTCTTCTCTCCCAATTGTGTCCTTCAGTTTCTCCCCTCAGTTTTGTCATCTTTTCCTTTCCTTTTCATTGGTCTTCTCTCTTTTCTTCCCCTCTTTAGTGACACGTTTTTTTGTTTTGTTTTTTCCTTGCCCTTTCTTCCATTTTCTCTCTTCCCATATTTCCCTTTCTCTTCCTTTGCCATACACAAGAGTGGATATATTTGTGTGTCTCTGTGAGTGGACGAGTTTGCGTATGTGTTTTAACGTGCTAATAGCGTTAAATAAATAAATAGTACGTGAAAGCCTTGAGTAAATATCGGCCAGTCCCAAGGCAGCGGAGTGACTGTTCGTCAACAACAGCTCAGTCGGTCACTCATTGAGTCTCTGGTCATGACATGCAATGGTGCAAAAACTAAGCCCCAAAGACTTGTTAGACTGGTTGACGGTGTTGGAGGCACAACTGAATTTCGAACGAGTTCGGTGAACGAGATCTTCAATTAGAAACCATCAACCAGAACTGTCAACGTAAATTTATTCATTTTTTTTATTTTGGTTGGTCAGTCTGTCTGTCTGTCTGTCTGGCTATGAATGTATCACGTGTACCGGCCACACCAAAGGAGCTAGCGGGCTGAAAATTCCCCCCAAAAGTTTTCATCTTATTGTTGTTTTTTCAATTACCCACCTAAATAGGTTTTCAAGTTGAGGGATCAGTTTGTAATGTGATTATATGCTGAATCGGTCCCTCAGTTTGAGTCCAGCTGCATTCACATTTATAGTTTTTTTAATCAGACTTTTTTAGTGATCACTACCCAGCAAAAGGCGAAATATATAACTGATTCATTGATTTTTTTTACCCCAATTTACAATTGATCACTCCTAACACAGCATACTGCCAAAAAGACGTTTGTCACCTGACGGTTCAGTTTTTATTGAGTGACTAACCAGACTTGTCTTTTTTTTTTCTTCTTGATCGCTTTCTCCTTACATTCTTTATTTGTCCTCCCCAAGCGCCTTTCTTATTTCATCCCTTTTCCCCTGCCCTCTTTCGAAACCCTACCTTCCTCGTATATTAACATATGCATATGTGAACTAAAGAAATGATTTGTATTAACAAGAATGAAAAAAGATATAAAATGGAAGAACGCCCTGCACGGCAAGCAATCGAATGCGCACGCGCATGTCGCTAATTATCCGAAATTTAAAGCAAAGCGAATTCAAACAGACATTCCAATGCACAGTTGCATGCGTACAAGTACACACATACACAAATCTCTCTCTCTCTCTCTCTCTCTCTCTCTCTCTCTCTATATATATATATATATATATATATATATATATATATATATATATATATATATATATATATATCCTTCTCCCTCTCTCTCTCTCTATCTATTAATATATATATAACTGTTTTGCTTTTGAAATCCCTGAAACGGTTACATGGTAAACAACAGATGATCCTGACAAGAGAATATTTACACATTGTACCATAATAACGAAGTGTATGAAAAACAAAATAATGATTAAAAAAAATATTGAGGAAAATTACATAAATTGTATTAACAGATATTGGGAAATAAGTGACTGCAGTGACACAATTGTTTTTTAGTGTTTAGTGTTTAAAGCTGTAAAAGTTGAAGTATAAAGCAAGAATATATCTATAATAAGACGTAAAAAGAATAGATAATTAAAGAAAATGAGACTGACGCAGGAAATTTTTTTCCATTGTTCCTTCTATTTACGTTGTCTAGTTTGAATAATACATTAACCGTCTAACGACGGAAGATCATTTCAAATGAGAGTTTCTGTGTAATATAACGCAATTTATAATCATTCTGTCGGATCACATGTATACATTCTTTAATATATATATATATATATATATATATATATACATACATATATATATATATATATATATATATATATATATATATATATATATATATATATATATATATATATATATATATATAAGCGAATTTGGTTAGACGAAAATTATGATATTGATGGTGTAAGACATGGATAATTCAGTCTAAGGTTTGTAATCTTGAAATATTTTGTCAAATTCTTCTTTCGGATACATTGGTAGAAACTCGACCCGATTTTTCTCTGATTAATTGGTATTCTAAAAGATGATGGAGTAAGTTGGTTTGCAAGCAGCCGTAGATTAAATCTGACACAACGGATTTAATATTCACATCGGTGAACCGTAGTGACACGAACAACGTGTCACATCTGATATTATACTTACTGATGCCTCATCGTCAAGTATGTTTTGGGGTAATCTACGAAAGTAAGCCCTTCGTTCCAAAAAATAAATGATGTGTAGAATGAAATTAAATTTATGTACAGCACTTTTCGATAATATCCTATGTAAATAACAAAATACGTGTATTACACCACGACCCTAAAATAATTTGAAAAAGCTAAATATCAAAATCATAACTTGAGGGAGGTGGTGTTTTATCAACACTACTGGGGAGCCCTCTAAATATAACTCTTTTGTTATAAAATCTACGAAATGATTACATGGTAAGCAACATAATAAGAAATATTCACATAGTTATGTCAGTTTTAATTTAGAACTGCATGCAAACCAACTTTTGTTATCACCTTTAAAAATACTAGTTACCCTCAAAAAAATCTTTGAGTAGATTTACTTCCTACATATTCAACTGAAGAATTTAACATTTGTTCTCTAACCTTAGACTTAATTTTTCACGTCTGAATTTTCACGTTTATATATATATATATATATATATATATATATATATATATATATATATATATATATATATATATATATATATATATATATATATATATATATATATATATATATCCAAACTGTAAGAAGCCTTCAACAGATGATTCAACAGCATGGTTCTAGACCCGGAGCATAATTACCACTAACCCATTGCACTCCAGCAGTGCCTTACAATATCAGTAGACTTCATCGGTTTTGTGTATCAGTATGGGAGTACCAGATGAAAATGCAGCCTCATCGTATATTTCGTCTTGTATTCACAATCTCCCGATCAATGTTCCTGGGCCAAAAAAATCTAACGATAATTCAATGATGTGTGATTTGAATTCTCTTACCGGATGCTAATGCCAAGACGCTGAGCGGCGAACGTGAACTGCAGTATGGTATTTCCCCGACACTGGTTCCCTTCAACCAATTTATGATCTCTGTCTCAAAGTCTCCACCGAACTAGACAACTAGGCAAGATTGCTAATCATTGCTCTGTGGTAAGCACTGTCTTTTATACTTAATAATCGTTACAATAGTAGTGAGCCCAGTGTAGATCGGACTAACTACACTAGCGATTCACAGCGATTCCTAATTTTACAAAACAAATTTGGGGGGCTTTAAACCTATCGTCTATTCTGTCCAAATTACACCGCTTGATTGTCCCACGTGAGAACGCCCTAGTGGCTATAATTGTTGGTTAAACATGGCTGTTTACCTGGTGGTCATAAGTTCAATCCCTGGGAATGACAGTGGAATCCAGCAGAACGAGCTGAAGGGACATCACGGGAACATGTAATGAAGAATAGTCTACCCCTTGTGAATTGAATACAGGGTTCAGTTAAGAATTTTGAGAACATTACCGAATACGACAGGTGCCCAAAGAAAACGCAATCAACATGTTATGACTATTACAATCAAGATGAGGATAACAGTTCAAATTATTCAGCGTTTAATGATGGCAATTCCCCACATCAGGAATTCAGACGGACAAAACAAGGGTTTTTTTCCAAGTTTAACATCAGATATTATTTTCTACTGTTGCATAAATTCTAACTAATTAATGAATTTTAACTAATTAAAGTAATCTCTATTGGTTCATCTTATGGAAAATGAAAGCATCAACATAATAAAATAAACAGAATTAATTGCTAGGTCGGAAATTGGAATTAAAATTGAATTGGCGAACAACCAATTCCGCGGATATTAATGTTCATCTCTTCATTACGGAATAAAGATATCGACAGAAGTTCTAAAAGCCTGCTTATTCTGCTTCTCACTGTTGGCTTTCAGGGTAATTGATATTGAAAAAAAATGGCGATGGGCGGTCCATGTTGCTAGAATTTCAGACAATCACTGGACATCATGACTCACAGAGATCATATGTGAAACTGTGGCCGACAAGAGATAAGATGGTATGACGAATTAGACAAGTTCAGAAAGTTTTGGCTCTGCGACGACCTAGATAGAGAGGTCTGGTGGATCTTGGGGAAGGTTCATGTCCAACGACAGACATTAAAAGGCTGCTACTACTGATGATGATGATGATGATGATGATGATGATGATGCGCAACCAGGGCCATAATACGCACGCACACATGCACAACCAAGGCATATATATATATATATATATATATATATATATATATATATATATATATGCACCGAGACCAAACCTATCAAGAAATTGTAGCTTTAGAATGCGATAAAGACTGCTACTTATATGCAGTCTGAAACAGAGCAACTTATCTTACTTCAGTAAATAGTTTAGTTTTAATACACAGGGAAAAATCGCGAAGGTTCAAACTCTTCCACATACAAACACATGCATCCATGTATGAAGACAAAATACGAAGGAGAATTTAGTTCCTACTACGCTAAAAATAAAGCCAACAGTGACTTATTTCATTGTTCTTCCTGTTACCAATCATCTTGATACATGGGCACCCGATAAGGCTCAAATAGAAGAATCAGTGCGCTCATATAATGAATGATACTCAGCAAGAAGCTACCATATTCATTTTTCTAAATTAACGGTAAGGTTGGTGGTTGGTTGGTCGGTCGGTCGGTGTGTGTCATCATCAAGCATTCCACCTGAGCGTCAGGCTGGATCGTTCGTGGAATCTGTTGAGCAAGGATTGTTACTCGGTTTGGCCCATCTCCACTCCAGGTATGAGTCTGTTATACATAGAACTGCCTTATTGGGTGGTTTCCATCTGGTATGTATTTGTATACAAATATATTGAACGAACTGTAAGGGTTCAGTTTAGCATTAATCTTACATTGTGAATAGAACCCACCTCAGAAACTCTTAATATTACTAAAAAAAAAAAAGGTTTTACTTTGCAACATTTCCCTGGGTTCATTGTGTATGCATGCCAAATGTGTGCTCCAATTCGGTTGAGCTTCATCAATGTTTAATAGGGAGGCACAGTAACAAACATAGCAAGTTTTTTTTTATATATATATAAAAGATATTGTTTGTTTTATATCATAGAGAATAACACTAACAATGAAAGATTTACCAACGTAATTGCATTTCTTGTTGATTCAACTTGAATGGAGATATAATTCATTATTGTTGGACGTTCTTGGGGCCCTTTAACAGCAATGGTGTCTATGAATGGAGGTAGACTAATTTTCAAGAACGAACCAAAATTAAGATATAATACTGCTGAAGCTGCAAATAACGTCAATTTAAAGCATTTAGCGTGAACACAATAGTCGTGCAAACAGTTCGGTTCAATAGGTCTGGAAATATAAATACCGATTATAAAATCGATCGCAATGGCCAACAAACCACGAAAAATGGTTCGGGCACATTCTGGAGACTCTGAGACTTCAACAGCGACCACATCGTGTCATCTCAAGGCAATTGGAAGGGTTAAAACGTTTTAAAAATGGGTCCTACATGAAGTGTGGGAAATGCTTCATAATAGTGATAGACCCCGCAGATATCAATGGACGGTTTCTAAGCTTTGGCATATAACGTCTTGCTGCATCCTTCACATCCATCTGACACTTCTACAGGTTTGCATTTTGAATTTTATATCCATAGTGAAACGTTTAATAATAGGGAAGCCATAATTAGTGTCTTTCCTGAATTTGTGGCCACTAAAACTAAATGATTTAATATAGGTGTTATATATTAAATGATCATGGCGAAAAGGGTTATTGCTTCAAGTGAGTCATATTTCAATTAAATACGTCTTTTTATCGTTTAAATTATCCCTCATCTAATCATTGAATAATGACATTTCATATGTAACAAGCTAATAGCAACTCATCAGTGTGTCAGGCGGAGTAGTTCATGGGACCTCTAGGGCAAAGAGTGTACATTGGTTCTGAGTTCATCTCTTCTCCAAATAACATGAGACTGGTAGTACAGGGTTATGCTGGACCAGTAGCGGGGAAGAGTCCCACAACAGATAGAGTCTATTACAAATGCTAAAGTATTCATGAGTGTATCTCAAATGAAAGGTCTCAGCACACAAGTATTTAACAATCCAACGTGATCCGAATATTTCTCTTCGGTGGTTGGTGGAAGTATCCCACACCGGCTACAAATATTTCTTCTTTATCCGAACAGTTTTAAACAGAATTCTTATTTTGACAAATCTAAGACACAGAATTATGAATGATTGGCATTCAGATAAACCGGTAAGGCTGTTAGTTTAAATTTATTTATTTGAATAAATATTCTGTGGGTGGGATCGATATTTCCAGGAATTATTTGGATAAGGGGAAAATAGGAGGAGAATATACGAGGGTGGGTCGATAAGTCCGTCGTCAGGCAGAGTTGTTAGCTGAATTTTGATCTGAAATGTTCATTGTATAGTGTTCAATCGACGTGGTTAATAGAGAAATAAGAAATAACATTCATTTAGGAAGTGCCAGATTAATGATACTTACTTAACACTTCAAACCTTTCTAGTATATTTAATTTACGTGCATGACGATTGCATCAAATCATTTTATAATCAAATGTATTTCCAACACTACTTTTGCGTCTATCATCGATTTTGATCAGTATTTCTTTCGTCTTATTATCTGTTGCAGTTTTATAGCAACTATTAGATCGTTAAGTGAGCAACACAGACCACAAATAAAGGACATGCCTCTGGCAGGTTACGAACTCGCATCTATCATTCCTGGAGGGCTGTCTATCCGTAACTGCACCTTATCGATTAAGCTATATAGGCCAACCGGTACGAGTCATCAAACTTCAGCCATATTGCTATATTCTTTATCACTCCGAATGCCTCACATCACCATTCTGTATGTTTACATTTTACACGAATAGTCTTTGATGTCGTAGCATACCTTTTTTAGATGGAGCATTAGCAATCATTATTAATTTTCGACTGATATTCCTTTATTCTTATTTCTAACCGTAACTCAACGGTCGTAAAATGATAATCTGGTAGTTTCAATAAAAAGTGACAGAAATAAAGATGAAAGAAATGCTATTGAAAAACCAATAATAATTGATAATGTTTCATCTGGGGAAATCTGAATGTTTTTTGTCCCCCCCCCAGCCAAAAATTAAATATCCCCGACTCACATCAGAAATTGAACAACCGTTGCCATCAGAGATGTAAATGCATTCGTGATTGTTTGCTTCTTTTTTCATTTCAGCGCAAACTATTACCAATTTCCAATGCAGTGTTTCTTTTCAACCACCCTGAAGTTCCAGGTGACCGTCCTCCCCAAGGCTTCACCTCCCCACTGCATCGTCATTACCATCATATTTCTCGTCAAGTCTATCTCCCCTTCCTCCATTTCCGTTGGTGCCTTGATCCTTAGTTGGATTTTCCACGTTCATTCAGCAGGTAAAACCAATTTTCTTTCTCAACCCTCCCGATTTTTTCCTTTCGATATTCATCTTTTTCATTCTTTTCTCCCTCTATCCTCTCTTTTCTTTTCTGTAATCCAGATTCCTCTTTCTCTTTACTCTTACTCTTCTTCTTCTTCTTCTTCTTCTTCTTCTTCTTCTTCTTCTTCTTCTTCTTCTTCTTCTTCTTCTTCTTCTTCTTCTTCTTCTAATGTTTTTGTTCAGTGGCCAGCCAGTCTGCTTTTCTGACGCTTCGTGGGGGCGACAGCTTATTGTATTGACTATTTACCCAACAAGAACCGCCATCGACAAACATAGGCTGGCTAGGCGACGGCAGCAAACGTAAGCAGGCAAAGAATTGAAGCATTTGGGGAGTAAAAACAGATAGCAGACACTGTCATATATATATATATATATATATATATATATATATATATATATATATATATATATATATATATATATATATATATATTACCTTGGGCCTCACGTCCTGTTGATATCATCATATATTCATGTATTAGCATTGAGCTTTAGTTCTGGGTGGTCATGAAATTCGGCAGATGAAATTTACATTGTCTGAAATACTCACAAATTGACTCAATGTTTTCTGGAACTGAATGGCACCACTAATTAGGCATTTCCACTTACAGGAATCAAGGCTTGGAGTAAGCCCTGGACCTATTTGACGATGCAATGCAAGGCAG
>OY735216.1:26434403-26449403 GCA_963457665.1 Thysanoteuthis rhombus | reverse complement strand
ATCTTGTATAGTTGCCAAGTTGTGATTATGAGTTTCACTACGGTTAAAGGGGAGAATGTCGTGTGAACCATTATTCAGAATTGAATATTTAAAGAGTAAAAGGAAGGACACCACCGTATATCTCTTTACTTTGAGCAAGCAGCATTATAACTACCTAGGCATTCTGTCCAACTATTTAACCATAAGCGGGTTTATTTATTCTTGTTCACCTATGGAAGTTTGAAGTAAAGATGTTTGGTTCTAACATATTCCTACGAAAAAAAAAAGTCTGACTGAGTGTAAGTGTAAATACAAACAGACAAGTTAGCCGTGTGAACGTTCAGTTTTATAAAATATTCATACAAAAAAAGTATGTCTGACCAAGTGTTCACCTTGCCTCCCTCCCCCGCCATAAATCAGTTATACTTCCCTCTATGTATGATTTTCGCTGGACGAAAGATCAAAATTAAATCACTTCTACCTTAGTCCATTAAGCACCTAGAAAAAGCTGTAAGAATTAGAATAGACGATCTACAAAACCAAGGTGAAATGAATGTATTAGACAAAGAACGAAGCTCCTGGAATCAGAAGGCATGGAGGCAAAAAAATGTTAGAGAGATCACGAAAAGGAAAAGAAAATTAGAGGGATCCCTTAAAAAAGGTGTGTGTGAACTCTTCAAATGTCGTTTATGATTTTATCTTCGAAACTGTTCTAGATGTAAGAAAAAAAGCAAGTGGGTGGTTTACTAATTGATTAGTGAAATGAATGATTTAACACTGTAATATAAAAACTATCAAGAATTGATCTCTTTTCAGAGTCTCTTTACGTTATAATAGAATGTTCTCAATAGATGCCTCCATTTAATATAGAATTACATTGAAATTGACACCCCTCCACACACACACCGAAAAGTATATTTAAGGTTGGGGTGAAAAATAATGGAGTATGACAAATACATGCCAGATTTGGTCGGGTTGTGCCCATGTTTGGAGGGCTTCTATAGCGTGACAGACAAACACTGTTACACACATACACACACACATACACACACACACACACACATACACACACATGCACACACACACATATATACATAAACTCACACGCTGTGTATACGTATATATTTATGAGAATTCTCTCTCATATATACACACACACACATACATACATATCTCTTCTTATATATAAGTGTGTGTGTGTTTTTATATACACATACGTACATATATATATATATACATATATATATATATATATATATATATATATATATATTGAGTGTGTGTGTGTGTGTGTGTGTGTGTGTGTGTGTAAAACACTCACCCCTTGCTGATATATCCCATACAAAGCCTAAATAGTTTGTGTAATTACCTGAGCTGAATTCAAAAACATTTGGATTCAGCTGATGATATGTAAATTTGTTTGCCACTGGGTAGATAATCAACTCCACTCAAATCAATTCCTTCTCTTTCTCAGACTGTGAAGCTCGATGCGTGTGTTCACTAAATTCAAAAAGGAAAATCTATAACTTTGAACGATCTTTCTGTTACAGTATTTTTCTTCAAGATGGAACACTTTATCAATTGTTTACTAACATCACTGCGCAATGCAAGAAATGTAAAAAGTCATCCTCTGTGGACAGGGGGGCTGCTAGGCACAAGTACGCAATGCATCACAGGCTTGGAAGGGGTACCAAAGCAAACTTACAATTTGGACAAAAAATCATCATTCATAATTACGATAAGCACCATTACACAATTATAAGCAAAGTAATGCAAAGTTGACAGAATTTCTCGAAGTAATAGAATGAATTTTGGTGCCCCCAACACCTCATCGTGCACCCAGTGGCCTCTGCTTTGCCCTCGGTCTTTTCGGCTGTAAGACTCGACCTACCTTCTCTAAGGTCAGTTAGACAACAACAATTTAGAAAAAAAAGTGACCCGAACAAGGCAACAGGTATTGGTTGTCACTCAATAGACACCATGTTGGGGATGATCAATTGAAAAATTTGTGAAAGGAGTGGTCAATGTTTTTACTTCTCACGCCTTCTATTGGGCATTCATCACTAAAAATGTTTACATTTCCGAAAAACTAACGTGAATGCTGCTGGATTAAAATCTAAGGGATTGATTTAGCATGAAATTACATTGGAAATTGAATCCACAATAAAACTTATCAAGGGGTGATTTTCTATTTTCAGCCCTCTATCTCCATTGATGCAGCCTGTACGCGCAGTACATACATCCATAGCTAGCCAGTCAGCCAGACCCGCTAAAAAACTGAAGAAACCTATGCTGAAAGTTTTGGTGACAGTTTTGGTTGACATTTTCTAACAGGAGTCAGGGTAGAGAAGACAAGGAAGAAATGGTTGTACATCTCTTGCAGGTATGTTAATGTTAATTCTCGAAATATCGGGAAAGTAACTTTCAAATCAGATTCAAGTTAAGGAACGCAAGCGTAAAATAGCCCTGTAAAACATTTCTAAAAGTTCCACTATCATCAAAAATTGACATGTAAAAAAAAAATCCTGCTGACACCTACTTGGAATAAAAAAGATATTGTTTCTTAGTTTCTTTTTGTCTCTTCAGTTTGACGGTTTGATGCCGGAAAACAGAAGTCATGGGACTTGAAGCCACAGACTCATTCATTCATTGATTTCTTTTCTATAATACCTTCTGGATACCTTCATATAGGTTTTAATGGCCGCCGTTGAAATATTTTTTTTTACCTCTGTCATTTTTTTAAAGAAC
This sequence comes from Thysanoteuthis rhombus, assembly GCA_963457665.1. NCBI lineage: Eukaryota > Metazoa > Mollusca > Cephalopoda > Oegopsida > Thysanoteuthidae > Thysanoteuthis > Thysanoteuthis major. The sequence goes on along the minus strand of OY735216.1, from coordinate 26,446,676 downwards.
CTTGGGATATTATTTTTTAGTTCTCATACTTTTATATTAAGACACTGTTATTATATGGAAATAATTTTTTACATAACAAGAATTTTATAAAATTTTCGAATGCTACATTTACGTTATTTCAATTTTAACCGCAAATGGACACTTTTTCATGTCGTTATTTTTCTGAAAAATCTCAGATTCTATATTTTTTTGGCAGAAACATCATATCAGATTCTTTTTTCTCCAAAAAACGTCTTTCCATCTGCCTTCTGTCTGCTCATCTGTCTAGACGATATCTTCGATATTACTGAGAAGAACTCAATAAAATGGAAGGGTAGGCGATGACGTAAGGAAGATATGCATAAATTGGGGGTCAGATCTAACTTAGAAATAGTAAGAGATCCAATGAGGTTCGAACCCATTGGCCACGACCAGCAAGGTTAGTTTTCTGATCATTGCTCAACGATGTGCGTCCTAATCCGGTTTTCAATCGGTTCATAGCGTTGGTAAAGATGAAAGATACGATATAGTGAGTGGGATGAGAAAGAAAAGAAAGAAAGATATATTTGTTCTCTTTTCAAGTCACACTAGGTCCTAATATTCCCTTTTTTAAAATCAATTTTCGAGATAAAAAGTAGGAAGTATGAGAAAGGAAGAAATAAATAAAGAGAAGATAGAGAGAAAGGAAGACAGAAAGAAAAAAAGGAAAGCAGATTATACAGTATTTATAAGTAATGTATACACTCCATTCATATATTTTATTTTCATTTTTGATGCAATCATTATTTTTGTTTCGGATGTTCCAACGAGGATTAGCTTGAAAACAATTAGTTTTATTTCAGAAACAAATACAGACAAAAGCCGTCATAAATATGCAACGTCACAGTTTCTGAACAGAGTCAGTCATTTTTCTTGTTTTTTTTTTTGTTTTGTTTTTCGAATGAAACGAAGTCGTTTCACTTGGAGAGACCACTGTTTCATACGGTGAGTAGGAGCTATTTCACCATCAAATTTCTTATCTTTAATTTGGAGAGTCTATTATTATAAACAGAAAACTAAGCGAACGAATCACATTACTCATCGGTGACAATTGAGCATAAGCCAATTGAGCATGAGACAATTGAGCTGGGAGAATAGAGAAGAGCACAAAAGCCTCAAGTAAACTCTCGGGAGAAACCAATAATCTCATGGAAAAATGCTGAAATCTTGGGACACTAACAATAACTGTAGAAAAGATCAAAGCAACAAAACTGAACAAAACCATTCGAAAAAGAACGAAGAGAAGATGAAAGAAGTCATTGAAAGCATTCTCGAAAAAGATAAGGGCTTTAAAAGTATTGGACATTTTCTCAGCCGAGGAAGAAAGCAAATGACTAGTGGGCTCGAAGCAAACGGAGATCTGATAACGAATCGTGGCCAAATTGTCCAACATGCTAGGGAATTCAACAAAAACCTCCATTCCACCAAACTAAGGATTCAGAAAAATAAACAGGCATCACAAGCCGACAGTGATCGATTCGAGGATTTCCCATTGATGCTCCATGGGAGGTGAAGCAAGCCATCAAACAAACAAAGAAGGGAAAAGCCCCAGGATCCAATAACATGACAATCAATCTACTCAAAAAGCTGGAAAAGTCATCACCAGGAAACTAACCATTCTTTTTAACTTAAGTCCAAAACTAAGAATTCTCAGACGATCGGAACACCGTAATCATAACACTGTTATTCAAAAATGGAAACCCAAAATATCTCAAAAACTACAGGCCAATAAGCCTACTCAATTGCATCTACAAATTCTTCATCTAAGTGATTAGCAAATGAATCACCAGAACGCTAGACGAAAACCAACCACGGGAACGAGTTGGCTTCAGAAAAAGCTACTCAAACGTTGACCATCTCCATTCAGTAAACCAACCAAAAGAGAACGAAGTAGAATATAGAATGTCACTCGCTGAAGAATTTGTTGAATTCAAAAAGGCCTTCGACTCAGTGGAAATCCTATCAACGCAATAATACAACAAGGTATAGACCCTGTATATGTCAGAGTATTGCAACATATTTACCAACATAGCATTTTTTATTAAAACTACATAGAGACTCTGAACATTTTCAATTCGGAAAAAAGACTGAGACAAGAAAATACCAGCTCACTCAAACTCTTCACAGCCTTGAGATGATCTTTCGAAACCTAGACTGAGGACACAAAGGAATCAGAATAGACAGCGGATACCTAAGTTGCCTCAGATTTTCTGACGATGTCCCCTTTGGTGAGAATCTTCATGATCTCCAGATAATGCTAGCCGGACTAAGAGAAGAAAGCAAGGGCGTTGGCCTCTACATGAACTTCAGCAAAACGAATGTCATGTACAACAAACATGTTGAGGCCAAAGACACGTCGATCAAAATTGAGACCATACAGCTGAATAAAGTAAACCATTGCTTTTACCCAGGACAACGAATTTCTGATGAATCCCCAAAAGAAGAAATCAAGCGATGAATCACACTAGGTTGACAAGCTTTCGATTGAGCTTGCTCGATTTTGAAATTCTACCGTCTTGAAAAGAAGGGTTTACAACCAAAGTATCCTCCTGGTAGTCACACGGAACCTAACCAAAAGATTGACCCTTAAGCTGAGAATCATGTAACGTACACATGAGAGAATCTCACATAGAGAAATCATAAGACAGCACAGCATTTTAGAGAAAAGACAGGAGCCCGAGATATCATAGAAACCATTAGAAAACTCAAATTGCAATGGGCTGGACATGTTGCAGAAATTTCTGAAAACCGTTGCACATCTCAACTCACGACATGGATCCCCAGAGAAATTGTGACCGACAGAAAGTATGATGGCGTGGCTAGCTAGGCAAATTCAGTAAGTACTGGTTCTGCGATGCCCATGATAGAGAGGTCTGCTGAATCTTGGGAAAGGCTTATGCCCAACGACGGACTCTAATAGGATAATGATGATGCTGATGACAACTGACCATGAGACAATTTGGAGGAAAACAATTAAGCGTAGGTACGATTAACAGATCAATATTATACCTTCGGTCATTTGTATTTTGATCACACAGTGATAATGTCGAAAATAAAAAAAATGTAAAAAAGCATGTATATATATATATATATATATATATATATATATATATATATATATATATATACTTTGTATATTTATTTACCTTAGATATTTGTATGATTTATAGTTTGTTTATTCATATATACGCAGCACGATTTTCTTTTAATTTATAAATAGCCTCTGTATACGTACACACACACACACACACACACACGTATATATATATATATATATATATATATATATATATATATATATATATATATATATATACATATATATACCGCTTTTCAATAAATGTGTGAATTTTTCAAAACTTATGTATATGCCATATATATTTTATATGGTTTGCAATACCCAATCTAATCAATTAATGAACAGTCAGACGTTTTCTGTGTGTTCCCCTGTTCGTAACAATTAACTTCTCCACTTGATGGTAGCATTTTTGCGGATAAAGATATTTATTACTCACCAAATAAAACACTGGACTGTTCAACTGAGATAAAAATCAGAAGTTTTATATCTGTGAAATTTTTCACAGGCGATAACTAAGAAAACATAGATATTAGATTTATTGCTTCACATATACGAAAAATGAACACTGTCTGGTTTAAGTTGTGATTTTTAATAAAGTAAGAATTAAGATGAATGATCATTCACTATTTCTATGGCATAGTCTCCTATGTTTTATTTTGTTCTATTCCCGTCTTAGTATTCAATTTAATTTATTATTTGAGTAAATAATTTAATATTTTGTATGTATTACGATATTCCGCCCTATCGTAGTTGATTTCACTAATGGTTGGCTGAGTTGGTGACATGTTTTGAAAGAATGCAAAATTTTTTTACTGTGTTCGTTCTTCATATCTGGCTGAGTCAAAAAAAAGGTTTTATGAATACATATTTATAACTACGTGAAGTGATTATACTTATGTCTGTATTGTAAGCCATTATTATTGATTTTTCACGACTATTTATCTTCATCTGAAGTTTTACTTTTTTCATCGCAACTTATCTATTGAAACCAAGGTTTAGAGTAAAATACACGTAGGGTATAAATATTTTTTTCAATTAATCAAATATTGAGCTGGTATATATATATATATATATATATATATATATATATATATATATATATATATATATATATATATGGTATTTATAAGTAAAACGGATAACAAATATATGAATCAAATAAATTTGATTCATACAAATATTAAAAATAATTAAATATTCTAAATAAAAAGCCATATAAACGAGACACTTTTTTGTTTGTATTAGACATTATCATTGTGTGATCAAAAACAGAAATGGCCAAAGGTATAATACTGCCCATCAACTGTCTTCTGCTCGATAGTCCTCCACTCAGTTGTCCCCGCTCAGTTATCACCGCCCTGTTGTCTCTTGCTCAATCGTCGGTCAACCATCCTCAAAACAGTTCTAAGGCAAAGTTTTTGATGATCACCACAATAATAATAATAATAATAATAATAATAATACATCATCATCATCATCAGCAGCAGCAGCAGCAGCAGCATCATCATCATCCTTTTAACGTCCGTCGTTTGACATAGACCTTCCCCAGGATTCGCCACAATTCTCTATTATGGGCGTTGCAGAGCCAGTACTTTCTGAACTTGTTTAGCTCGTCTCTCCATCTAATATTCTGCCAGCCTCGGTTGCGCATGTGATCTCGGGCGATCCATGTCATGAGTCACGATGTCCATCAGTTTCCGCCATTCTTGCAATATGGCCGGCCCACTGCCACTTGAGATTTTTAATGGATTCTATGACGTCCCTGACTCTTGTCCTTTTCCGGATGTACTGTGCTGTCTTGTCTCTCCACGTGAGGCCCAGCATAATTCTTTCATGTGCACGTTGCATCTGCTCTATTCGTTTAATTCAACGCAACATTTATGTATGAAGAAATGGATATATTTGATTTGACAGACGGTAAATGTATCGTTTGGCCCAGACAACGTAAATAGAATAAACAATTAAAGAAAATGAGGCTATTCTAGGAATCGAAGCTGCGACCGATAGGGTAGTAGCTTCAACATTGCTCTTACCATTGAATTAAACAGCTGCCGGTAATGCAAAGCCCAAAATAACTGTTTTCACTCCGAATTTCCATGTCTTTTATTCCTCCATCTATATCTGCTCTATTTGCTTCTTTCAACGCAGCAGTTGTGTATTAAGAAATGGATACAGCAACCCCGTTTTCTTTCATTGTTTATTCTACTTACGTTGTCTAGGCCAAACGATACATTTACCGTATAGTGATGGGAGTTCATTTCAAATAAGAATTTCTATAACACAATTTATAATCATTCTGTCGGATCATAGATATCCATTTCTAAGAAATATTGGCTCCGCGACGCCCATGATAAGGAGGTGTGAAAATCAATGTCTAACGACGGACGCTACAAGGCTTCTGCTGGTGATATTGATGATGTTTCAGACCTGAGTCACAGACGAAATTCAAATTCACTTGCGTATTTTTTTACATCTTACAGCGATCAGATTAATGACAGAACATCTGTTTTCAAGGCAAAACATTACATTTTATTATGTTCTTTTCGTATTTTCTTCTCTATTTATTCAAGAAATAAGAGGAAGCCATTCTTATTTGATGAAATATGTATTTTATTTTTGAAAATGTTTCAATCATCAATTTCTTTCATAATTTATCGTTATTATCATGTAATTCAATTATGAAAGCACAAGTACGTCGTCTTTGATCTCCAATTTATATACTATATCTAATAATGTAATACCCAGTCCTCTATTGACTCAATATAATTATCGTCTGCAAGTTATACATTATGAGACTGCTGATGTCAATTTTTTCTCTGATAATTCGTTTATGAATTTCATTACTTGGATAGACATCGTTATCCGCTGTAAATAATTCATTATTGTTAATATATGAATTTTTGTGATTTGGTACCGTTATTTTTGTATTTAAAGTGCATATTATAACCTCGTCTATTGGAATTATTATATCGATGGACAGATGTAGACGACAATCAATCCGTGGTAATTCACCAATGGCCGCAGCTCTCCTTTATTTCTTGAATTTATCGATGTTAAACGGAAAATCACTAATTTCATATATCTGTTGGCAAACCTTTTTAAAACAAACTTCCTCAGATAGCAACATTATATACATTCACTTTTCAGGTTACATTTTGTATTGATCATTTTCTGGCTTTTTTATTTGTAAAATGGAAAGGTAATTTCTCACAAAAAAAATCAAGGAAGAAAGAATAGAATGAACAATGAACAAAACAGGTATGAGTTGTTTCTTTGAATCGGAAGAGAGAAAGAAAATGTAAGATTGTAGGGAAATCGCTTCGAGGTCTTCACTCATCTGATAAGAAAAAAAATGCTTGTGTGGCAGCCATAATGAATCCTTATATCCTACAAAGATAAAAATATTTTAAGAAAATGTTTTAATCAAAAGTCATTCCTTCAAAACTTTTTCGTTAACACTCCCTTTTCCACGGAACCTACAAGCTGAAGTTTAATGGTCCAAGGGAAGTAATTACGATTTACTTCGTGTTATGTCTACGTTTCAACTTAATTGTTGCTGTTGATGATGGTGTTTTATTGATGTAGTGGTGGTGGTTCTTTTGTACCGATTTCTTTTTTTTTTTTTTCACTCATATCCGGAGATCAAGTTACAGTCAGTCTCCTCATTATTCTAGCACTTTCCACAGCATTCTTACTGATTTGATGATACTGTCACTGTGATGTATTTAAGACTTCTTATGATTTTCAACAATTCAAGTCTTTTTGCAAGAGTATTTCGGGACCGTTCTAAGCGTTTCAATAATTATGGATAGTCCTGACACTTTCATATTCTATTTAAAAATTGTTATCTGACTTCTTTACATCGTTATTCATACGTTGGCGTTGTGAAGAGCAACAGCGCTCACTTGGTTATTTTTCTGTCTCCAGTTGTATAATTTAATCATATATTTCTCTATATTCCGATGTTTCTGTCAGGTTGCCATAATCACGAGCAAAACTGTCATTTTTAATACGAGTTTTTTTTATTTTTCATTTTTCTTTTTGCTTTGGTTTCTACTACAAACTGCGCAATCTTAAGTTCCATCTATTTATATGATACGCCATGTTATGTACAATATTTTCTGTCTGTAACATTTGCCAAAGGAAATTACTGTTAAATGCTAATTGTATAGCAGTCTCCCTTGTCCTGTTTTTTGTTGTTGTTTTGTTAATACGCAGGAAAATCCGGTTTCAATCTAGAACAATGAAGAGCAAAATAATGATTTGATATTCTTTAGTACAATGCAAATGCAAAATTATTTAGATACAGCCGTCATTTTTTGACAACATGGGTAATTGAACTTTACTGTTCAATCAAATCGTGTTAACCAACCTTGAAGTGTTTAATGTAAGGAAGGTGAAAAAATGACCCTAAAAAAAACTTTTTAAAATGATTTAATAGATTCTTTTTTGTTGTTTAATCTGATAAAGCGTATTGAAATATTGACTTCAAACATGCCCTACACTATAGTTATCAGAAAGATTTACGGAAATTCATTTAAAATTTGATTTCATCAGAATATCCTTTATAGGAGTAAAATACTGTGGAAATGTACAGTGAAATATTTACCGTAGATATGGGCCCCCAAATAATTTACTTTAGAAATTTACTTTAGGAATGAAAAGAATTACAATCGATTGAATAAACAAAGGCTATGGAAACTTAAGTAAGAAAGAAAAAAACACTTTTTATGATATTTTTATGGTAAAAATAAATACCAGACAATTTACCTTGGAATTTTATGGAAGTCTCTTTATTGCGTAAATGTGTTGGAATTCATTAACCATAAAAAAAAAAAACGCCAGCGCTGAATATTCAAAGTGTCTCTTCATTACATTTGACATTTTGCTGAATATTGAAGTATGTTGCTTTGGAATACAGCGCATAGAATTTATCCTAGGAAGGTTAGGGGAAAAAATTAATTACCGAGCAGCATTGCAAATGATGTTAGCAGAATCACTTTGACAAAGATTTACGACACAAATGCATTAAAAATATTTATTATCGAAAAGAGTCGGAAATTTGACTATTGTCCTAATTTTTTCGTTTATCCCAAAGGTTTTTTTTTCAATAATTCTATCAGGTTTTTGAACATAAAGATTTCCATAAATGCACGTTGCAGAAAATTAACAATGAAAATGCACTGCACTTGTTTTGCTCTAGGAATACAATACAAGAGCTATCTTTTAAGGAAATATACTGAAAATGACTGAATGTTGAAGTAATGTATGACAAATTGTTTATCATAAAAATGCATTGCCAATACTTTATCATAGAGATATTCTCCAGACGACTTACGAAAGAATCTCATTGTTAATAATGCTCAACAGAAAATCACCATTGTCTGTATTCACTGCTCCTTGAAAACTGGATATGATCTACGCCACGTATTTGTCTATATATTTTGTCTATAACATTCTTCAAAGGAGATAACTATTAAATGCTAATTTCACAGTAGTATCCACTTATTTTTTTTGCTCGGTCGGCGATAAAAGCACAAACATTCTTTGATAGGTACTAATCATTTTCTGATATGGAGACATTCTCAAACAGTCCGTCCATAGTGACGATCGCTAGGAAAATAATTCTCCGTAGCAACTGCTTAAAAATCAGTTATTCAAATTTTCACAATAAAAGGTTTCTCAGCGGACTTTTGTAGTATCAGGTCTGCACGATGACATATTAAAAATCTCTGGCAGTCAGACCAAAATAAAGTATAATTTTCAAGATAGCGTACAAAGGCTATATTACATACTTCCTGAATTATGGATATTTACATTCAGCAGTACATACCATGTAGATGAAATCCTGGATACACAAAAAGTTTCATCACAACCTCTTTGATACATTCAATGCACTTTCAGAAAATTCCATCGAAATTCATTGAGAACTATTCGAGATATTGTATAGACATACAGAAACAGATATAGAAATGTATGAAAAAAATCTCTCAATCAAAAACAGATTTTTTGGATCAACCCTGAAATTTAACCACACTTTCTTTCATACGTGCTTCACCCTTCCTAGTATAACAGTTCGTTGAGAACATCTAGAGTCATCGTGTCGTCTGACAGGATTGAATATAGGCATTTATGAAAGAAAGCCCATAGAATATCTCTAAATGAGAAAGATATTCCTGAATCCACTCATAAATTTAATCAGGTCTTCCAAAATTCCATCAAAATTCGTTGAGAACTTTTGTAGAAACACATGAGCGAATACAGAAATGTATGAAATATTAGAACGGGAAATATCTTTCAATCGAAAATGAATTCCTGGACCCAACCCTTCCCAATTTTAAATACTTCTTTATAGTGTTCCTTACCCTTTCAGAAAACGGCATTGAAATGAATTAGGAACTTTCTGGGATATCGTATGGAAAGACAGGAGCAAAAATAGAAATTTATAGAAAAAAAAGTTTTTTCTCCGTCTATCGCACATGTTTGTGCTAGTTCATGCCTTTCCACCTCATATGTCCAGAAGTTCTCAATTAATCTCAATTACATTTTGTGGAAAGGTGGGCCACAAGATCTGTTTTTTTTTTAAAAAGGAGTGTTCAAATTGTGGGTTGGATTCAAGAATTTGCATTTCATTGAGAGGTATTCATGGGCTTGCTAGGAAACTGTTGCTTAGGAAAGTCTGTCTCAGAATATCTCCATAACTGAGATTGTTCAGTACACACTAAAGTCACTATGCCAAGTTTTAAGCTTTTATCATTAAGTGGGTGATTCCGACCTAAGTCTACACCGATTGCCTGGACTAATTGGGTGTTTGTAGGTACAGGAGACTGTTTTGTAAAAGAGAGAGAGAGACAGACAGACAGACAGACAGAGAGAAAGAGAGAGAGAGAGTTCACACAGTGTCTATAACAGCTCGCCACAAAACAAACGCTGAGCGCTATTTTCGTTTTCCGACTCTTTTCGTAGGAGCGTCGAAATGGTATAAAGCGAACTTTAGAAAAACAGCAGATACCTGTATTCGTTTTAGTGTTGAGGAAAATTAGCACGGTGCCAAACAGGCATTTTTTGAGTAGACGACTGAGCAATTTAACCCATATCATAGTTCCAAATGCTTTCAATTATTCAACACTTTCACACAAGTGATATGCCCACACACACACACGCACGCATAAACTAATCTAAATAAACTATATATATACATATATATATATATATATATATATATACATACATACATACATACATACATACATATATATATGTATGCACACGCACACACACACACATATATATATATATATATATATATATATATATATATATATATATATATATATATATATATATATATATATATATATATATATATATATATATATATATACTCTCTCTTTCTACCCTGTCTCTAACACAGCGTTCAGTTTTTATTTTGCGATGGGGAGTAAAATTTAGTAATTCATAATTCCTAAAAAGAAATTCCAGTAGTAAGCTCGTTGCACTGACCATTTTGCAAGTACTATGAGTTCGATTCTCACGAGCGTCTTCGATTGTGGTTGTATCATAGAATGAGATTGATTTTCATTTCTTACAAAACCCAAGAACGTAAAGGGATTGAGAGCTATTGTAAAACGATGACTAGTAAGCTAATCTAAAGAGCAATCGTTTGTGGGTTCGATCCCTCTATACGCCTTACAATTATGGCTGTGTATCAAATTAGAATGAGTCAAGTTTGCAGCCTGCCTGATGGTTGAGATGGTTAAGTATTCGTTGCTACTGCCAGAGGTCGATGTTCGAGTTGGGGTAAAAACCAAGATTTTCAATTCTGATTATTTCCATATCTAGGAAGATTGGCAATACACAATGTTGCTCATTCCATTCCCAGAATCTGGCCTTGCGACGTACTTAACTACGCTTTGTAAACATCAACACCAAAGGATGTTGTTAACACCGGTCTGGACAGTATCATGCGTCAGTACCATTAATTGCAGGTGTAAAGTGGACACACACGCACACACATATATATATAGAGAGAGAGAAAGAGAAAGAAGTAGAAGGAGATGGTATGTGTTTAGATGATTTGTTATGTAAGGAATGCGTAGTACAATGCAATTTTTTAAATGCCAGTAGACCAACTTACCAACATTTTTTTCTTCATTTCTTTCGATATGAATCGAAATGTCGAATGCAACAGGCAAGAAACAGCTGGACAAGCAAACACTTCGTGGAGGTACACAACTAGTACGCATATATTCTCATCGATACACACATCATCTTCATATTTTTGCAAATCGATACCCGTGGGAAAAAATTATGGATATATTTGAATTTCCATGAAACCATTTTCTAAGAAAGAATAATAGCAAATTTGTTATCGCAGAAGAATCCATAATTCCAAATGGTAGGAAAGAGCAAGTATTATCAACATCTTTTTTAACACCTGATTGAAAGAGTCAAGGGGTAGGGAGGAAAAAATCAAGAAAACCATTCTGTTCATTAGATTAGTAAAGGATTTTTTTCCATTCAGAGATATTTATAGAAGGAAGGACAATAGGTTATCGAAGAAATCATTTAATTTAGGGGTGGATCAATGTACAATTACTGCTATTGACAATGGCGTTGGCAGAGGCATGCAATCTCTGAGCCACGACCTGCAAATCAAGGAGATCGCACTGTTCATTAATATAGTAGATGAGTATACGTAGGAGAAATTTCCTGTCATTTCATCTTTGTATCTTGATAGAAACATATTTTGCTGTGCTTGGCTTTTTCTTTTTTCACACACACGGATCCCCCGTGATCACATGCGCAACCGAGGCCGGTAGAATATTAGATGGAGAGAGGATCTAGACAAATTCAAAAAAGTACTGGCTCCGCGACGCCCATGATAGATGAGTATAGCGAATCCTGGGGAAGGTCTATGTCCAACGACAGACGTTAAAATAATGATGATGATGATGACACACTGCCTCGCTCTTGACCCTTTAACTGTGATTAACCCATTAACAAGAGAGTACAGGAGATTGCTGCCCCTTCATATATATATATATATATATATATATATATATATATATATATATATATATATATATATATATATATATTTAGATCAGGAATACAATATAATATAATGCAATATGTGTGATGAGTTCATTTCATAAAGTGCTCGATACATTCAA
>OY735216.1:26426903-26429403 GCA_963457665.1 Thysanoteuthis rhombus | reverse complement strand
GATCCGGGTTGTCTGACATGACCAAATCCTGTTGTATTTTCTTCTGGGTGATCGCCTGTAAGTTGCTGTAGGTCGACACCTTCAAGGGACTACGACGTATCGATATGTAATGGTCTTCGTTATAGTCGTAGCCGCTACTCGGGTCGTCCTTTCCACAGAGACTGGGAGGCTGGTAGAGGGATTTCTTCTGTGATTCTTCTTTCTTTTTCTTACGTTTGCTGGAAAAAAAGAAAAGAAAAGACAATTGAAAGAGTTAGACAGAACGAAGTCAGTCATAATGAAATTCAGCAGATTACCCGTTAGTTATCCTTCAAATATGGACACTCGATAATGTAAAGTTAAGTCTTGCACAGAGCATGAAATATTAGGTCGTTACGCATGAAATATCGTCTTTTTACACCATAGAGAATAATGCTTTGAGTGAACGATTTACAAATATAATCAGATTTTTTGAAGTTTCAGTGTAAATAGAGATAAAACTCATCATTATTGAAGATTTAGAGCGACTTAAAATTACGGGAATAATGCTACTGATAACGTCAATAAAACATTTGGAGAGAACGCCACTACAGTGCAAACTGTTGAGCGTTGGTTCGATATGTTTAGGCCTGGAAATATGGATACCAACAATAAACCTCATAGAAGGTCCACATATGCTCTTAATGATGAAGAATTATCAACACCAGTGAGCGACGACCAATGAACTTTCTAGCACTTTCTGGAGACTTTAGGCCTTCAACCAAATACTAAAATGTATTCAAATCTGTATTAGTTTGAACAGTCGTCATTGGGGAAATTCCTTGATACTATACTTTAAGTTCAATGGAAAAAATCATTTCTGAGACTAAGTAAGATAAGAGACAAAACCAAAGAAAATTAGCTTAAATCTATTATTACTAGTGATTCATCACCGAAGTAGGAAATGGTATTTTGACATATACTTTAATATGAACGTTTTATATGAATTTATTGCAACCTCTATCTTGGAAGTATTCGCAGAACTCCTTAAATGTCTATAATAGAAACGTTGATGCTAAACATTGGGGGAAAAAATAGAATTAAGTATGATTGGAAGTTTATTTAAATATTCTTGAGTCTAAATTTACCTTCACTTGAATTTTAACTGTTTCCCCTTCAAGGCAACGGCTTAGTTTGGTAACTAAAATCTATTATGTACAATTACGATTATTTTTTTATAGATTATTTCAAAATAACATTTACAAATAATGAAAAATTGATATTTCGAATAAGTTCATGAAAACAAAATCATAAAAACACAGAGAATGCTCAATCACAACGTATTATTTTTTAAAAACTTTCCGTGTTGACATTTTAAAAGATATTTATTTTTGATACTACGCAGACGACAATCTACACTTAGTAAAGAGTATAAACGAAGACGGATCTGTATGAGTAAATCAGCGACCCATTTCTCTCCTCAGTTATAACAGACAAAAGTATCAGCAAACTTCTTCAAACTATCGCCGAAGTCAGACACGTCTTCAGAGAAATGAAATACGAAAAAACATTTTTTGAGCGTAGGTCAAACAAATGTCTTGTTTTCAATTGGTTTTCTGTCGACCAAACTACGAAGTCTCATTCCCAGAAGTAACAATCATTCCAATTTTGTTTTTCTATCAGATATTCTCCTATCACCCTATAATCTCCGATATATATATATATATATATATATATATATATATATATATATATATATATATATATATATATAGAGAGAGAGAGAGAGAGAGAGAGAGAGAGAGCGAGAGAAAGAGAGAGAGAGAGAGGAGAAGAATGTATAAATATGTAAGGAAAAGAATATATATATATATATATATATATATTTATATATATATATATATATATATATATATATATATATAGAGAGAGAGAGAGAGAGAGGGGGGAGAGAAGAATGTATATATACGCAAGGAGAAGAATATATATATATATATATATATATATATATATATATATATATATATATATATAATTTTTTTTTCTGATGCATTAGATTACTTTCAAAATTTGAAATGATCTCCTGTTTGGCCCAGACAGCGTAAATAGAATAAGCAATCGAAGAAAAAGGAGCTGCTACAGGAATCAAACTTTGATTGTTTATTCTATTTGCACTGTCTTGGCCAAACTACACATTGACCGTGTAATAACGGTCGATAACGATAATATAGTTATATAATATGGCAAATTTATAGTTATTTCTGTCCGATTATGCATCCACTTCTTTATAATAATAATAATAATAATAATAATAATAATAATAATAATAATAATAATAATAATAATAATGAATGCATCAGAACAAACCAAATCAAAACAAAAATCAACAAAACATAGAAAAACAGCAAGTGCCGCCTATGTGGGGAGAAGGACGAGACCGTAAACCACATAACCAGTTAATGTGGTCAACTAACCCAGAAGGGGTATAAACACAGACACAATAGTGTAGCAACAGAGATACATTGGGCACTGAGTAAACGAA
>OY735216.1:26374403-26419403 GCA_963457665.1 Thysanoteuthis rhombus | reverse complement strand
CGGCAAGTGGAATCATCCAATACAACTTCTTGAATCCTGGCGAAACCGTCACAGCTAAGAAGATTGCCAAGAAATCGACAAAATGCTCAAAGAACTGCACTGTCCACGTCCAATATTGGTCAATCGAAAATGACCAATACTTCTCCGTGACAGCACTTGACTACATGTCGTACGATTGACCCTGTAGAAAATGGACGAACTAAGCTACGACGTTCTGCCTCAACCAGCTCACTGACCAACTAAGATTTTTCAAGCATATCGACCACTTTCTGCAAGGGAAGGTTTTAAACAACCAAACAAATACTCAAAACGCATTCGAAGAATTTATTGGGTCAAAGACACCCGAATTATATGCTTCCAGGGTAAAATGGTCTTTCAAAATGGTTCTTGTAGTTGGCATAAATATGTAGATTCCGAAAGTTCTTATTTCGATCAATAACTTTTATTCAAATCTGAGATATACTGCTCTCAAATTGATCGGGAAAAACTGCAATCATTTTTTTAACAAGCTAATATATACATATACACATGCAAGCTGCTACCGAATATTTGGAAACATTTGAACAGCGCGTGATCCGAATGTAGTACGAACTTTTGCCGCTAATCATTGAGAAGTTATTTTTGTGAGCAATACCCTTTGTGAGTCAAGGAGACGATTTCGAAGGAGACACTGGAAACTAGGTGGTAGGGTAAATCCAATTGTCTGATTCCCTTGACTTTTGGGTACCAGCTTCATGTATATACATATTGACTGTAAGTCTGTGTTTTTCCAAATAAATTTGGCCAAAGCCGATGCCGTGTGTAAAGGGCCGACACCATAACTCAACGTCCTGGCCTTTCCACATTACACCAGTTTGGGCCAAATATATATATATATATATATATATATATATAATACGATATATCCAACAATAAGGGGAAATTGTTGTATCTAAATAAAATCTATTCTACTAATATGTTTTGTTTTTTATCCCCCATTTCCAGCTAATATTGATTTTTCGAATATATGGTCCCATTCGCGAATTTCAGAATACTTGGCACTTGCCGCTCACGCGTTAGGATATCGTGAAAGGTTGTTAATTGAAATAAACGAACATTTCAAGATTGCATAATTTGAAATTGCCACTTCGATAAAGCCGAAAGGCGGAACATGGTAGAATGAATTTAATCTGAATACAGCTATTTTCCTTATTGTCAACTTAATGCACACACACACACACACACACACACATAGATGTATACTTTCTGTGCATCTAATAACTCACATACCAAGTGTTCGCCATGTTTACAGTCTCTTGCAAATGTACTCTTCTATTCAATAAACAACTATTATCTCCGGTCTGAAATATTGGCTCGAGTAATGCGTTTGCTGCAGACAGGCTTAACACGTAGAAAGAAAAATCTCTACAAAAAGAAGAAACAAATCTTCATCTAAACGCTGGTCTCGTAAGTGTATGCCATCTACGAGATTTAGCTGCGAGACCTTTCAATAATGGGCGATAGCAAAAAGACAAAAAAAAGAAAAAAAAAAAAAGAAAGGAAAACCCAGAAATAGAAAACTCATTTATTTGTCTGTTTTCGTCGATACAATGGCCGATTCGGTTGGACACGGCGCAGGAGTCATTTTGTCATTAGAAGAGAAGTTGAGTAGAGGGATATAGGTCTGGTTGGTTACTCAATGGCCACGTGATCAACATGTCTTGGCTATACGCTATTTGGGGTTTGAACAACTTTGAAAAATTGAAAAAAGTGGTGATCAATGAATACTCGGATACTATTCTCACATTTTGTTGGACAGAGATCATTAAGAGAGTCTAGATTTTTAAAAAAAGTAAAAATAAAACAAAAACAAAAACCAAGCATGAATGCTGCTGGACACTGAGTGATCAGTTTAGCATAAACTTACATTGCAAATTGAACCCTTCACCAATTTCTAGGGGTGGAGATGTCGATAAACGATAAAAAACATGTTTGCTCTTGACGTAATAAGAGGTTAATGTTTAGATTTTCAGCCTTCTAGCTCAATTAGTACGATCTGTGGTATAGTGTGGTTGATACATTGACTGTCAGATAGCCAACCAACCAGACCAACTTAAAAACTGGAGAAGCTCAATTTGACAGTTTTTGTGACAGTTTGGTTGACAGTTTGAAGAGAAGAAAAAATGAGTGAGAGGTAAACGTGAAGTCGGTAGAAGAGGAAAGGAAAGAGGGTATTGGAAAAGGTAAGTGTATATGTGTGTTTGTGTGTGTGTATGTGTGTGTGTATGTGTGAGGGAGAGAGAGAGATAAAGAGAAGAGTAAAAAAGAGAATTGAACGGCGTTTGAAGTAAAATCGGGAGCAAAAAGTGTATATATGTGTGTGTGTGTGTGTGTGTGTGGGAGAGAGAGAGAGAAGTAGAAGTGCAAAGAAGGGAATTGAACAGCGTTTGGAGTAAAATCAGGAGCAAAAAGTGTATATGCGTGTGTGCGTGTGTGTGTGTGTGTGTCTGTGTGTGTGAGAGAGAGAGGGGGGAGAGAGAAAAGAAGTGTAAAGAAGGGAATTGAACAGCTTTTAGTGTAAAACCGGGAGCAAAAAAAGGGGCATGGAACAGATGGAGAAATAAAGGGTTTGGGAGAAGAGATACATTAAAAGATAGAATGCGAGGATATCGAAGGAAGACGGGGAGAGATGAAAAAAAAAAGAACAAAAGAAGAGACGAGAAAGAGGGCAAAAGAAGAATATATAGAGAGAAAGGCACTCAGTCGGAAAAGAAGAAATTCAGAAAGGAAGAAAAACAATATACCTGTTGCGATGTCCTATCTTGGTTAATCCAATAGTTTCCTTCGTTTGAGAATGCGATAGATGCAAAAAATCATGATTGGCTCAATGTATTTCAAAATAAATCATATCAGTGGCTGTTTGATATTGCCCTTAGCTTAGCTTCGTATGCCACGAAGGCAAATGGGATAAAAAGATTGTGTTGTGCCAATCTTCCAAGTTGGGAGAACCTGCCTACTTCAAAAAGTAGTATTCGAGAATCTGACATTTATCCTGGCTCAAACACTGAACACTGGCGCCAATTCAGCGAAGAGACTAAATATTTGCCAAACTAACTTCATCTTTCACTGGGTCACAAGTGCAAGGCTCTCAACGAGGCTCGAAATGCGATACTAGCTTGCAAACCATTGTTTCACGTACTAATCTTGGGTCATTCAGGGACAAGGCCACAAACGGTTGGCACTCGTTAAGGATAATAGTTATTTCCCAAACTTAGCTTAACCAAACACATGGCCACGAGAGTGAGAAATCCATCGAGACTTGGATACTGTGATACTAACTTGATAAACATTACGTACAGCGAGGTTTATAGGTAGGAATTTATCCACCAATTCGCGAGGGTGAAATGGACACAAGGTCGAATTTATACTAAGGACCAGCACGCATATATGGAGTTAAGAATTTTAAAAAAATTCCCAGTGCCTACCGACAATGCAACGAAAGCATCATGGCAAACCACGACCTTCTCCTTTAGTGGAATTCGGAGGTGTTCCCTGAGCAACTGACCCTTCTCCCCGAGTCTGCATATTGAACCCTATTCTAACCGGCCACAAGACGAATCCTTTGCTCAACCAATTACCTATCATCTCTGTGTTCATAATGAATGTTTCCCCTGCATGAAGGCACCCCTTTCTTATCAGGGCTCGCTCATTGAAGAAGATAAAGGTAACAACAACAGCATTTTATCGAGGCAATGTACTACTGCTGTCAATCAAAATCTATCGTCTGCTACAGTAATCCGCTGAACATGTTCTCTATGTAGATTGATTAGTATTTACCATACAGAAGTATTGAATTTACAATGCAAAAATATTTTTGTCAACATGTTTCAGCCCAGTGCTGTTTCAAACGAAATTTATGCTATGCAGTGGGCGGAGGTGGCCAATGCATAGAAAGTCGGTCACCATGGTTACGATACAATATGGTAAGTAATTGGTTAATGTTAGGTCGGCGATTTCCATGGCGACCCTAACGTCATAGGTAATCGCACGTGTCAATGCCGAAACAAAAGAAAATGAATTAATTGATAAATAAGATCTGTACTTACAAAAACGGATACATGTGTTCCCGGGTGCAAATGTTTGTACTGAATTCTTTTCTGAAATGTCTGAAGTGGTTTTCGCCAGGCTTTCCGTATAATACATTAACGCAATTACTTATCTGAAACACTTTTAGGAATTCGGTATTTTTCACAAATCGAGATTGGGTAGACAATTAGGTTGATTGTTTATGTATGACCAGATCTCTGCATTGAACCTTGTAAATATTCTCACTGAATGAGGTAGATCAAGACAATAAATAATATTAGTTTATTTGTGGAGTGGTGAATGAAATTAAATAAAGATAGACCATAAAATTATCGGCATACCCTTTTTTTTAACTTGTAAAGAAAATTTACAAATAATTTTTTAGTTTTCTAAGTTAAGAAAAAGCTCCGAAAACCGTTCATTTTTCTATAGAAAAACAAAATTTATGGATGACATGGATGGAGTGTTCAAAGGATACATCAAGCTAGTCATGTGACTCAAGTACACGACTTAATCGTGGAACTCTGACGATGTGTGTTTGAAGCTACCCGAAAAGTGATCAGACAAAATAAAACTTATTCCGTGTTCGACTCAGACGATTACAGAGGAGTCAATTTCATTCTTCGTTTGAACTTTCATTCTCTTTATTCTGCATCGTAGGAGTAAATCAAGTGAGATCTCTTAATCATTACAAAAGCGAATACCAGTTGCATTTTTTACATTCTATCACTAGACTAGAAGATCATTGAACAAAGAAAGAATATCACAAGCTGTTTCCAAACATTGTATTGTTACATAACCTTTCGAATTTAGAGGCGTTGCAAATTATTCACCGTACCTAATGACGGAGTTCGTCGAAGGCACACTTATTTATCGGTAGCAATTACACATCAAAATTACAGATATATTGCTAAAACATAATCGCTCATGAATTACAGATATTAAACTACCAATTAAAATCTAGAGTGTTTCATTCCTTACTAAAGATGCTAGGTTTTCACCACTAGTAAAAAGAAAGCAATTCACGTATTATGAACGAAGTTATTCGCAGATACTAATCTCTTGTAGAGATTGATATTCATAAAAAGGTATTGTTAAAATTGTTCTGTGTAAGCGACAAGCATTTATAGATTTTGCTTAGAACTGCTGAATAAGCTAAGAAGATTTTAGTTTCATCTAATAATTCAACAAGGAAACTTTCAAACTATAATTCCATATTTTAATATGTATTTAATAAATATGTGATACCATTATTTTATGAATACTCATTGGAAATGAGGAGCTCCTGCAAGGTACTTATTATTATAGTGCAAGTACTAGTTGTTGATATGCTGTTGTAGATCAATAACAAAGATGTAATCACTCACCCATATTCATAAACCTCTTCTCTTTTTTCTTTTCTTCATCATCGTTCTCCTTTTTGGCGGGTTCCCTATCCTTAGCGGGAGACGAAGTACTTGAGAATAATTCTGCGGAACTGTGAGGCGTTAGGACTGGCTTCTGGGGAGTGGGTAGAACAGAATATTCGTCTTTGACAGAAACCTTCTGATTCCGGTCACCACGACAGCGGATGATTACATAGTCATTTTTCTGAAGGGCTAATTGAAAAAAGATGAATTAAAAGAATTTCTGCGATACTAGCGCACTGTGCAAACCAACAGTTTGAGTTATACATACATCTAAATGAATCAATATATACGAGGGCTGACAACAAAAACAAAAAAAACAACTTTTTTTAAAAAAGCACACGAATGTGACGTTTGAGCGTGCTCGCTACTGTCGTACAATGTAGCAGTGACTTTGACCTTTTGGATGATAAGAAAATTGCCTCACGCAATAAGTATTTGAGCTACACGTGCTGGTAATAAGTATTTGGCATTTTTCTTTCCAAGTCAACGGACGACGATCTCATTGAGGATCAGCATTCTGTGATCCGTAAAAATCGTCGTCTGATTTATGGACATTCTGACCACTTCGAAAACTCCACGGACAGTCAGGCAGTGATTTCCACGAATCATAGAATGCATTTTCTGAATGTGATCGTCGGCTTTTTACTGGAAAAGAAAAAAAAAACAACTCACAAATGGACTACACACAGATTCATTCAAGCAGGTGTAGCTCAAATACTAACCAACGTGGCGTTTTGGGTTTTTTTTTAATAAAAAGTCAAAGACTGCTACACAAAGTATCAGCGGCGAGCACTCTAAAACGTCAGACTAGGGTTTACTTTTAGAAGTTCTGTTTCTCTTTTGACAAACCTCGTGTGCACACACACAAACACGTACACGATAGCTGTCACAGAAAAACATACTTGTATTTGTAGTAGCTTTTATTCATTTGACTCGGCTAGAAACATGAGCTAGTAAAAAAAAGAGTCAGCGAACCGAGTTCTGTTTCTGGATGTGACTGCTGCCTTCACTTTCGTGCTAATATTTTGAGAATTGCGAGTACTTCACTATTCCTACTAGCTATCCCATACTTCATGATTCGGGTCTTATGTATTCCAATCACTGGTAGAGAAGCCAGAATGAGTTCGAGCGTAGACCAAGTTTCAATTTTGAAATATACCTTGGAATAAGCGATTGTTCATCCCATATGTTTCAAAATGATTTACGTGTTTTATTACTAGTGACTCGTTTGTTTATCCGCTCGTTCATTCCTTTGACTGTTGCCACCGTCGAAGGACCTGAGAGTCAAGGAAGCTTAAGTCCTCCTCCATGCTGGTCTGTCTGCAGCCATTACCAAGTGTTGCTTTGCTTTTTTTTTACATTGATAGTAATTAACAGATGTTTACTAAACTAGTTCTGTTTTAATAATCGACGTACATCAAATCAATATTCATGTTGAAGTTATTCAAGTCGCTGATCAGCGTGGATAACGTATACAATTCGAATCCCAGAAAAATCTGGTGATATAAACAATTAGATAATGCAAATTCCTACCTTATTCTTTATTCCAATAACATCGTTTGAAAGCAAAGTGGCTTCAGCTACCAGAAGAAGCAAGGCGTTCGATTTATGGCATTTTAGACAGAATTACGATGTACAGTAAAATATAAAGTCTGTGTCGCTCCGAAGAAAATATAATTAACTTTCTTTGACATGACCACCACGACACACGAAGCTCACGGACTAATATCTTGTCACATGAGCCTTTTAACGTGATTTTTTTTATGTCTAAACTTCTGAAGTGAATTATGGTTATTGTTCCGTTCGTTGTTTCGTCTAGTATAGTTTTCTTTGTAGGGTCATTATCTGTGATTCGAATGGCGGGCTTTTCGTCTTTAATCAGGTCTCTAGCGCATACAGCCATTTTAAACTTCTTTTTTTTCTTCTTCAATTTCCACTTGGTCTAAATATTTGTCCATACAAACCATCTTAACCCTAATATCTGTCAGTAAATTTCTACTTTCTCTGAATATCCGTCTTTAGATTTCTTCTTGGTTTAAATATTCGTCTTATCTTATTCATCCTTGAATCTAGGAGGAAGTGAAGATTGAAAAAAAAAAAAGAAAAGATTCATGATTATTAAATACAACACGGACCTGAGTAAAGCCGGTGATCCTGCCCGTGGAAACATGGCAACGACGGTTAGAATACTAGATTGAATTATTCATCGAATCGTGATTTTCTTGATGGGCAATGTAAGTATTCATTTGGAAAATCTCCATAAGTGATTTACTTACGTTTTGCTTGGAGCCAGATAAATCCATGAGATTCGGGCGATGTACTGCGCAGGGTGAGTGAAACATTTTGGACTACTTCCTCGTATATTGGTCGGAAACCGTAGAGATCCTGGGCCCCGCAGGTGATGCTGCTCTTGGTACCATTGCTGTCTTCAATATCGAGCCTCTGTTGACATGGTCGACCCCTATAGTCACTATGCGTGATCATGATGTCAATAGCATGGAGGCTTATGCCGCCACCAGAACCACTTTCTACAACACATTGGCAGTCATGGTTGCCTCCACGAATTGATTCGGGGTATTTCCTATTGGCTAGGAACACCGATTTGCCGCGGCGATTCTCCCTGTTGCAAAATTCAGCGATACTCGATTCTTTATTTGCAAAAAGAAAAGAAAAAGGAAACGGAAATTCAAAGGCTTAGAATCGAGCAATGACAATGATTAAGATGGACACGAAAATTGATTCACAGGAGACAAAAAAGGGAGAAACGAAAAGAGAAAAAATATGAAAACAGATCTGGTTAGTCACTCAATGGAAACATTCACGTGACTAGCGGCTTTTGGCAGTAGGCCGTGCATTGGATCATCAGTTACAAATGTGATCATTCGATAGGTTACTTTTATTAATTTAGCATATACTTACATTGTAAACTGAACTTTCTAATAAAAACCTATTGGAAGGGGGAAATCCTTTTCTTCTTGACATAATAAGGGGCTTGAATGTTTAAATTTTCAGTCCCTCTAGCACGATACTTACATACTCAGCCAGCTTGACAGACCACCTTAGAAACTGAAGAAACCTATGTTGACAGTTTTGGTCGGAGATTCCTGATAAAGCGATTAAAGGTGATTGCTTCACGCCATTTCGGCTTACGGAAAGTTTTTTATCAGATCTCCAACCATTTGGATAGCTAGAGAAAGATGTATTCACACGAGTATCCTCCTTTTTGTTGGTTTTATCTCAATGTTTCTGTCAATATCCTCTTTGAACCTCCTCAGCAGTATGTTCGTATGTAAATCAATTAATCTATAGCGAAAAAAAAAGCAGTTATTTTTCACGGCAAATATTTGTTTTTCAGTACAAATCGCCTTCCTTGTCTATGCACTAAATCCAACAACTCTTCATCAATCACATTGACCAAACATTATTCAGTGGAACTTAACTTCAAGATCAAAAATAATCTAAGAACTGAGTTAGGCAAAGGACTTACTGATTCACGGCCAAAGTTACGTAACGTACGTGAGTCTTGAGCTGGGCATAAAAAAAATCAGAAATAAGATATGGGCAAATGAAGTGTAGGAAGAAAAGAAATCTAAAAATGAACTGCTGGGAAAAAAGAACATCTGAAAATGAAGTGTAGGGAAGAAAGAACAACTAAAAGCGAAGCGTATGAAAAAACACGCAATATAAGGTTTAGGAAAAAATATCATCTAAAAGGCTGTGGACTTGCATCCTGCCACGAGGTGTTGGGTCATCAGAGCTTGTAGGCTCAAGTCCTGGTCTTGACCGGACTTGAGTTTTGCAAGGATCTCAAAGTTGGCACATGCAACTGGAATCGAGACCTCGTCACCGGGCCCCCATAGTGCTGTCTTTGAAGAGACGTGAGATCTCCATTGTGACGCTGTCTAATGTCAATGAGGAGAAATTTAGATTTGAAGATAAAAATGTAAAATTATTAAATAATCAAAAAACAAACAACGCAAAAAATGGTTAACAATTAGTGTTTTCTCTTAGTGCGTTTTTTTTAAGTAAGATGTAATATTTCCTTCCTCCTCGCTGTTTGCAAGGAACACCCTGAGCTTCGTCCGACGAGAACCCAGTACGAAAATAGTCCGGCCTCAAGTTACAGAAATACACTCTTGAGGCTGCTGACCTATATTCGATTTCATCTCTCTGCCTAGTCGGTGTTCTCGTTTCTTTTCTCTTACAGTGATAACTTCTGCGACGTACATTGTTCATTGAAGACCGATTTCCACCTTGAAAATAGGTGATAACTTATTCATACATGAATATCGATTCTTCGTTCTTGCCTAAATATTTGTAATCACAGTATTTAGTTTCTGTTGCACTTTTTACACTTATTAACATCAATTTTTTACATAGCAATCACTCTCACTAATTACCTTAAAGCTAATATGGTGTCATTCTTCAGCTCCGTGGCAAATTGTCAATCCAGAGGAAAATTTTCATTTTGGCAAAAAAAATAATAGATATAAATCTCCGCATATACCGAAGAGGAAGTAAAAAAAAATCCTGATGTATGAGTCATGTTTTTTTGTTTTCTAATTTAATGTAGAGTATCTTCTTGCATCTTTAAGATGTAATAATATTCTCTTCCTGTCACAGTTTGTTAGACAAGCCTAGATTGCGATTGAATTTAAATTCTAAGGTATTGTAATAGCTATGAGAGCTACTTGTTACTAAACGAAAAGTTTTTGTCTTCTCTCCATTAGGAATTGAGATGTTTTATTTTTTCCTAATACTTGCGTGTAAGTGTGTATGTGCAATTGCTTTTGGGAAGCCTCTGTGGCACCAAGTCTTTCTGGAGGTCGAGAGACGACATTCAAAACTGGCTTCGTATATGTTTAAGCCAAAGAGTACACAAAACATATGTGAACTCTTAGAAGAAACCAAGAATCTCATGAAAATACGCCGAAGCCTCAAACCACCACAAACAACATTTGAAAAGAACCAAGCAACAGAGTTGAACAAAATCATCCAAAAGAAGATACACGATACCAGTCACTGGAAGAATTTACGAAAGGGTTAGGCATTGAAAACTATTGAAAAATCTCTCAGTACAGGAAGAAAACAAATAAGTCGTGTGTTCTGAGCAAATTGAGACCTGGCAACGGATAGGGACCGGATCGTCGAACGTGCCCAAGAATCTTACAAAGACCTCCATTGCATCAAACACAGGACAGAGAAAAATGAACAGGACACACAAGCCGAAAGTAATCAATTTGATTATTTCTTAGAGGTTACCAATTCCCAGAAGTGAAACAAGTCATCAAAGAAAGAAAGGAAAGACTCCTGGACCCGATTTCATCACCATCGACCTATTCAAAAAAGCTGGGGAAGTCATCGCTGAAAAACTATCCATTTTTCAACTTATGCCTAAAACAGTTCGAGAAAAATAGAACATCGTAATCATAATGCTTGTTTCACAAGAAAGAAAGCACAAAGATCTCAACAACTACAGGCCAATAAGCCTACTCCACTGCATCTACAAACTCTTCACCAAAGTGATCACCAACCGAATCACCAAAACGCTTGATGAAAACGAACTATGGCTCCGGAAAATAAGCTCCTCAACCATCAACCATCTCCATTCAGTAAACCACATAAAAGAGAAAGCAGCAGAATATAGAATGCCACTTGCAGTAGCAATTGTTGGTTTTAAAAGGGTCTTCGACTCAATGGAAACCCATAAAATCATAGATACAATATTACAACGAGATGTATGACCCATATGTCAGAGTACTGGAACATATATACCGATACGGCAATTCCTTTATCAGGCTACATGAAGACTCAGAATACTTTCAACTAGAAAAAGAGTGAGACGAAGTGATACCACCTTACCCAAACTCTTAACGGCCTTGTGATGATCTTTCGAAACCTAGACAAGGAACACAAAGGAATCAGGATAGACAGCGAATATCAGAGCAACCTCAGATTTGCAGACGAAATTGTCCCCTTTGCAGAGAACCTTCACGACCCCCAAATAATGCCAGACAAACTAAATGAAGAAAGCCAGAAAGTACGCCTCCACATGAACTTCAGCAAAGCGAAGGTTATGTACAACGAACATGTTGAGGACAAACACACGACCATCAAAATCGAAAACGCAGAGCGGAAGAAAGTAGAACACTAAATCTACCAATAACAACGCATGAAATCATCAAAAGAAGACGAAATCAAGCGAAAATCATACTAGATTGACAAACTTTCGGTGGAGCAAGCTCAGCTTTCAAGAACAAGAAAATCTCAGTAGTCCTAAAAAAAGGGTATACAACCAATCCATCTTCCTGATAGTCGACTATAGAGCTGAAACATGGAATCTGACCAAAAGATTGACCCTCAAACTGAGAACAATGCAACGTGCACATGAAAGAATCATGTTCAACATCACATGGAGAATCATAAGACAACACAGTATATTAGAGAAAGGACAGTTCAAGATATCATAAAAACCATTAACGAACCCGAATAGCAATTGACTGAACATTTTGAAAGAATAGCAGACAACTGCTGGACATCACGACTTACAACATGGATCCCCCGAGATCATATGTGAAATTACAGAAAGTAAGATGGCATGATGAGTTAGACTAATTCAGAGGGTACTGGTTTTGCGATGTCCATGATAAAGAGGTCTGACGAATCTTTGGGAAGCTCAATGTCCAACGACGGACGCTAAAAGGATGATGATGATGTTTGATTTAGAGGAAAATTAACGTTCTATTAAAAAAAAAGTTACAGGGGTATATTCCTTTATGGACAGGACTGTATATCTAGATTCACTAAAAACTTGGAAGGATCGTTTTAAAACAATATGTTGACTTGAGAACGGTTGCAAAAACATCAAAGGACAATCATTAAAAGAGAGTAAAAAAAGTCTTTTCTTACTTGGGACACAGTGGTAAACAACTCTTTGGTAGTGTGTCTCGGGGCCAATTTGGGGATGACAATAAGCCGAACTTTTCACGGCTGTGATACGCACATCACATGACCTGTAGCCAGAACAGTGGATGTTAAACATAGGATACTGTGATCCTTCAAGGACAATACAGTCATCAGTGCTGACATGACAGCACTTCGGAAGCTGGTGGTTACGGATTAGAGTGCGGTTGTTACAGCTTGGATCCTGTTTGACGCCGTAGTACAACCTTTTGATGGCTATCTTGTGAGTATCAGGACAACTGATGGACATCTTCTGGTGAGAGCATACAGTTTTATATATACTCTCAATTTCCGGCCTGACACCTGAAAGAACAATTATTTATATATTATGATAAATGCGCAAGTGTTCAGAGTATTAAAAACTTGAAGACAACAAATACAATAGAGGGGAGATAACTCGTATAGGTAGTTCTGCCGCCATTGTCATTGAAAGAAATCGTTGCAGCCCTATGCCAATTAACATAAGCCAGCTGTTCATGAAACACGTGATATCACGAGTAGGAGTTCTAAGAGAAATACTTCATAACCTCCATCCATATTGTGGCATATTTAGTTACGTAGTATGGCCAAAGATAAACACGTCACGACTGACGTCACCTGCCAAATGGAGGAGGTAATGCCTTACGACCCGCTTATTTGATGCGATCGAGAAAAAGGGGGTCTCATGATTAAACTGAATTTTACTTATTTCTATAACGTGAAAGTCGTTTTAGCAAGATTCTGTACTCAATACGTATTTTCAGAAAGAAGGGATTGTCATCGGTCAGGAATCACCGATAGTATGTGAATAATACACAATATAAACAACAAGCATTATCTCCTATGACTATAGAAATAAATACAAATCCCCCTTTCTCGGATTAAATTTGAATAAAGTAATTGTTTTGTTTTGTTTTTTTCTATTCTTTTTAATACCAAGCTATGGATGGAGGCAGGCGAACAATAACAATAACAACATCAACAACAATAACAATAATGATAATAATGATAATAATAACAGCAATAATAACGATAATAATAATAATAACAACAACAACAATAATAATAATTATGATAATGATTATAACAATAACAATAATAATAACAACAATAATGATAATAAAAATAATCACAACATCAATAGCAACAATAGTGATAATAATAATAATAATAATAATAATAATAATGATGATGATAATAATAATAATAATAAAAATAATAATAAAGACCATTTCTACTGCAGTGATTATATTCCCCGTTGCGTGTTTCGCTCTTGTGGCTCTGTAAGGCGTTGAGTTAAGCTTATTATCAATAATCATAACCGATAAGTGGATTTTCCAGAAAGATTGCTAAATTTCAGAACGATTTTGCATAACGTGAATAAATTAAATACAAAATGATTTTTTCAATTATTTCTGGTAAATATTTTTCTCATGATTTCTGGACCGAAATATATCTTTGTCGTTGAAATTTGTAATCAGTCAGATGCTTATTTTGTAATTATTAATGGATTTACTAAATTGAATATTTCTCAAAACTACCATTGGAACCAAAAATACATTCTTAATGTTCGATGTTTTGGATTAAGAATTCTGGTAAAAAAAAAAGCAAAAACCAGACCACATGCCAAAACAATACAGAAGTAGTATTTGAATCAGAGGAATATTAATAACTAATCAATCCCCTGGGGAAGATATTTCTCAATATATATATATATATATATATATATATATATATATATATATATATATATATATATATATATATATATATATAAAAAAATATATATATATGTGTGTGTGTGTATGTGTGTGTGTGTGCGTGTGTGTGTGTGTGCTGGAAGTCATAATGCAATCAGTACAAATATCCACCATAACTCCCTAGAGTAAATAGATATCTAAGTCTTATCGATTTCATCAGAGATTTTATTAAAAAGTGACTGAACTCATTCAAGAGGATAAATACACAAGAAGATTCATTCAATTTGATAATTCTGATACGAATATTCTTATCTTTATTTTTCTTCTTTTCTTCTTCTTCTTTTTATCATCATCATCATTTTTATTATTATTATTATTATTATTATTATTATTATTATTATTAGAAGAAGAAGAAGAAGAAGAAGAACAACAACAACAACAATGATTATCAGAGTTAAATAAATTGGTATATTGGAAAACGATGGTGATTTTTACTTTCAGAAAATGCATTGAAACAAAAAATAATAACGATTCTGACTTTGCTAAGCGACATGTCATCATTAATGATGGATAAAGCAGTCACTCGTAGGGACAATTACAGCGGTACCATAAGGATGATCTTAATCTTTTTACGTTTAGAATCATTTCCAGTCATCTCAGTAGTTTTATCACTGGTATACCATGACAAAAAAAAAAAAAAAAATACAAGACGCTGGGAAGATTAGATAGAGGTTCCTTCTTCAACAAGAACGTGGCTTTCACAAAACCCTGACGCGAAATTCAATTTGATTCGTTGGTTTCTTTTTTAGATTCGGTATCAACTTTACCGAATAGCGTCTGTGGTATGCTTTTACTAATTCACTCTAGGACCTGGTTTTGAAACCTATATATATATATATTTTTTTTCTGAAGATCCAAGTCATCAGACTGCCGATTCCTGTAATTTAATAAGCGCAGGGAGTTCACCGTCATAGGTACGGTTGCATTCGGAAAGACAGTAAAATAAGTGAATATATTTTGAATAAGGGGCTCCGCCCTAACTATCCTCGTGAATAAGTTAAAATCAAATTGTTGCTTGTGGCTGCGTCTAACAGTTCACATTCGGCCTTCGACAATTCAGCCTCTAGCCGGAAAAGGAGCATTCAGCCTTCGACGATTCATCCTCTGGCCACAAAAGCACCATTCAGCCTCCGACAATTCAGCCTCTAGCCAGAAAAGGAGCATTCAGCCTCCGACGATTCAGCCTTGAACCAGAAAAGGAGCATTCAGCCATCGACGATTCATCCTTTGGCCACAAAAGAACCATTCAGCCTCTGACAATTCAGCCTCTAACCAGAAAAGGAGCCAGCGATCCCGGACACCGCTTATTTTGTTGCAGTTACGTTTGTTACTATGAACAAATGAAATCTTTTTGTCAGACTCCAGTCCAAGTTTGGGTTGACCAAGTCCCTTTCTCGTAACAAGAACAACAAAAACAATTCTCACCAAATTTAGGAGAGTAAACACTTAGCTGTTTGACTATCACATTACGTCAAAGCAAACCTAAATATGAAATCGACATTTCCCTACCGTGATTGCAAAATAAGGATTAATTGATTGGTAGGTGGTAATCTTACCAACTGAGCTGAACTGACAAGTTTTATATACCTTCGAATTCATTTATTATATACACACCAAAAAGTTGCAGTAATTATCTTCAGTTGGAATAGAAGTAGGGGTGGGTTTTGACCCTGTAGCCGCCAGGTTTGTTTGAAATTATCATCACTTAACAATAAGAACTACTGAATCACCAATGGATAGATAAGAAATAGATTTTCATGGAAATTACGAAATAGGTGTGTAAGCATACTTGGTTGTTTGAACAACGAACGACAAGTTACGTATCATCAAGTGAAACCGCCTCCTTTTTCTTTACGATGAATAAAACAAATTTCTGCTAATATCATCTAATTTTGTTTGTTTTTATATTTCCGACTCCCGCTGTTTGCTAATAGCCCTACACTAACGGTCTTAGACGTTGCAATGAAAAGTAACTAAGACTATGATGAAAAAATATAGTTGTCAAAAATCAATAATGGAAAACAAATTTATCTTTGACTTTTGATGTAAACAGACCCTTGTTTAACCGGTCCGTTGAGCTCAACAGTGATGTATTCGCTTGGCACTTCAATAGACTGTGATCCATTAGGGATAAATTCTTGATTTTGAATGTAAAGAAAGTAGGAGAGGTTCAGGACGGTTGCTACAAGAGGCAGTTGCAACAAGTCTTATTCCTGAAATCAGAAACATGCTAGAGTGCTGACACACCAACTGCACATTGTATAGTTAGCGCCCTTCAGGAGAACAGAAGACACATTTGACACCTGCTATTGCATTTATTAGAAATATTTTGGAGGTATTCAAGTAATTTTTTCATGAGCCGTATTCTTGTCATACTGCCTGGCCTGGACCGTTTGCATGAATTGATCAAAACTTACGTAGCTTGAGCCGTTGTTTTGATGACTTCTAAAAGACATGATTAGCATGTGTCAAATTAGTGTGTCTAGTGAGTACATTGTGTTCTGTCATGACTGACTCTGTCAGGTTTCAACATATTGCGACCGTCCCCGAGATAGCAGCCATATTAGACCACCATGCGCTAGCTAGACACAGAATACGCAACAGTATTTTTCAACATAAGCCCATTGAGAGATCACTATAAATTGTCAGGATGGCCCTGTCATAGGCAGCAACACACGCAAATGGGCAGACAGGATTTAGATTCACCGGGATTTGGCCATTTTAGCAAAAAAGTATTCTGTGAAATTTATGCATTTTTGACACGTTGCAATCGTCCCTGATCAGTGTTACAACTGTCCACGGATGCAACATATGACTTCTTCCATTCAAATACATACTCTGAACGGTTATTCATAAAGATAGTCTCCAAATACTACAGGTATAGCAAACTTAAATGAGTTTGATTTATTAGAAAAAAATTGGTTGGTCTATGCCAAATAGTCTCCGAGTGACAAAAAGTGTTGCAACCGTCCCCAGTCTTCCATGTTTTGTAACTACTACGCAATCCTTTCCGTCTTAGCACGAATATACTTACAATATTGGTGGGAAAGTGAGAAAAATACAATTGACTAATGTTGGAATGCAGGTGAGGACCAGTCACACCGCACAGCGAAGGAAAGTGAAATAGCACCATAGAGTGTAATAAAGATGTGAACATGAGCTTCCAGAGAGAAGAGCTGCTACCCTTTCAGAATACTGATCTGCGACTTTGGAAACTGTGGAAGGTCAGTCGGATTTTTAGTCACGCAATCGGTTCCTCTGTGGCACATAGGTGTAAAGGTGTATCAGAGAAATCACAAAGACCTGCTTCACACTTTGCTTAATGCTAGAAGACATAAACTTTCCACTCCCCGAGCAATTACTTCCAACGCAAATCTGTATCAACCAAGGGTCAAAATTACAAAGGAAACTGTTTATTATTATAATGTTATCAAATGGTTATTGTTATCAAAATTATCGGGTTTCGAACACTTTATTTCAAATTCTAATTATGGAAAATCATAGCAATGAATCCAAATTTATGACAACCCTTATTGATAAATGTAAATTTCTCCAATTTTCATACTTTGTACCTAATGTTATCTGCCGGTTATTTTTATCTTAAAGACCCTATCCCAAAACAATAGCAATAAACGGCTTCCTGTGTATATAAAAAAAACCTTTCCATTGATCTGTCACCTAATTGATGATCATTCTTGAGAAAAAAGAAGTTTGTTATCATTTTTGGATGATTGTATAGCGCCAGCTGCCAAATCTCTGGTCATTCGTGACCAGCGATCATTATATGAAATGTGTATACGTTTAGTTCCCAGAGATCCGTCTCCAAGGTAGAATCTGCCCATTACACTGTACGGTCAGAACTATTCCGTAATGGCTGCTGCAATATGCCGTAAAATAAATATTTTAGATAAAATATGCTGTAAAACTCCACAGTAGGAGGGTGTCAAATACCAATACTTCCTTTCCTAGATAAAAAAAAAAAGCGGTTGTAATCCCAAAACTTCAAAACAAAAAAGAAATAAACTAGACCTGTTAGGTCAACATATGGCAAAGGAATGCTCGAGTGAAGCTAAGAATAGTATTAACTCAAATAAGTACGTATGGCCCTTGCGCTGGTTATGGATTCAACCGTTTTTTCTTGGGCTCCACATAACACGTTACCACTTATTTGGTATATTCGCAATTTGTGAAATAGACTTAGAGTCGATAAGCACACAAAGTCTGTATTAACTTTCTTGGTTTAAATCTGCTCCAGCTTGCTTGAAAAAAAAACAACCTTCCCTCAGACGAATTTTAATAATCATACAAGTGTGAAGCCTGTAGATATCAGTTGGCTGAATGGGCCTGTTACATCGAGATTAAACCAAAAAGCAGAGCCAAAAACGATAATAATTTCAGTGATATTCTATCATTTATTGTGCTCAAGTCATAGACAAATCGTTTAAGAGTAATGCTTAGTAAGCCAGCATCTCAGATCATTACTACTGAGTAGTGAGTTCGAGTCTTAAAGGTTTTCCCATGCTTATAATGTTGTGCCCAAACTAAGCTTAGTAAGCAAGAGTACCATATCAATTCTTATGAAATTTTAGGCTTCATATTCTCAATTGTACTAATCGAATCAGACATTTTAATTTCATAAAGCACAATAGAATGCTGATACCGAGGAAGACGCTTATTGTTATCACTTTCGAAGCGGATCTTTTTGATAGTAATAACCGACAGATAACACTAGACGAAGGATGTAGAAATTGGAATAGTTTACATTCATTGTCACGTATTCATTCTTATGCTAATAGAATAATTATTATAAACAAGTTTACGTCACGAAAAAAATATTGATTATATTGTTGGATATATTCTGGTTCGGAACGTGAACTATTAATGGAAATTAGGATCTGGATAGTTCCAGTCGAAAATGGGTGCCTGCTGGAATTGGTGGGCCCGAGTGGGCGTCAGTGGAAATGTTGATGAAAGTAGGGAGACGTATGAAAAACACGAGCGCAAGTACTGGAGTGAACACAGATATTAAATAGAGTGGAAGGACACACACAAATATTTAGATGTGGAAAACGAGAGAAATGTTCAATGCACAAAAGAAGAATGTAGATGAGATACATGGAATGGAAATATTAATATATTCAATTGCGTAAAGGAGAGAAGAGTAGAGGTCTGTTAGGTTTAGGTTATTCCAAGGCGTAAAAACGAAATATAGGAAAGAATAAGAATTTAAGGGACAAGTGGCATAAAGGGTCTAATGTCATTTCGTCTACCTATCGAATGGGGCTTGGTGAGTCATGCCTGTTAAAATGAGCGGCATAGTTGACCAAACTAGATTATAAAAAAGCGGTTAGTCAGGTTAGGTGCAAGAAGGAGCTAAAGAGGCGAAATCATTAACGCAGCGTTTGCGTGGTCGTCAAAAATAGTAGTTGCAGTGTTTGCATTTGATAGCTATGATGTTCTTGCGAATACCCACATCGATGAAGATTAGTAACAAGACAATATATATAATCACAATCAATGAATAGAAACTGCGCCAGCTGCGAATTTTGATAGAGGTGAAGGAAGATGACCGGCTCGAGATGCCGGATCCACTAAAGTAGAAGTTGACCGGTTCGAAGACCGGGACAAAGAAGCGTTCGACCACGTGCGTTCAGGGCTTTAATAGAGGTTCATCGAAGGAAGAGACGTTTTAGATATCTAGCTAAAAGAAGGGATTTGAATCTAATCCTCGACTAAAAATATAGGGTTCGCTGCAATATCAAATCAAAAAAATGATTTTTAATTTATCGTAAAAAGAGTGTTGGGACGGATTGATTTTGATAGCAATAACCATTGGATGATGTCGTCTATTATTTTAATGAAACTCTTTCTCTGTATTTGCATCAGTTGGACCTTAATTCATTTTAGACGTTGGCTTCGTTCTCTTAGAAAAGAAGGGACAAATGGAAGTTAGGTATTACTAAGTGATACCGGTCTCTCGATCAAGTCAATACTTTTTTTTTAAAAAAGATATGTTGATATTCTCTCTCTCTCTCTCTCTCGTTGATATCTTGATGAGACTGAAGGCTCATCATTATACGGTCTGTTTCTTGATTCTTTACGACAGTATTGTGGCTTATCAGATAAAAGCATCAATTGTTGGATGTTTACCCAGTTAATTAGGCATGAATTTAGGCACATCAGATAAAGCTTGAATAAAACGTGTTCTTTTTAGAAATATACTGTTAAATAGCCAACCAACTAATATATATATATATATATATATATATATATATATATATATATATGTGTGTGTGTGTGTACAAAATTGCGTTGTATTATATTGAAACTCTCTTCGAAATTATCTCCCGTTATTACACAGTGAATGTATCATTTCGGCTAGAGAGCGTAAATGATATTAAGAATTACAGAAAATGGACTTGTTGCAAGAATCGAACCAGCGACCGATAGAGTAGCTGCTTCAACGTACCGATGCTATTACCATTGAGCTAAACAGCCGCCGGCGATTCTCTTCTCTTCTGAAAATTGTTTTAGTTTTTTAGTCTCTTTGGTTGATCTTTTTTTCATCCCGTCAAAAAAAAAAAAATTTTAGACCATTTTATTTGCAAACAAACACGTTACATTTTTTTTCCGAGTAACTTTTAGTTTTGATCGATTACCTTCAACCTAGCATCGCCATGCGCTATGGAACAATAGTTAGTAAGCTAGTCTTACAGATCTTTACTATAATAGTGAGTTTATTCCTCACTGAGTGTCTCACAGTTGTGACCCTGTCCCATACGAATCGAAGCAAAGCAGTCCTACAGATTTTGCGTTATCACCTTCACCTTCCTTGCTCTCCATTCCTCTCTAGATTCATGCGTGCATTTTACTGGAGTTTTTCTTTTGTTCTATCACTCTCTATTTATCCCTCTCTCCCTTTCTCTCTCTCCCTCTCTATCTCTGTCTGCCTGTCTGTTTGTCTGTCTGTCTGTCTGCCTCTTTCTCTCTCTCTCTCTCTCTCTCTCTATACATATATATATATATATATATATATATATATATATATATATATGATAAAGAAATGGATATATGATCCGACAGAAATTATTCTAAATTGCGTAATATCATGTTGGAAGTCTATTTGATATAATCTCCCGTTATTCCATGGTAAATCTATCATTTGGCCTTGACAACGTAAACGAATAAACAATTAAAGAAAAAAGGGCTAATGCCGAATGCCAAATGATGAATAAAACTGTCATACGGCTGCATAAATAACGTGGAAAGAATAATCGGTAATCGCAATGATAAAATTCTTAATCAAATTAATAAAAAAAATCAAATAGAAGTCAAGATAAAAAAATGTAATTGTCCAGAAACCGAAAAACGCGTGCTACAAAACAATTGCCTGACACCAGAACTTGTATATAGAGCACAAATATATGCACAGACTGATAAAAGTAATTCTAAAATCTATACAGGAATCTTTGAATTAAATTTCAGGAGCTGATCAGCTAATCATAATACCTCCTTCAATCTTACAAAACGACACCTCACTGTCTGTTCATGTTTGGAAACTTAGGGATAGAGGAAAAAACTCAATGATAGAATGTAAAATATTTTATAAACCAACGTTTGTACTAACCTTAATTCGAGGTATAGTCTGTGCTTCAGAGAAAAACTACGATTTTTTTTAAATTCAGGGATAAAAATGAATAACTCAAGTCAGAAATCGGGGTCAAGTGTCGGCACAGGAGAAAATTCACTCTAAAAAAACTAAAAATAAGAAAACAAAAACCTACAAAACAGCCCTGCAAAGCTTACAAAGAACAAGAGAAACAGTAAAACCATAAAAATTAAATAGAAAAAAGAAAAATATAAATATGAAAAAAATAAAAAATAACTAATGATAAGAATAAAAAATAAAATGAGCAAAGCAAAGAAACATTGCTTAAAAACGATAAAGAAAATCTTTAAAGCCGATTAAATGAAATAAAATGATACAATGGGATAATAAACCTTGACAAAGCCAGAACAACCAAAAAGCAAATTAGATAAAAAAAAATGTTCTTTCTTATAAAAATGAAATAATGAAAAATAAGAAGCAATACTTAAAGACAGGTAATAATACGAATTAAAGATGAAAATTACTCAGACAAATTATACCTTTTAATTTAACCAACGAATAAAACAATGTAATCACAGAAAAGTTTTCGAAAAAATTATCAGAAAACAATTGAAAGCAAAAGCAACTAATTGTAACGTAACCTCAGTTGACAAACATTGATAAAACAATGCCATATAATGCTTGCGAAGTAAATAATTACAACTCACTCCAACTGTCACATTTCAAAACATGGTGGAAGTTATCTTCTGAGCATAAATACAACTGTAAGGCCCAGTTACATTGTTTTTTCTGATAGGCTGAGTAAACAAGGGTACACCGTTATCATAAGCAAAATTTACCTATTTAATCGATCTATTGTGTATACTATACAAGATATTGAGCACTATTGGAATAAAGACTTTTCAGAATAATACAGACTTGTGATGTGTAATTCTCAAATGCACATATATATATATATATATATATATATATATATATATATATATATATATTGTATATATATATATATATATATATAGAGAGAGAGAGAGAGAGGGAGAGAGTGTAACACTTTTTAATGAACGTAGATATACTACACTCTTATTCTCTCAGCAGATGGCCGGGGGACAACATTTTGATGCCTGACGGAGCGCACCGATACTCTAATCCTAAGCAGATCGCCAATTCAAACCTAAATAATCCTGTTGTCTTCCCGGGTACTATGCTAGTAATATATAAGAGAAAACAATACCACGAACTATTTACAGAAATAAACAAAAAAATACTGTTAATGAAAAGTAACAAAAAACGAAAGGAGAATCAAGCTCGTTGCGTGAAGAATACGCCCGTACGCATGCGTATAATCAGCGTCTATTTTCAGAATAATTCATTAACCAACTTTTTCTTGATGGGTGCTTGCGGGTGAGTGAGAATTTTTCTGCGATATTATCACCGATTCTCTCTTTCATCATCATCATCATCATCATCATCAGTCTTTTAACGTCCGTCGCTGGACATAGACCTTCCCTAGGATTCGACACATTTCTCTATCATGGGCGTCGCGGAGCCAGTACTTTCTGAACTTCTTGTATTTTGTCGGCCTCAGTTTCGCATGTGGTCTCTGGGGATCCATGCCGTGAGTCATGATGTCCATCGGTTGTCCGCCATTCTTGCAACATGGCCAGCCCACTGCCATTTGAAATTTCTAATGGATTCTATGATGTCCCTGACTCCAGTCTTCTTCCGAATATACTGTGCTGTCTTCTGACCTATCCATATATGGCCCAGCATAATTCTTTCATGTGCACGTTGCATGGTTCTCAATTTGCAGATCTGTCTCTTGGTTAGATTCCATGTTTCAGCCCCATAAGTGACTATTGGGAGGATGCATTGGTTATACACCCCTCTTTTTAGGATTAATGGGATCTTCTTATTTTTGAAGGTTGGGCTAGCTCTGCCAAAGGCTTACCATCCTGGTGTGATTCTTCGCTTGATTTCTTCTTCTTTTGAGGGTCTCATGGAGAATCGTTGTCCTATGTAGATGTAGTGATCTACTTTCTCCAGTTCTGGGTCCTCGACTTATACCGGTAACTAAAAGACTGTCCATGATAGGGTATAGAACCGAGCACAAGGAAGACAAGGTTTCTGCCTTTTTTCTCCATGAAAGAAAATCCCCTTTTTCTTCTGAATCATTACAACTGAATCGTACCCTTGCTCCTATCCAAACAGAACGAGGCAAGTATCTTAGAGTTGTTTGTGTTGGATTGGGTTACTTGAGAATAAGATTTAATCTCTACATCCAACTGTTGATTGTTTGATTTCGGGTTTTTAGTCAGAAAGCAAAAGCAGAGAAGCCTGTTAACAAAATAAGAGCGAAGACATTTATTTTAAACCACAATAAAAGATCCTTACTTTGAGTCGCACTCTTTTTGTATGTCAGCACGCTAGTCAAATACAATAAAGTCTGTGCCAAGAAACGCCCGTCTAAAGCACTACAATCACAACCCAGAACTATTGCTATGCGTAAACACACCATAAGACTAATGCACGCTAGTCAATATCACTATATCATCTCAGGATTCGCCAGACCTCTCCATCATGTGCGTCGGGGAGCCAATACTTTCTGATCTTGTCTAGTTCGTCTCACCATCGTATATTCTGCTGGTCTCGATTTCGCATATGATCTCTGTTGATCTATGTAGTGAGTTGTGATGTCCTGTAGTCGTCTGACATGTTTGCTACATGACCAGCCCATCGCCATTTGAGTTTTCTAATGGATACAATATCTCAAACTGTTGTTTTTTCCTCGAATATATTGTGTTGTCTTGCGATCTCTCCATGTGAGATTGAGCATGATTATTTCATATGCACGTTGCAGGGTTCTCAGTTTGAAGGTCAGTCTCTTGATTAAGTTCCATGTTTCAGCTCCGCAGGTGACTATCGAGAAAATGCATTGGTTGTATACCTTTTTTTATTTAGACAATCCTCTTGTCTTTGAAGGTTGAGTTTGCTCTGCCGAAGGCTTGCCACTCTAGAGGGATTTCCTCTTCTTTGGAGGATTTCATGGAGATTCGTTGTCGTAGGCAGATGTAGATTTCCGACGTTTGTTGTACATGACCTTTGTTTTGCTGAAGCTCATGTGAACTCCATCTTTCGTGCTATCTTCATGAAGTTCGTCTGGCATTTATTGGAGGTCCTGAAGATTTATCGTCTGCAAATCTGAAGTTGCTTAGGTATTTAACGTCTTTCCTGATTCCTTCATTTTCCCAATGTAGGTTTCGTATTGCCATTGTACTTCAGTCAATATCACAATGAATACAATCTTTACAGAAGCACGTCAGTCTAAAACATTATAATTACAACCCGGTTCTTTAACAATCTTTGCTTAAAAAAGTTTAAATAACTAGTAATATTGGAGACTCTTTCTAATTATTCGGACGAGCAAGTAACAAGCGGACTGGAGCCAATCATGAAAAAGGAAAAGGAAAAAATATACATTCTTTTTTGTGAATAAAAATTCAATATGAAATATTTATAAAATATCAAATACAGAAAATAAAATGTCGAATAAAATTATCGGCCTTAAATATCGATTTCCAGATGTCTACTTTATACAGTTGAACAAGAGAATGGCATGCAAGGGCTTTGTCAGGCTAAAAATAGATTGGCATACATGAAAACCGGCCTCACTTCTTTTAAACCCATCGATATTCTCGTGATTCTAATATCCAAAATGCCATCGACTGAGATTAACCCATTATTATTAGTTTGACGCTGAATATGAATATCTTGAAACACTCGAGGTAAACTTTTGTTAAATGATACAAGATCCAAAGGAAAGGAAAGGAAAAATGATCAAAACAGACGATAACAAATATCTTAAATAAAAGTTTGATTGTTTTTATTCAATGATAAAATTATTGTCGCTGTTTTCTTATGAAATCTTTTATTCTGCGAGGCTTGCAAGAACCTAATGAGGAAAAGGCGTTGTACTGTTATTTCGACCAATACAGATTTGAATTGGGTGTGGTATTATTGATAAGATAATGACGATAGGGTTATGGTCAGGAAGGAGGCATGACAGCACATAAAAGGTAGAGAAAGAAGAATACATGACCTAGTTGTCGCACGACACATGGGGAAATGGTTTTGTCTCTTTTTCTTGAATGATCTATGGAGACCCAATCATTGTTTCTGAAGCATTTGAGGGTATTTTCTGGGAATAGATTGGCAGCCTAAGATACATCACGTTTCAAAGCTAAAGGGCTCCAACTGTCCGGCTATTTATCCACAGCTTGGGGAAAACTGGATTCATGCATTTCCCTTGCACAAAAAGAACATTAACTGTCCCAGCTGAGGTTGAACTCGGTTCTCCGATTCCATTCAAACGTTCAGCCATCCAGATCTTATGTAGACACAGGCATTAATTACTTCTGCATTGATAAATACAGTAGAAAGACTGTTCTTTTGTTGGCAATTGAGAGACTTTTGTCAGTCCAAAGTTATGAAATTTTGTTCGTAATCAATCAACAAGGAAATGAAAGGAAAAGAGGAAATCATTTTGGGGAAATAGAAAAAAACGTTGCCGAGGGGTAAAATAAATAGTAAAAAAAAATGCAGATAAAGCTTAGGACTGCACATAATTGCATAAGACGCCGTTCAAACCTTTCAAGAAAATAAAGGAGAAATGGGCCATGCTTGTCCTCACAAATCTTTTTATTTAAATTTCTACACTAACAGAGAAAAATGTACAAAAACATTTGAAAAATGCATTAGTATGGTAATCTTCAAGCTGAACATAACAGATGGCCAGGCAGTAACACGCCAACTGAGTTGGGTCTATTAAAAAAAAAAGAAAAAAAAAGGCCCAAGAAAAACAACAAAACTCAATCAAAAGTTGAAAACATGACTTCGTCTCCATCCTGAGCCACCTAAACTTATCTTTTGGGGTATCATTTCCTGTGTGAAAGTCTTGGGATGAGAAAGCAAGAAAAAAAAAGAATTGATCAATCCTTTTTGGTACTTAACACTCCATTACTCCTTTTCGAAGTAGCATTTCTGGCTTTCGTGGCTCTTGTGAAAGTGACACAAACTCTTCATCACTTTCTCTAAGTGAGCTTATTTTTTTTTTTCTTTTCTTTTCGAACTTGATATGGCTGGATACCGTTCATCGAGTTCAGGATTGCCTCACTATTTTCAATGGCTTCAATGTTGTAATGGACAGTTCCAAAAATTATAAAATACAGAATATTTATGCATAGCTCAATACTTCAAATAGCAAAAAGATGACGGTGGGTGGGTGTGGGGAGACTAAAATTTAGTGGAGAAGTTTTATTAAAAAACAACTCCCATCATCGAATAATTCTCTAAAACAGCTAAAACCTTTGGAAACCCAGGGAGCACCACATGAACCTAATAAATATGTTAAGGAAGCATATTCTTGAGATAATTATCGTTAGACGAGAAGAATGTTTATCTGCATATGCTAACGTCCACTAATCTGAAATTAAGCTCAAACATGGGTTCCCATATTTTCTTTCTGTCAAGGAAGCCATAAACATGTTTTTGAGAACTGAACCTCCAAATCGGTAACTTTTAACAATGTTATTATCGGTAGCAACTGCAAGAGCAGTATGAAGAAATAAGAGAAAATAACAAGATAAAAGGATGTAGCAAGCAATGGGAAAATAATGGAACGTACGTGTTCATTTTCTTTTAGGTTAAGCTACTGACCTCCTTAGGGATATAGTGAGAGTGGGTGGTGCAACGAACAGATACAAAAAAAAAGAAAAGAAAAGAATCTAGGTTTACTTGCAGATCAACGCCATCTTTCCGGTCGGAGATTAACCGCAAAGAGCCACTGAAGTTGACTTCTTTTTTTTTTTCAGAGGAAAAGAATAAAAAAGAAAAAGACGTAAAATGATACAGAAAAGGAGTAAAACATTTTTTTCAAACGGTAAAAGGAACGGGGAAACGAACGACAAGAGTAAAACAGAGGAAAGTATGGTTGTTCTGATTCGATTAGCCATGGTCAAAGACAAACGCTTTGAAAGAAGTCGTCTGCGCAGTGAATGCGCTTTGGGGATTCTTCAGAACAGATTAGCGTTGGCATTGCTTGCACTGATGCTCAACTTTATAACTAATCGATTCGGAACAAGAAAAACTTGACTTTCTGAATGAATACACGATTCATACATCGAGAGATACATACTTATACTATACATATTTGCCAGAACAAAATAAATAGACGAAAGTTTCATATACATCTAAAGATATGTAATCCGTACCTTGCACACTGATTGAATGAGTGAATGTATATATGTACGAGTGTATGAATTTACCTCCTGATTCTCCAGCAAGCAAATTGCTTGTTCGTTTAAATCGATTTTTTTATTGCGCATAAATGTGAAGATTAAGGTGGATTACCAAAGAGAGAGATTGAGAGACGTATAGATAGATAGATAGATAGATAGATAGATAGATAGATAGATACGAATAGATGGAGGTAGGACATTAAAAATATACAATGGTTGAGATTCGAACGGGTTATACTGAGCGAGCT
Source organism: Thysanoteuthis rhombus (assembly GCA_963457665.1). Classification (NCBI taxonomy): domain Eukaryota; kingdom Metazoa; phylum Mollusca; class Cephalopoda; order Oegopsida; family Thysanoteuthidae; genus Thysanoteuthis; species Thysanoteuthis major. The sequence continues at coordinate 26,391,077 of OY735216.1, read as the reverse complement.
AGCTAGCTAGATAGCTGGATACATAGATTGAAGTGTACGGGTTAAGATAGATTCATATTAACAGAGAGAGGGTGATAGGAATAGACTGAGATATGCACTCGAATAAGCTGAAGATAGATAAGTTAATTGATAAATAGATTGATGTTGAATGCCAGGAAAAGGAACGGAAATATGTAAACACATGGGTAGATTGTTTGTGAGATATCAAGATAAAATTACATACACATGCACACAAGTGTGAGGTTGAGGTGAAGGGAGAAAAAAGAAATGAATATTCAGGTAATTTAAAGCAAGCAAAATACATATGGAATTAAGATGTTCACAGTTGGAGTGCGAAAAAGGATTGAATATGCTGGGCTGCTCTCATTAGCTTTCTTTCTGCTTTTATTAAATACAGATTTCGATAGCTTTTATTGAAAACTGAGATTTTGAGCCCAACTTCCTTGTACTAGTATAACTAAAAGTCGTTTTTTTTTGTTGTTGAAATATGGAATGAAGAGTATAAACAGCATAAGGAACACCAACCAAAAGAATACCGTTCTTCTGAGAAATCTCTGTCCCGAGAATCGCAGTTATCATTTTCTGAATATTCATTTTTACTGGTTTTGAATATCAAAGCTGTTCACTCGAGGGGTTTAGATGGGGTTGTCAAACGGTTGGCATCACGGGAAGTGAAATTGGCGAACCGAGTTCAAATTCAGTTGACATGCACTTCACGCGAATGTCCTTAGAAACTGCAAGAATCCATCTCTCCCCAAACTGTGGGTGAATAGCAGAACTGAGTGTGCTTTCCGGCCTTAGTTCGCAACTAGTCTATGAGACGGGTAACTTTGAATTGAAACCGGGAAATTTCATATTCTCATCCATCGAGAGGGGCTTGCATCTGACAGAATAGGGTACGTGTTCCCGAAAAAAATACGCTTAAAGGTGCTCTGGTGAAGCTTCGACGGGTCTAGACAGCCGATTCTGCAGAAAATTCCCAAGTAGAATGGAGGAGAATTAAACATCCGGACAGGATAAAACAAGTGGGAGTGCTTTTTGCAAACAATATAGATTTCCATTACGTCTAATGGAAACGACTAATGGTTCCTATCACACTTGTCTACATATTTCTGTAAACGATCAAAAAAGGGATTGCTAAATAATTGAATTAACCGCTAGATCTCATGAATATCATTAAGCTTTCCACTTGTTACTGAATATGTGTGCGGGTACGGCTGTGCGATAGCCGATTACATAGAACAAAATAGACTTAGTGTTGCATCGTTGGGTTTCCTCGATGCCAAATGTTATATCAGCGAATCCTGATTGCCAAAGGTTAAGTTGACATCCCTTGTACGTTATTGAAAAAGGTATACGTTCAGCTATTATATCGATGACCGGATGTTATGTAATTACAACCACTGATGATGTCTAAATTATATGAAAATGTACAACTAGAGTAACATTGTGTATCGTGTGCTATATGTCAAATACGCAACAGCATAAAATCTCTTACGAGATTTGCAAGTCAGCTATTGACAACATTAATATTGTTAGTGTCAGTATTGAGAACGAATGACGAACTAAATAATTAAGAGCGCCAGGTATAACAGCTCAGAATACAACTAACGAGTCTTTGTATCAAACAGACACAGCACATTCGGGAAACATCCAATGGTGCAAACTTTATCTGGCTATAAGGAATCGACTTCTACCACCTACGGTTAAAACAACTTTTGAAATATAACAGACGACATGGACATAATATGACATAATTATTGGCATGTGCCTATTATCAATGACGGACAAATTATAGAGACATAACAACTGGTACATACCTATTACTATAGACGTACAAATGGTACTAGTATATTAATTGGTGCATGTGTATCTCTGACGTACGAGCGGTACAGACTTGACCAAAGGCGACCAAGTTTTGCTGACATAACATTTATTGACAACGAGAAAACTTGACATGTAACAATTGGTTTCTCGCGTGAACAACCCGTTTGGAATCTAGTGCGTATACGTAAAAAATGTTCCATATTTCGCTTAGTCTTTCACAGGGCAACAATTATGGGGTGCTCGGTGGTGAAATCAGTGGCAGTAGCCTGTGAGGATAGCTTACTAACCATCGATCAAGGGAAGTCACTCCCATGCTAAGTTCTTGCGTGCATCAGATTCGAAAAGTTCCAAGTGTGTCCTACGCTATTTCATGGAGAACGCAATTACATTTTTAAAACTTTAATATTTCATAAGGGGAACATAAAAACTTATAAAAATCAAAATAGAAAAATTCAAGCCGCTTCGTCATTAGATTATCAATTCATGAAGGCAAACCAATGTTTTCTTTCTCTCTTTTTTTTAACCTTCTTTTTTCTAACCTTGAATATCGCGTTAGAAGAAAGCCAACATTTATAGTCTTTCTATTCATTTTGTACCCTAAAAACAATATCACTTTTCTTTTTAAGGAAGTCCCCATTGGGTAACCTCTTTAGAAGCTAGCATCATCAATAAAAACGGAAGGGGACAGAAATAACACTGAACTTGAACTAGTGATGCCAGCCGGAAATGGTACAGGCAATCGCATTTCTCCCGCTTGTAACTATAGATGTGTATATTCAGTAAGGGTTGTAGATGGAGAGAAGTGAGCTTTTTATTTAATTTGAACCATTAATATTTAATTTCATCCTTATTGCTAAGTAGAGGCCCGTTTTGTCAGATTAGTAAGTGTTACTGCCCTTCCTTCCTGCGCGAGACAGCCGGCACCATACATTCTGCCGTTGTCGGGTGACACAGTCCCCAAGACACAAACTCTAACATCGGTACAGCTAGGACAATAACTACGTACATTAAATATTTATACTACATTTACAGCGTTAATTTTACGAGAATTGCAGCGACGAAGAGCACTTTTAATTTGGTTAGAAAGTTCTGCAGGGAATCCCAGCATTGCCAGCGGGAAGAAATAACTGCGCATTTGACGGAAGGAAAACATGTTACAATATAACTTGCGTTTTAACTTCTGTTTTCTAATGTATGTCTTCTTACACAACACATCCAGGTGGGAATGGGTGGCGCCAGTCAAAAATGGTTTGAGTGCATTTAGTGTAACAACTGGCAGGTTGTGCGTTTGAATATTGGCTTGGGTGTGGCACACCCTCGGGTAGTTTTGCGCACACTTTCGTGCAGATCTCCGCAGTCCTGCACGCATTCCCGGAGAGGTCAACTTAGTCCGAGCAGCTTTTCGTCTGACTGATATTGAAATGTTCAAAAGTTTGAGATTCCGATAATATGAAATTTATTAGAAAAATTCTTTCAATCCCAAACGATATTTGCCATTCCTTCATTTTTGTGTAGAAGAAGATTTTAACCATTGTCGAAATCGACTACGGATGCAGAAAAGGGTAAAAAAACAAACTGACTTGACTGAAACAGTACAAATGACTAATAGTATGAGATAATTGTAAATAATAAAGTTCCACACACACTCTATCGATCTCAAAAATGGCACACATCTGTCGTTTTTAACATCAAATGAGCAAGCGAGTGAAAAAATCCAGAAAGAAAAATAGAAGTTATTACATGAACTATCTTATGATTGCTTTGAATACCAACCAGTGTAATTGAATAGTTTTTGCCATTTTGTGCATTCATAGTCGATTTCGACGGTGGTTAAAGGTTTTGCGTTCACGAAAACAAGGGATTGTCCGATATTCTTTTTTACAAGTAAGGAAGTAACCGAAAGGTACAAATGGGAATAACCTAATGCTTCCATGGAATATTTCCGTAAGACGAACGGAAAACAACAGTCCAGATTAGCATTGTAGTGACAATGTAAATATAACCCTTAACTTAAAGGCTCAACATTTTTTTCCTGAAAACTGACACATTTCCGGAGAAAGGAGCCACGTTCCCACCCAAAGCCCCTCAGACTAGGGATAACTCAGGTGGTAGCTAACGCCCATCCACATATCTTCGATGTGTCCTATTTCTGGCAGCAGATTTTTCACACTGATGGGTTTTTCACACAGAAGCTAAAACAGGTATAGTCTTCTCTCTCTTTCTCTTTAAAGGTGCGTTTGCAAACACACAAGTAGACATTCAAATGTACATATATACATTTACATATACATGTGTGTGTGTATGTGTGTATATAATCAGATTTGTACACTGCTGAATAAAGGCCCTTTCCCTGACGCCCGTGTTTGCACTAACCTCTGTCATATGTATCCTCCATCTTGTGGCTGGTCTTTTCTTACTACGCTTACTGTCCCTTGGGAATGAATCGGTTAATCTTTCGTCCCACTGGTTGTCTTTTCTTCTTAATAAGATTCAAGGCTATCGCCAATTTTGTCGCTTATTCATTTGTATAATATCCTTCACCCTGGTCAGTCCTATGTTCAAGCATGATCTTCTTCTATCTCTCTGAGTTATCCATAGCATTTCACTTTCAATGGCGCTCAATGCTATTAGGTTTCAGTACGTTTTTTTAGTTTCCATGTTTGAAATTGGTACACCATAGCTGGTATTATCCATTAATTGCATATTTTGCATTGTTAGTATATTGCCAACAATTTTTTATATGTCTCTATTCATACCAGATGCTTTCCAGTCAATCGTTATGTGTTGTTTTATTTCGATTTCATAGTCTTCTTCTAACAGTATTACCTGGTTCAAGGAAAACGTATTCTTTAATCTCTTTCAAAGTCCCACCCTCTATTCTCGTGGTCTTATTGAAGGAGTAAAAATCTAACAAATATAATTAAGGAAACAGCAGCTATGGTAGGCAATACAAGCAATAAAACGGGGAAATACTCAAAAGCAACATTAGAACTAATCAAAAAGAAAAGATATGTGGAGATGGAAACAAAATAATGGATGAAACCAGATGAGCAGAACTGAACAAATTGATAAACAAAAGAGAAAAGGGAAAACATGAAGAAGATAGCAGATGTTATTAGAAGAGAAAAGAGTTTAGAATATGCTCAATCCGCGGATTATACTGGCGGTCTAAAGATGCTTGCACTAAAAGATAGAGAAGGCAAAAGTACAAAATGTATAGACAAGAGTTTACGGTTAACTAAAGAATATTATGAAATTCAAAAATAAAATTACCACAAGCTGATACTCCAATAGACTATAATGTCCTATACATCACAGAAGACGAAATCTTATCTCTATTGATATTCGGACCATCCTCATCTTGGTTATTTTTCATACAACGTTTCGGCCGTTGCACTCTACGGCCTTCGTCAGGTATCATCTGGTAGAGGTGGGGAAGTAACGAACCGAACACTTTATTTATCCGACGGGGCTATATTGACCGTACTCCCCTCTTAGCATTAGTAGTATTGTTATATTGTCTCACACTTGTCTCGGTTCGTTACTTCCCCACATCTACCAGATGATACCTGACGAAGGCTGTAGAGTGCAACGGCCGAAACGTTGTATGAAAAACAACCAAGATGAGGCTGATCCGAATATCAATAGAAATAATAATAATACCTCATCTCAAAAATTCAGAGATATACTAGACGAAATCTTGTTTGCACTACTGAACATGAAACGTGCAGAAGCCCCTGGAAGTCAAAAGAATAGCGCAGCTATTCATACAGTCTACGAGGAAAAAAAGGCACATCGAAACTTCTGTCTAGGAAAAGTGATCCTACTTCACAAGATATGGAGATAATCAAAACCTCAGCAACTACCATTCTGTTACATTGTTACAGAACGTGTATAGATTATTCATAACATTACTTACAAGCAGACAAGCAAACATTCTAGGTGAAAATCAACCCTACGAATAGACAGGCTCCAGGGTTGTTTATTCAACAATAGAACACCTGAACACAATAAATCAATTACTTTGTTTTATTTTGTTGATTATGGAAAAGCATTTGACTCTAGAAAATACGACAGTCTTCAACTCAATGCAAGGAGAAGGTGTTTACAAGAATTACATAAAACTATTCACCATAATCGTCATAATTGTCATCAAATTTCTTGAAAGTGTCTTTATTCATAGATTTTTTCCAGTAAGGACGTGAACTCTTTTTTGTATTTGCTTAATGCAATACTATGGTGATATATGGTATTATTGTGAGTGCCTTTTGATGATCAGGATGTACAACCAGTGATGAAGTCCTGTTTATACATTGCAGGCATTAGCCTTGTGGTCTTTTAAAGTCTGGTCGAGACCAGGACTTAATTAATGCAAGTTATTTTGAGTTGTATGAACACCCCTTTGGCAGGACGCAAGTCAACCGAAAAGATACCCCCATCCTAATCACACATCTTAGAAAGTTTCCACGTGTTTCGCTCATAACGGGAATCGAACCTGGGACCGTCTATGTGTGAGACAGACGTACTCACCATGAAACCATCTGAGCCGGAGATGGCAATGTAATATATCTACACTATTTTTAAATTGATGGATTACGACGTTATTTTATACAAGAATGTAATAAAGGCAGTCTGTTGTCTCCATTAGACACAAGCACTTATTCTGCACTTATGTAATCACTTTAGACTCCACGACGAGGTTCATTTGATAAATTCTTCGGGTGTGAGCATTAAATATACAGTAGTTCGGTAGGCAATCACGTCTATAATATCAAAATTAGATTTTTTTTTGTCTGATTATTGACTGAATTTTTCTTGGTTCTTGTTTAATAGTAAAAGTTTTCAACTTATTAAACTAGAAAATTCATTTTTCAACAGCGACGAAAGTCGACAGTTCTCTGAATGCCAAAAGATCACACTTTTTTTAAAAGAATTATTATTAAGATAAAAAGAATTGAAAGAACAAGAGAGGAAAAAACGAAAGAACACCGATCATGCAATGTTTGTGATTAATGCATACACTTCACACATATATTTATAACTTCTATATATCCCAATGAATTACATCGCGTTATAGACGGTTTTTTTTTTTCGTTTTTTTTTTATGCAATGATTATTCATTTTTGTTTCGGAAGTTCTTTCGGGGATTAACTTGAAAAAACAATTGAAAGCAGATAGTTTTATTACAGAAACAAATGCTGAAAAATGTTTCCAAATGTTATCAAAAATTGCATGTACAACATCGAAGGGTTCGTTCTTTTTCTCGTTTCCGTTATGCATACATTCTAATCGAACTGGAATTGCGGATATTCAAATTGTTTGTTCGTTGTTTCAAAGGGCCGAATTTGACAAAAATGATTCTATCTCTAATACGTCTCAATCAACCAGCATTTACTCATCACCATCCACATCATCCAATCAGGTTCACTGCTGGACAAAGGCCTGTCCTAATTCTTTCAATTCTATTTCATCTCTCGATCTGTCTGGTTATCTCCTACTGAGTTTGCCAACCGTGGCGAGCCATTCAACGAATCTTTAGTATCATCTATTATCCTCAATCCTTGCTATGTATCCTGTCCACCTCAATTTTAGTAACTTTATCACTTCTATGGTATTTTTTACCTAGGTCTACTCTCGAGTCCTTGCTGACCTCTTTCCATTATTATTCTTAGCATTGATCTTTGCATACCTCTGAATTCGATCTCAAGCGATTTTGTCAAGTTCCATGTTTCAGACCCGTATGTCATAGCCGGTATTGTGCATTTATCAGACACTCGGCTTCAAGTACAGTGACAAGACACTCTTGATTATGTCGCTATTTTCATTAAACACTTTCAATACGTTTTCATAATCGTTCTCTAATGTCATCATCTGTCCTGAGTAGACATGTTCCAAAACCTCTTCCAACTCTTTATCCTCTATTTTTCTAATCGTTCTCGGGACGCTTAAAGATGAACATTACCTTTGTCTTACTTCTGTTCATCTTTAAACCTACCTTGAGGCCTTCCCTATTCAGATCATTTAGTATCCATTGTAACTCACCCGAATGTCTAATATTAGTGCAGTGTCTTCAGCAAATAGGAGATGGTTCAGATACTCTCTGTTCACGCTCACTCCAATTGATTCTGAGCCTGTTTTCCGAAAGATGCTTTCGAGGCATGCTGTAAATAGTCAAGACGAAATCGTATCCCCATTGTCTCACTCCCTTGCTAATCTATATCCTATTTGTGTCTTTGTGTGGTCGAATTATTGCAGTACTATTTTTCTAAATATTCACCACAACTCTTACATAATTTTCGTTAATATCCCGCTGTCATATGGAGTCGAAAACAGCTGCGTGTTTTACTGAGTCAAATGCATTTTCAAAGTCAACGAAAGCCAAACATTTTATTTAGTTGAGTTTATTTGTTTATCATATTTTTTTTTGTTTTTCGATTAGCTGATTCACCGTTTGTAGGTGGTCTAATGTTGACTAACCGCTGCCTGTTCATTAGCGACAAGATGATGAGGATAACTGAAGTGTACTATACTAACGTGTTAGTTCCTAAAATAAAAGTATCACCAACCGATACCCCGGTGAGTACTAGCAGTGTTCCAGATGTGACTAGTGACGAAGCAGTGTTTGGGCTCAAGAATTTGAAACGAAACGCTGAAATCACCCGGGCGAAGATTGCATACTTACGGACCTTATGAGAGTTGTAGGAAAGGATTTTCGCAAAGGATTAGCACAACTATTTACACAGGGCATACGAAAAAGGAAGATGTTTTAAAACTTATATATATATATATATATATATATATATATATAAAACATATTTTATCTGTTGTTTAAACAGTGTTGGCATTCACCGAGTATGTAACTTTTTAAATCTTATATATATATATATATATATATATATATATGCAAAGGCCCAAATATTTGCTCCCAGCCCAAATTCTTATCACGTTTAATCTCGGTCTATACGCCTCTTCCAATGCGACAGTTATGTATTAAAAATGGATAAATGTGATCCGACAGAATGAATTATAAATTGCGTTATATTACATAAGAACTTATTTGAAATGATCTCCCATCATTACACAGTTAATGTATCATTCGCCCTAGACAACGTAAATAGAATACACATTTAAAGAAAATGGGGCTGCAGCAGGAATATATATATATATAGAGAGATATTTACCAGGTTATATACACGGTGAATGTCAACACTGTTTACATAAAGGATAAAATCTGTTTTCTATTTCTTTCTTTTCGTTTTCTTACGAACATTATGAACTATCTCTCTCCATCTACTTTCTGTCTCTGTCTTTGTCTGTCCCTCTCTCTATATATACATGTATATGTGTGTGTGTTCCATTGGCGTGACGTCCCAACTCTCTACAATGTCCAAATAGTTTGCTCATGAATCTCATTTACATACAAAAATACATCGTCAAGATGCTGCTATCTCTTATGCAATAGTTAAAAAAGGGAAAACTGGGGAATGAACGAGGTGAGGGATACCAGAATTTAAGGAATTTTTTTTAATATAAAAACTTAAGAATAGCCGAATAAGTTAGAGTTAAGCTGGCTGTTAAATGTCGCCATAAACTCATACGTATACTTCGCTTTTCCCTGTTATCACAGTTGTCCGAATTGCAAACATTATTATCCCTTCTTCACTCTCCACGCCACCCCCTTTTTCCCTCCAGAGGTGTGGCGTGGACCTGGGCTTCAATCTACGCAGTCTTCTATACTGTCGAGTAGCAGACCTCTACAGCCAGCTCGGTTATCTGCTCCACAGAGTGTCCACGTCCTGCTGTTTTACTATCTATGCCAGCCATACTATCCGAACACTCCTACACAGGGCAGTGGACCCCTGCAGCTAACCCAGTCGTCTGCCAGGAGAAGACAACTCCTTCCAAACCTATGACCAAGGAGATTCGCCCCTATCTGTTCCTTTTCGGTGGACTATAGGATGTAAATCCATGGTTTGAATGGTGGGATCGGCCCTGTGCACGCTGCACCACCTAAAAAGAGGCTGGAGGTATATTTTACAAGCCCCCCCCTTTTAGGACCTATTCCCGTGGACCCCCTCCCCACGAAAATCTTCCTTCGCAAATCCAAGACATTCATTCATATATGCAAGTGTTAAGGTGGTTAATTGAGGCTACGTTGACTTCGTTCAAATTCTGTTGGGAAAGGCATAAATGCACTTTCTCCAATCAGCTATTGGTGAAACTTCAGAGAAGATTAGTTTTCCAGCCTTGGGAAGGCATCCAGTCTGGAAGACAGACAACACCACTTTCAAACCAGGGAGTGGAGCCTTAATCTGACGACCAGCGAGTGACTCGGGCCTAACATATCGCACTCCGCTTCCCAAAAGACAATCCTGTTGACTGGGCATCCCAAGCTTCCCGTACGCTTCGCCCAGGCTTGCGCCAGGGAGAGGTCACTTGAGTGTTGGTCCATTGCTTATCGAGACAGAAGGAGGTTTTCTTCTAGATACCGGGGTAAACGTGATTAAGATTGTACATTGTCTGAGAAAAGCAATAAAAAGGTGGACAAGAACATTAAAACGCATTAACGCGAAGAATTCCCATCACTTCGCTAGGCCACTCGGACTCATAAAGAGATAAGCGAATAGTCGCTAAGTGTCAACAGTACTCGACTGAGATAGAAGATAAATAAAGTGATCATTGAGGTAGTTTGGTGGAGGAAGGAAGCTAATCTCTTAGATCTGCCGTGGAACACGAGGGCGTTTTCCTTGTGGCTTGAAAGGTAGCGCTCAGCTTCCTTTCTCTCCCCCGTCTCTCTCTCTCTCTCTCACACACACACACACACACACACACATACACATTCTTTTCCGCTCCATCTCTCTTCCTTTCTTGCTCTCCTTCTCTCTCCCGCTTACAGAAGAGAAATCTCGCGTTATTAAAATATCTCGTTAATGTTCCGTTTTCTCTTTCGCGCTCAAATGAAAGCCAACGGCTGCTGAGAGCTCCATTGCGCAGTACAGCACAAACCCAACGTAATCACTGTATAAACTCTTTGTATTCACCATACAATACGACGATAAATTTCAATTACATTTACTTTACCACAGGGATAAAAATCACTGCACATTTGCTGTAACCAAATGAGAAATTAGAAAACTGTTGACTGGTATTGCACATTTCTGGATTTTTTTTCCTTCTCTAAAATCAGGGAATTTAAATAATGTATGTCCATTTAAGAGATTTTTTTAGCTTGTTGTTGTCTTGCCTCGATGAGATTGTTAGCACTTCTGCTGTGACAAAAAAAAACTGTTTACTGTCTGGTAACGAGTTTCGTTAACTGCGTCAACGAGGAAATCCAATATATAAAAGTTCCCCGCCGATCCATAACACTAGGCACTTGTAAATTACCGAGTAACAAGGAGAGAATTAATAATTGATAAACAGGGCTTAATCGTACAACTTGTTGTCAAAACAACTCCAAGTGGGTAGAGAATTCCAAGACTTGTAAGTGAAAAGAAGAAAAAGAACTGGTTTCATAAGACGGTAACTCTCTCTCTCTCTCTCTCTCTCTCTCTCTCTCTCTCTCTCTCTCTCTCTCTCTCTCTCTCTCTCTCAACATCTGTCAGGGTAGCACAGAGGAAGTCGCTTATTCTGATCACTTCGGGACAGGGTCTGATAACATTGAGCGAAAGATATAGAAAAGGAACTGTTTACAATCTTGTTATAAATTCATAGTTATGTTATTAAAATCATTGTTATAAACGAATTTACACTGTGAAAAAATAATTATAAATCTAACATGAATTATGGATCATTCTGGATTCATTTTGAATAAAGTGTTCGGGGCCAAACAATCCGTAATTATAAACAAACGCCACCCCTGTACACGTAAATTATACCATCAGCATGAAGTATCTCCATGAGAGAGCATCAATACTCGTTCCCTTCGTCGTTTTAAAAATCTTCGACAAAAGTAAGCATATAATTGTCCTACTCTACCAGTAAAGCTTCTCCACTACGCGTATACAGATTGAGAAAAATGAAAAAAAAAATTAGTATCATCTTGAATTTCTGATTAGATGAAACATCCTCGGTCATCATGAAGTTTTTACAAGTATTTCTATCATCTAAAATTCAGTGGGTTTTTTTTCTTATCAAACTCATTATTCTACGGTCATTAGTAAACAGCACGAATCTGAAATGAAGAACAAACTTTCGGTGAGACTCGAAGTCACATCTTTTTTCTCCGGGGAAGCCTGTCTTGGCGTGATTGTTGCCTTACTACACGTAAACAAACATTAAAGATGACAGCGAATGAAGCATTCAAGAAAAATAAAGAATGAATGCCACGTTCATAGTTAGACTTGAGCATAATGCAACCGGTAAGCCTCTGTAGCCTAATCGTGAAAGTAGATATCGTGCTTTAAAATCTTTTGTCTCTAAATTCAGTTTATTCAGTGATCGTCAAATATACAAAGTCTGTCCAGAAAGTATCCAGCTATTTGAAATATCTCGAGGACCAGTTGCATGACCTTGAGGTAACTTGGCTACTAATCAGAGGATGTCTTACCGTGGGGTTACTCATTTGGTGGAAGTGTCGCATTTACAATAACCCAACCTACCTATTTTTCACGTTTCGTGTAGGGCTTTTTCGCAAAACATCACCCGATTCTATCATTCCTCAACTGTCCAGATTACGATCCCTGCGACTTTTTGCTTTTCCTAAATCATGGCCAAGATTAAGGAGTGTACGACGGGGTAGCGGATGGTGATTCCGAAAGGGGAGATTGGAGACTGTTTTGAAAAATGAATGAGACTCTGAGATGAACATGTGAGGTCACAGGGACTAATGCACCATTGCCATAGAGAGCCAATTTTTCGTTAATATCAGATAGCTGGTTACTTTCCAAACAGACCTTGTAAGGTGTCAAAACAGTTTTGTAATTAAAAAAATACACAGATGAAAAGGAAAACCAGAATTCAATCATTAGATCGTTGGAAATAATTATATATAATAGATGACGAATCTCTAGAAGTCTTCCTCGAAGCCGACCCCACTGACATTTCAACAAAGATCCTTTTATTTACATTACTTTAAAATCAGGCAGACACGAATACAACAAGAAAAATCAGATATATAATTTAGTTTTATTTCCAATTTTCTGCTTCTTTTCTTTTAATTTTCATTAATTTTTCCCATTCTTAAAATTTCCGATTGCCCATTCATCTGACACAGAAAACTAATTTGCTAAATTAGAACGGCTCTGTTTCTGTAGCGTTTAATTAATTATTGTTTTTTTGTTTTTTTCTAATATGTATTCTTCGTCGTCATTATCATCATTACACAGGCACACACACACATGTCTCTCTCTCTCTCCCTCTCTCTCTCCCTCTCTCACTGCCTCTCTGTCCGTCTCTGTCTCTCTTTGTATACATACTATTGTTATTATCATCATTTTTGAGGGTTGAATTATCTATTTGTGAAGTGTGCTCGATATCGGGGATAAAGCAAGAATGGGTGTACATAGAAAAATTCAGTTCTTTACAGGGACTCTGAGTTTCATGTTTCAGGGCATCAAACACAAAGTCACTGCAGAGAACTGAATTCTCTCTCTCTCTCTCTCTCTCTCTCTCTCTCTCTATATATATATATATATATATATATATATATATATATATATATATATATATCCTCAGATAAACAATGTGACTGGGACTTACAGTTGTACATATATACACACGATAACTTTGACTATGATTTGAAATGTGACAGTTGGAGTATATAAGTATAAGAGATAAGTAAGAAGTAAGAAAAAGCCACACTGGTTGGAGATTATTTTATATTTGATAACTTGAATATTCAGCAAAAACGTTTTGTGTTTATAGTTGAGTTTTCCAGCTCACGGGAGAGATTTCTTTTGACTAGTTTCAAGGAGATTTTCCAAAGTGGATATATATATATATATATATATATATATATATATATATATATATATATATTGAAACTAGTCAAAAGAAATCTCTGTGTTATATATATATATATTCAAAAGTGGGTATATTATACATATATATATATATATATATATATATATATATATATATATATATATATATATATATATATATATATATACCTACTTTTGAAAATCTCCTTGAAACGAGTCAAAAAAAATATATATATATATGTATAACACGGTGAAGGCATTCTAGCCCTCAAAAAACCCAGAACAATAGAATAACTAAAGAACTCAGAACAGAGACAGTTACCACCCTTATGTAACATATTCTAACACTCAGTAGTTCCAACTTATCAATAGACTCTTCCTTTAGTCTCACAAAACAACATTCCAAAAACCTTTAAACCCTCCAACCCTGCAATAAAAGAAATCATCTATGCTACCACCACCTTAAGCACAGCAACACCTTTGTCAGCTCTACCACTAACAAGATTTTCTACGTATAGCACAATTCTAACTATCGAATCAAAAATGTTATACACCTCCTACAGTGTAATAGTGTATAGTGTAATTATAGTACATAGGCAAGTCCAATTGGAAATTGAACATTAGACTTAATAAATATAGGCACAGCATCAAATCACCCAATCATCTAAACCTACTCCCAGTAGAACTGAACTTCCACAACCCCGAACATAAGTTCGTCACAGACGCTAGATTCACAATCATTGAAAAAAATAGAAAAAATACGTCTACAGACACGACGAGAATTCTAAAACATGAAGATAGATGGATTAACAAACCTAAAAACTCTCTTCCCTAACGGACTCAACACTAAACTTATCAACCCTGACCACGTTCTAATATCATAATCCTCTCTCTCATGACAACCTTACATCCACACCCTACCCCTTTCATGTACATCCAATTTTGAGAACTTCAAACAGTCACACAGACCTTTACTAATAGAAACCTTTCTATGGTATTTCATTTGTACAACTCAAAGTCATCAGACTTTTCAGAACATCTACAATGACCAATAGGGATACAAAATACACAGTTCTTTAAAAATACTCGATCATACACAACAACAACCCTTTACCCCTCTATCTGGATTATACCCAACTTATCAAGCACCCACAGAGTCTTATACTAAACTAAAACTCAACTCCTTAGTATCCGTGACAACCAACGACCCCTCTAAACAGCAACCCCCGAAACTCACTGCTGCTGCTATAAGGATATCCGTAAACATACAAACACAGATTTCACCACAAACAGAGCACCATCTTAACTCATCACGATGACCCAAAAGGAATCTTCTATCTTGATTTCTATTTTTGCTTCCAAAGCAAAACATCTGATGCTAAATTTGTTTTCTACAATAACTCTTTAACCACTGAAAGGTACATTAATGCTACTAAGGAAAGGGAACCCCTTCTGCAACATGTGTAGCATAATGATTAATTCATTGAAGAATTAATCGATTAATAAATCAAGTTTCCATATACTTTTATTCCCGAGTCTGTCTCATACCTTATTGTTCACACACACTCATATATATATATATATATATATATATATATATATATATATATATATATATATATATATATATATATGTGTGTGTGTGTGTGCAATGCTCTTCCATAGGAATAGAGCACTCTGGTGGGGAGTATAAGCTAAATAAATATATCGCTTATATGCTTATATTCAGCCTCACCTAGCGTAGATACCGGCCTCCGGATCTTAAGGGAAGGTTTCAATCCTGCCCCGTGGTACTGAGTGGGATAATGGATAGTCTATAGCCACACTGAAGAGTTGTTATACAACGAAACAGCTGTCTGTGGATGACACAACAACACACACACACACATATATATATATATATATATATATATATATATATATATATATATATATATATATATATATATATATGCCAGGAGAAAATAGTGGAGAGTATGTTTTTTAATATATGTGTCGTACACAACTAATGGGGGGGGGGTATCCGCTCTGAGGGCTTATTAACTACTTTCGATCAACTTTTTACAGAATGCTGTTAAGTTGAAATTAAAATTGTTTAACATTTGTTTAACCATCTTTTAGTTCTGGGAACATTCAAAAAATGTTCACACATGAATAAATTGTAATTACTTCTTTGCTTTTCTGTATTTTGAAAAGTTATCATTTGAACACTACTTTCTGAAAGTGGGCGAGATCTGTATTGGCAGATAGAGACAGACTGACAATAGCACCCTAGTAAATTGGTTGATCGAGTGTTGGTGAACAATTAATTTTTGAAATTACGGACAATGAGGGGGAAATGAGAGATTAGTGTAATTATAACGGCGAAAATCCCCGGCTGAATGCTTCACTCTCGGAAAAAAAATCTTTATCCTGATTACAGTTTTTAAGAAAGAAATGCACACGCATACATATTAACAAAAATATGAATATGCCTTTATATATACACGAACACGCACACACACATGTACATGTGTACACGTATATGCAAACTGATGCAGGGAATTATGTAAATGTTCAAAATATGGGAAAACATAGAGAAGATTAAATATTCTCAGTTGGGATGACTTGTTCGATTTCTTTTCTCATTTCCGTCGGGCTTTGACGTGCATGGGTTTCCATAACGTTCATCATCTTCATCATTCTCTAGATCTTAACAAAATCCCTAGCGCTACTCGAAAACACGTGCACGTGTCAGCATCATTCTCCATAAACTGAAGTTAGCGTACGAAAAGATTCGGTTGGTGTTTTACCATAATCTTTAAATTGATACGTTGCTCAATATTTGAAGTGGCCATTTTTACACACCAGAAAAAAAAACCCCAAAACGCGTTTACTTAAAATAATGCGTATCAGCGAACAGAGTTTCCAGTACGCAGATACG
>OY735216.1:26324403-26369403 GCA_963457665.1 Thysanoteuthis rhombus | reverse complement strand
CCTTCAGTCGTAATTATATTTCCATACTGCATAATGTTCATACTGCCATAAGTTCATGTCCGTCCAGACGATATTTTCAAAGTTTTCAATGAATTATATTCAAATTTTATCGAAGGTTAGACAATGAGCAACAAAAAGAGTGATCAATTTTTTTCTGCAGGTCCTTTCACAATAACTCTTCCTGAAAATAGTGTTGGTGGGTGGGGAGTATGCGCTCCCTGAGTGCTTTCTAGTCTATATTCTACTCTTTTGCAGAGCGTCACGAGTTAACCCGTTTATAGAGAAACTTTTGATTCGGGGATGAACCAAAAATATTTGGGCATCTTGTTACATTTTAGAGTAAGAACGAATATATCCTGATCTTCTTACGCTCGGCGGCACTGATTTCGCGTACTCAGGGGGTAACAACTAGGGTTATAATTTCAAACTTCTCACCTATATTGGTACAATTCCCAGCCATACGCGGCACCTGCCATCTCCAGTGTAGGCAGAAACTGAGTCTTATGTGTTGCTGTTGCTATTTACATTTCCTAGAATAAAATCCTGCAATGGCAACACATATACGTCACAGGCAAAACGCAATGTTTCATGTGAGTCAAATAGCAAGGAAAGTATTGAAGCCATTTAATTCTCTGATATATGATTCCTAAAAAAGACCGCTTAATCATCAGTCTTTTATCGTCCTTCCTTGGGCATAGTTCTTCCCTAGGATTATACAGACCTTTCTATCATGGGCGTCGCGGAGCCAGCTTGTCTTGTCCGTCTCTCCATCATTCTGCCAGCCTCAGTTACGCATGTGATCTCTGGGGATCCAGGTTGTTGAGTCGCGATGTCCATCGGTTGTCTGCCATTCTTGCAACATGGCCAGCCCATTGCCATTTGAGTTTTCTAATGGATTTTATGATGTGTCGGACTCATGTTTCTTCCTGGTAAATTGCGCTGTCTTGCGATCGTTCCATGTGAGGCTGACCATGATTCTTTTATTTACACCGGCTGTTCTTGCTGAGTCATCAGTCCCAAAATAGTTCGGCAACATCATTTGCTTGTAGTAGGGGAAATGTGCTCTAAGGACGATTAGACATAAGATCAAGGGAAAAAACTCTTTCTTAGCATCAAATGGTAATTTTATAGAAATCAATGAACCATAGGATCATTTTCATAGTTTTAATCGTAAATGTCTTTGATGCTTGAGACTTCGATTCATGAAGTTGCAGTTTAATGGAGCTTTACCGACTTTCGTATCCAATTATGCTTGGAAGTATGAATCCACCGGTGTTTCACTTTGAGAACGTGAAAATTAAAAACCAACATTTGTAATTATGTACCTAAACTTTAATGGTAACCTCGATCGGTGCCATAGGGTCTCATCATCATCATCATCATCATCATCATCATCATCATCATCAGTCTTTCAAAGTCCGTCGTTCCCCAGGATTCGCCACACGTCTATATCATGGGCGTTGGGGAGCCAGTACTTTCTGAATTTGTCTAGCTCGTCCCTCCATCTAATATTTTGCCGACCTCGGTTGCGCATGTGATCTCGGGGGATCCATGTCGTGAGGCACGATGTCCATCGGTTGTCCGCCATTCCTGCAACATGGCCAGCCCACTGCCAATTGAGTTTTTTGATGGATTTTGTGATGTCTCTGACTCTTGTCTTTTCCTGGGTGTACTGTGCTGTCTTGTGGTCTATCCATGTGAGGCCCTGTATAATTCTTTCATGTGCACGTTGCATGTTTCTCAGTTTGCGGATCTGTCTCTTGGTTAGGTTCCATGTTTCAGCTCCATCAAAGGGTCTATCCCGGCTTGAATGTATCCCCCGCACCACCCTACGTTGAGTTGTGACAACGAAACCCATTCGTCGTTGAAACTGCGACTGAAACAACATAATCTTTTTACTAAAGCCTTTTCAAGTGCTTGTCAAAATGGCGACCTATATCGAGTCATTAAAAAAAATCTTTTATGTTTTATATTTCTATCATCTGTTTTTCCATTCATATCTCATGAGTTTTTATTATATAATAAAACAAATATCCATTCAAAACCTGAACATTAGTTTAGGTACAGAAATGAAAAATATCATAAATTTATTTCTGTTGCCACAGAGAAATGGATGTCGGGGCTTTTTGAAGTCACTCTTTGTAAGTAACGTAAATTTCAATATGCATGATATGGTTCCTCTACGCAACAAAGTGGTTTTAAAGTTCTTCACACAGGATTCGTCCATCGTTATTCAAATATTGTATAGGTTTCACCGATTGAATATCATTACATAGGTAGTAGTAAGATTTTATCAAAATTATTTTCTTAGTCCACGTACAGTAAGAATAAGGATATCGATTTACAACAGATGTTATTTATTCATTCAGAAAGTTTTGCAGACATTTCCTGGGACAAAAATGGATCGTTATGTCGGATTTATCCTTTGACAGCTCGCCAAAAATATACCAAGCGATTTGAAACAATAATTTGAAAACATTAAAATGGCCAATTGAATTATTAAAGGTCTAAATATATGTCCTAAAACGTCTGTTGGAATTGGCTAGAAAAATTCACGCTTTGAAGATTCATAAATATATGGGACAGTGTCTATTCACAGGACTATACAGGTGTCACCTGATATAACGCAGGTATTGAAGTTCAAGAAAACCAGCCCCTTTACAACCGAGCCACGACAAAGATTGAGCCATTTCGGAACTAAATTAATATCCTGGAATCCATTATCCACCAGTGTTATATCACGAACCACGCTATAACGAATCGCGTTATAAGAATGGAGGACTGTATACGATTTCTAATAGCTGAAACAGCGACTGACAGTGGTTTCTTTCAGGCAGCTATAACTTAAGGGGCCTGAATTATGCATCGGAGAGTTTCATGATCATTCTTATCGACGTTATTTCACGCTATCGAGTGGAACAACGATTACGTGGGCTGATTTATAATATAACAAATTATAGAGTTATAATCTGAAAATCAAATCATAGCGGGCGTCGAGTGCGAAAAGGCGGTAATTAGTACTTAATCATATAATTTCCAGCATTATGTACTCTGCAAGTGGTCGCCGTGACAAGTTCCCTTTCATTGATTTATGCTGTACATTATTATGAACATTAATCACACAGATCGAACATTATAAAGTGGAAATTTCAGCTAATAACTACGTGTCAATTATGGACATATTGATCTGTGCTCGTATATCGCTACGCTTCGTTTGGTCTGACGCAAGGTGAACAACAGTAGAGCCTCCAGTAAATATCTGACGCCTTGGTCTCCAAAACCTTTTCACGGTATGAACTCCAAATATCACTTAGAACCCTTGAACCTGATTATAGAAAAGGAATATAGGAAACGCACACGTTCAGTGACATATTTTTTTATTCATCTATAATGTTTGATTTGTTAGAAGAGATCGCTGTAAATTAATAAGGAAAATTAATGTAGAGTAACAAAATTATCTTATTTCAAGTTTTTTTGCGAGCATGTATTTTAAACATAAATTGGATTAGCATATCACTCCATCATGACAGTTGTATTCTTTTTTACCTAACAATTTTATTTTACCTAGCAGTAGTTTGACATAGCTCACAAAATGAAATTTTTGTCAAAACCAAAATGTTTTGAGTAATAATAATGTTTCACTTAACATCAACAATTTTGATCAAGCTTCTCGGTTGAACTGTACTGATAAACCTCGTCAGAACCCTTCTTTTTTTTTTTTCATGGGTCCAGAATTTTTCACAAACCCTTTGGGTTCGTACAAACACAGGCTGGTGACCACTGATTCAACTCACCTCACTAAAAATGGTCTGAAATAGTTCTCATTGCTCAAAAATAGATTGATGAGCACATCTGGGTTAAGCATGACCATAAAGAGTAGAATTCTTCAAGGATCAAACTCACTACACATAACTCACGCTGAAGGAATATATATATATATATATATATATATATTGAGAGAGAGAGAGAGAGAGAGGGGGGGTCAGACAGACAGACAGACTGACAGAGAGAAAGATAGAAGGTGGGGACGTTCATTGTGATCACTTTGGAGTGGGGCTTTCAGATAACAATAACCGACTGACAATATTGTGCTACTTATTGTAATCACTTTAAATTCAGTGTTTGGGACCGATTATCATAAGTGGCTTCCTTTGCAATTGTGATATAAAAATGATTTAACATCTTTTTCAGTTCCAACTGGACATTTCGGTAGGTGACATAGGATTTTGAATATTAATGACCGAAGTTCACAATAAAAAATGAGTTAACAGCAACATTTTATTATTGATAATTTACCAAGCAGCATTGTGATAACGTATATTATGTAGGTACGTAGAGAAATGTGCGACTGTTTCTATAGGTGTACATAAGTCTATACTACCTTTTAAGTAAGTATGCAGTACATATATACAAGGTGCAACTCAAAAGTTCCCGGAATTTGAACAGTGAGAGCACATCGTATGCAGTTTGGCCTTCTATCGCCAGCAGCGTCTTTGTGCACCTGTGTGCCAACATTGTGTGCGTAAGTGGGCGTGTTGCTGAATTACTCCATTTTTTGTAATGTTTAGTTGGTTTATCTATTTTGCAATGGTGTATCTCACGGGGTAAAGAACCTGCATCAAGTTCTGCTTCAAGACGGCTGCAAATAATCACCGGTTGCTTCAAGAAGCCTTTGGTGACAATGCTATGCGCCGAAATAGAACGTTTTTCTGATACAAGCGTTTCAATGAAGGTTGAATGTCCGTTGAAGACAATGACCGCTTTGGACAACTGTAGACTAGCACACCAGAAAAGGTCGAAAAGGTACGCCAGGCTATCCTTGCAGGTCATAGACGAATTATCAATGACGTTTGTGATATCGTGGGATTTTTGTACGGAATATTCAGCGCATTTTGCTGGAAGTGTTGGACATGAGACACATTTCTGCAAAATTTGAGTTATCCATAGGTTTCCAGCTCGCAACAACGCCGTAGTCAATCCTGGCTCACCCTTTTCACCCGACCTTGCTTCCTGCAACTTTTTCCTGTTTTGAAGCTGAAATTCCAATTGGAAAGGCGTCGTTTTTACTCGATTCAGAAAGAATAGCAAAAACTGATCAATACTGTCACACTTGAAGCCTTCCAGAGATGCATAGATCCTTAGAAAACGTTGGGACCGCTCCATACATATCCCAGGGGACTACTTCAAATGCTGCAGTCAGGACGAGGAGCTAGGATAAGTCATTTTCCTAAAATTTTCTCAACATCACGTACGTGTAACACCCTTGAAAGACGAGCAGTAAGAGTTATGCAATAAGCATGCTCATATAAACAGACCACCGTTCGCTATTGCTAGATTGTACAGAGTCGCTGAGTGATTGCAACACTCTTGCATTCTCGTATTCGTGGATTATTGAAGACGAGCCTTGAATAACAATATAACTCGGTGAACGTGAATCGATGCTTACATATTGTGTTTTCACAATACGCAAATCTCCCAAGCGGTTTATGATTGATGTATTCCAATTGGATGTTGAATGCACAATTACAATTACAAAAAAAAATTGTTATCTATTGTTCGCGCTATTTTCACTGATTATTGTACGATATTTAAATATCCCGATGTCCTCAGTCAAGGAAAATTTGTCTTCTACACAGCATTGATTATTTATCTTATGGTTTTATCGTTTCTTCTCAGAACAGTCAATTACCTGCGTGTCTTCTGTGTAATCAAACATTGGAACCTTCACGCATGAAGTATCACTTACAATTTGATCATATTTCTTTTATCAAATTTCTTGCAAATTAAGGCCTCGTTTGAAAAGCGGAAAACATTAATATCCGTATTTCAGAAGGCAACTACCCAGCAGTTAGTTATCAAGACGGTGAACAAACTAAATCGAATTCTTTCATCGGATTATCCGCTAATTGTGCCTTGATAATGATGCTAGCTCTGTGAGGCTTTTGTACTGTACTTAAGTACGTTGGTCGTCAAAAAGCAACTGCGTTGTTCATTTGGTCGAAGTGTTTGGTACAATCATACAACTTTTTCGAAACATCCCACAATCCACTTCTCTAAATATTGCAAAACGTGATAACTTATTCCTTGGCGACATACTCGGCAAACCTAATGAACATTTCCAGACGATTTCGACGACTGGATAGCTTGAAAGATTCGTTGATAAGGATATAATTAGCAATCGCGACTATTTGCAATCATTGCATGATGACATGGTACAGTGATTCCATGATATTGCATTGTCTGTTCCAGTTAGGTATAGCGACCTGTTTGAAATCCAAACGGTCGTTTGCAAAGACGATGCGCGGGAAGAATTGATCAAGTTACAAAATGACAATTATGCTACGATCGGCTTCACGGCAAGCGAGGCTTCTGATATCATTAAAGAATATTGAATTTTTACACCAATCCATGGAAGCACAAAAATGATTTTGCTTGACTTCCCAACGTCTTACGTCATCATCAGCAGTAGCAGTAGCAGAAGCGTTCGTCTTTGAACATAGACCATCCCCAAGATTCGCCAGACTGCTTTATCGTAGGCATCGCGAAGCCAGTACTTTATGAATCTGTCTCAGTCGCCATCCCATCTTACTTTCTGACGGCTACAATTTCACATTTCATCTCTGGGAATCCGTGATGTGAGTCATGATATCCAGCGGTTGTCTTTAATCCCTGCAACATATCCAGCCCATTGCCATTTGAGTTTTCCAATGGTTTTTATGATATCTCGGACTCCTGTCTTTTCTCTGATATACTGAGTGGTCTTAAGATCTCTTCGTGTGAGGTTGAGTATTATTCTCTCATGCGCACGTTGCGTGGGTCTTAGTTTGAGGTCAAACTTCCGGTTAGGTTCCATGTTTCAGGTCTACAGGAGACGATCGGGAGGATTCATCGGTTGTTTCAGCCGCGTCAGTACCTTCCATTTTAAAAGTGGAAGGATATAACCAAGCAAGGTGACTTGCAGTTGAAGATGACTACTTTTAAAACCAATGTGTCTACACTAGCTGCGTCACACCAGACACAAGGGTTGTATTGATGATATCTACAGAAGGTGTGTGCCGATCAATCGATTTTACTACTTTACATAACTTTCATTAAGCTGTTCATCTTTATTGCTCTGTAAGTGTTCAAAAATGTCGATATCCTTTAGAATATTTACTATACAGGAGGACAGTGGATAAAATGTCCATGTGTAAGAAGATTATGGCAAAAAAAGGTCGGTAACTTCTGGTTTATCACGACCATAAAGTGTCGCATCCGTCAAAAATCGAACTCACTGTACGTACAAATTGACCTAATCGAAGAACTAAGGTAAATATAGTGAGAGAGGGCTCGCTGCTCGCTGAGATCACTTTGGGGGTTGTTATTTTTAGATAACAATAACTGTCTAATGACATTGAGCTACGTATTGTTATTACTCTAGATAAAATGTTTAGGGCCGATTATAATAGGTGGCTTCCTCTGAAAATAAAATTATTAGACTTCTTTTTCAGTGTACTTTGGTTTTTATTATCAGTTCAATTACATGTCCTCGTGATATATGCAGATTCGATCAGATCTTTCCGGGTGAGACAAATATTTGCATTCCTTTTCATTACGAAAAGCAGTCAGAATTGAAATAACTTCTTGTTATGGCTTTGACCGAACGGCGACCATTTATTTATTGCCAAAAGAGGCCCAAGAAGACTATGGTCATGCAATATTAAATCAAGATAAAAACTTAACAATTCAGACTACTTCCTCCTACGTATTTCCAGAGTTACGAGAAAACTTGAAGATAAAACTTGGTCATCGTAACAGTGAAATATTGGGAAATGGTGGTCTCCAAATCTCAGTAATAGACCAGACATTCAGCCATGCAGCCAATTGATTATTCATTTGCGGAAGTTTTTAATTCTTCAGCATCCATTTCTCATTTATCTTGTTTTTTAGGTTTATCCCCGTGAGCCCCTTGTGGGGCACAGGGACATGACTACTTTCAGCAGTTTCAGAAGCAAGCATATTCTACGGGTTGGAATTGCTAGCCCCACGCCTAAACCTCTTCCTTTACTAGAAGTGTCTTAAAGGGATGGAGGGTTTCAAGTGCCTTACTATTCACCCGTTGCGATCCCATCAAATTTATGTCGAGAATTCTTAAGAGTGAACTTGAGTGTAATCTTTTAAATATCTAGAGTATGTATATGTGTGTGTGTGTGTGTGTGTATATGTGTGTGTGTGTGTGTGTGTGTGTGTGTGTGTGTGTGTGTGTGTGAGAGAAACGTTCTATTTTAACGCAGAAAAGGAAAAGTTTATAAGACAATTTTATATAGTCCCAAAGCATCCACGACTATGTGCGACGCAAGTCATTTTTATTCCGATCAACACGTTATCTCATTACTATTTTTCATTTGATTGGATCTTGATGTATGTAATTTAGCTATATTTGTATCAGCATTTGTAATTCTATTCTTTATTATGGAATTCATCAACTGTTTTACCACAGCCTTGTTTCCATATGTGCAGTAACTCTAAAGTAATTTCCTTCTGGCAAGAATCGAACACAAAATAACAGTTGTGTACCTGGAAAACCGACAGTACATAAGCTAATGCCAATATCTTTAACAAATAAATAAACTTGGACCAAGTGATCATTTGATATAAGCAACAGTTATTGCTCATAAAATTCGATCCTTTGAGACAATATCTTGACTTTCTTCCATATACGTGTTATAGAAATATCATCGAAAAAAGGAATAAAGAAAATCTGATGAATAAATCCAACAGACAGTTATATATATTTTAAAAACTGCCGTTCGCACTTCAGCAGTTCGTTTTCTTAGTCCTAGTCTATTCTGCAGCTTCAAGTTTCCGATTTCTATTACGCTTGCTTAGTTGATCTTTTGAGCCAAATACAAAGCACGACTTCTCTTGCGTTCTGGTGTAGTTAATTGAAAAGTCACTCTCCGATACTTTGCATATTATCTTTCCAGTGAGGAGGGTTCTATGGCTGGTGTCATGCAGGGTGGTAATTCATGGTGTCACTACCCCAACACACACTTCCAAAAGTTGCTCTCTTCCCAGTTTATTCAGAATTCAGGTGATTTTTTGTGCCAATACTATTCATTGTTCACCATGATTCTCTCATATTATTGAATGTGATGGCATAGGCCTATACTAAAAGAATCCTGTTGATTCTGTGAAATAATATGGAGAAAAAAGTCTGGGTTTCATAAGAATGTTCTTTCTATATATTTGATAAGAAAGAATTGCAACAAAACTAGGAAGCACTCAGAGAGCATACTTTTGCCGACGTCAAGGGGAGTAATTGTGAATGGATCCACCCGAACATTCAATCATTTTTTTTAATCGTCTGTACCCAACCTTTCCATTAAAAAAACATTAATCGAGAACATTTGGGAGTATCGTGTAGACAAACAAAATAGTTTGACGATGTGGTGTAGACATATAACTATGACGTACGGGTAAGTTATTATGCATGGGTGTAATTCATTGATTATATCATGGAGAACTTTCGGAGATATCTTGTGAACTGACATGAAATTTTGGCGATATGTGGTGCTCC
Source organism: Thysanoteuthis rhombus (assembly GCA_963457665.1). Taxonomy (NCBI): domain Eukaryota; kingdom Metazoa; phylum Mollusca; class Cephalopoda; order Oegopsida; family Thysanoteuthidae; genus Thysanoteuthis; species Thysanoteuthis major. The sequence continues at coordinate 26,359,844 of OY735216.1, read as the reverse complement.
ATGGAAATATGAACAATGACATATTTTATTCAAATTCATAGAAAAAATCTGGAGATATTGTGTGGAGTTTCATGATCATATATGAAAAAAATATTCCCGGGTCCAACCTGAAATTCAACCGTCCCCCCTCACCCCATTGGACAGACATGCACTTTTGGTAATATCATATGGCGTGGACATATAAGCTCGATGCAGGGGAGGTAATTGTGGATGGATCCGACCCTTTCATACCCTGTCCACTTTTCAATGAACTTCAATTGGAATCCATTGAGAATTTTTGGAGATATTGTGTGGACAGTCATGAGCATATCCATAAACGTATGAAAAACGAACGGAAAAACGTCTCTCGATCAGAAAAATCCTGGATCCACCCAAAAATGAAACCAATCCCTCCTTAATCTATGGCCCACCCTTCTACGATATTCCATTGGGATTCATTAGTTCTTTCGGAGATATTGTGTGGATAGACAGATGTTTCATTAGAAAATAGAATTACCAAGAAACTATGCGAAAAAAATCTTGGCAGTCATTTAGGTGTCACCCACCAACCCCCAATGGTGACACACTGGGCGGGTAGTCCTTACCCCCCGTCCGACAATGGTTTCGTCTCTTATTATGTCATAAGTAGCAACTTGCTCCGTTCTTTAAATTTGCATTATTGTACCTAAAGAACATAACACGCTGAAGTGGACATGGTGAACGAAACGTCTTACTCGTTTTTCTCCAGTTGCAAAACTGTGAGATGTCGGCTTTTTGTCGTTTGATTTCAATTCAAATCCAAGTTTTCTTCTTGAACCGAGATTCTCTAGACTTATGCATTACGAGTATAGTTTTACGGTACATTAAATAACGGCCATAAAATGTCATAGCAGACGAGCTTGGCAGATGTTTGACTTCGTGAAAAGGTACATGAAACTACGAAAAGCAGCTATGTTTAACTCTTCGGAGCGGGTATTTATAATATCCATACCCAACAACTAATCTCACCTAAAATAAATAAATAAATGAAATGAGAAATGAAATAAAGACTTTCTCAGAATCTGCAAACCACTCAAAAGCAATATGCTGCACAAGGGTTGGTAAAATATGCTGTACATCTAACACAGTAAATAGAGCTATTGATAGATTTAAAAAAAAAGAAGATTTTACAAGGATATATACCCGGCAAATGTTAACATTTCGTTCCAGGAACAACGCTGAGTGGAAGCAGCTACCTTATCGTTCACAGGTTCGATTCATGCAGCAGTCGCATTCTCTTTACTTGTTTATTCTATGTACACTGTCTAGGCTGAATAAAACATTCACTGTGTAATAACGAGAGATCATTCCAAATAGAGTTTCAAAGTAATATAACGCATTTATAATATTACAATACACACGCATACACACACACACACACACACACACACATATATATATATATATATATATATATGTGTTTAATCATTTGATGGATCAGTGTATTAGTTGATAACAATAGACGACTGACACAGACTTGTTCGTTATTTGAGACAATGAACAGCGATGCTTTAATTATTGGGGGGGGGTAGCTTACAAGTAAATACTAAAAGAAAACTGACCCCCTCTTTATGAACAGGGAATCTTACGCTAAGAAGTATTAATCAATGGATCATTTTATTACTTACTAACAATTGAAAACCGATTCCCCACTTTATTGATCCCAAACTTCACGTACGAAGATTTTGAAAAGCGGTGAAAAAAAAACTGCATATTTTCTTTTCGTCTTATAACCTTTCGTTCAAACGTATTCTGCAATGATATGATCAAAATATATCGTTGTAGCAGGTCTTAACTCTCAATTATTAAAAAAAAAAGCGTTACTATTTTAGAGTAACAAAACAACAGATACCGGCGTTTATATATACATACATATATATATATATATCCATATCCATTTACTTCCATCGCCATACTCTCCCAAGACATTGAAATGCACTATCTGGCACGTTCTTCAATACTCAAGCATTCTCCTTGGTATTATAGCTGATTCTAGTGATGCTGTCGTTTGGATGGTTTCAATTCTTCCTCTAATTTGCAATTCTCACAATCCCTTCGCAAGCCTCTTTGGGATTGTTCCATGATCTCCAATAACGATGCTCCCCAACTATCATCATCATCATCATCATCATCAAGTTTTCCCCTTCTAAAACTTCTATGTTCCAACCATCAAAGCGACGCTAACCGGAAAAGAAACTGAGAACCACTGATCTAAGGCATTATATATAAATTTAACGCGCGCATGCGCACGCACACGTGTGCGCACACAAATAAAAAAATTGAATTTATTCAGGGTCAACATAAGCTTATAAAACTCTTTAATAATGAGGTCGGGCACACCAAGGTCGATTTTTTTTCGACAGAATATGGCACAAAATGCTTAAAGTGCAGGTGTATATGAGAACAATACTCATAAGTTTATATGATCTCACGTGAGAGTGTGTGTCTATAGATAGCAGAGAACAATTCTAGTACAACGGATACCTCATGAGCACGTTAAATCAGGAAGATGATTATTATCATTTTTAGCCATTCTGTCTGCCGTGGCCAGTTGAAGCTAGTTTCTCTATAATAAAACCGTGGAGTCAGTGGCATTTCCGAGCAAAGTCCGAATAAGAATCCTTTTTACATTTCTATTTTAAGAAGAAGAGGTGATACAAATTGCAAGTTAAAAAAGGGGGGGGGGTCTTCCAGTTGGGAAAAAAAGGTGGACGAGCAGTTACGGCTCAAGCAATGGTATCCTGCACTTCACATCCACTGAACTAAGAAATGCCAAGATAGATAGATAGATAGATAGATAGATAGATAGATAGATCAATAGATAGATAGATAGATAGATCTTTATTTTCAGAAATTCTGGACGACTATCCTCATCATAACGTTTTGATTGGTTATTCGGCTTCCCTCGGTGACTCCCGGTCATGCGTGGCCGAATGCCTTCAGTTGATTGAATGAAATGAGAAATATTAATCAGGGACCTGGATATCCGTCAGAAGCTTTAAACTGATCAGGAACAATTTCTTTACAATGACGTATTGGATATACAATTTTTCTCCATTAGTCAAAAAGTTGTAGAAGATGTATGCGAATTTCTTAGAAAAAACATTGTCATTATAAATTGTCGACTAGTTTTATTTTCATCTTATAAATATAAATGGAAGAGTCATAAAAAACAAAATTTAAAAAAAAAAATGTAGTCCAATATTAGTTTACACGAGACTATTTAGGTTAAATGTATTTCCGGAGATCTTTTTCAGTGTTATTCATTTTAGGATTAGTGTTTCTTTTCATCTTGCTTTACTTTTTGGTTTTGGTTTTGGTTTTTTTTCTTCTCTCTTTCATCTATATTTATAAGATGAAAAGAAAGACTCGTCTAAAAATTATTAATGTTAATAAAGATCACAGAATTTACTTTTAACCTAAATAACACTGTGCAAGCTATGATGAGGATACTTACAACGAACCCCCTCCCTCATCCCAGCACATTTGTTTGTTCTGGTGAGTATTGATTAGTTGCAGACATAGGTAGGTAAATCAATAAGTCGTAGCCTAATTATGAAAAAAAGCATTTATTTTTCACGACAAATATTTATTTCTTGTCTGAATTTTGTTAGACGGGTTGTAATAATCATTGCGTATGATATGGTCGGACTATTTTACTCGTCTTTTTATTCATTTGTTCACAACATACCGGTTGAATAGCCCCTCACCCCCTCCGAGGGTTACGAGGGTCAGAATGTGGAATCACTTCGCTCACTCGTTTTGGACTATCACTATTCATTTTTCGACATGATCTCTTTCATTGTCAATGCACTTAACGAGGCTTCTGTGTTAGTTACATTGATCAAATATTATACAGTGAAAATATCGCACCAAGAAGAAGCCAATGATCGAGTTAGGCAACAGATCTATCGATCCACTGGCCTTCCGAATCGCTTTTATTCTCTCAAAGTGTGTGTGTGTGTGTGTGTGTGTGTGTGTGTGTGTGTGTGTGTGTGTGTGTGAGTGTGTGTGTGTGTGTGTGTGTGCGCGTGCGTATGTGCGTGTTTGTGTGGTAACTGGGGATCAGTTGTTGCAATTCATATGAAGAACTGGAGAGCATTAGAGATGGCTTTGATCCTCTCCTGATCTGAAATCTTTGGAAGCGGATAATGCTGAACATTGCAGTGCCCTGAAATTGGTCATTTATCCCAAGCTAAAGGCTTATGTCTTTGTTTTTAGACCTATCTTCGTCTTGGGGATTTAATGGAATGCTATACGGGAATCTACAGAGGCTGGGGAAGATTTAAGATCAGGGAGAGGTAGATTAGACATAGTAGCAATCAAGTAATACAAAACTGGGTGAATGAACAAATGAATGAAATACATAATGAAAGCCATCACTCTACATGATATAGACCCTGTATAAGTACTGCAACATATATACAATCACAGCAAATCCATTATCAGGCCACATGAAGACTCTAAACCCTTCCAACTCCAAAAAGGAGTAAGACAAGGTGATACCAGCTCACCCAAACTCTTCACAGACTGCCTCGAGGTGAGCTTCCGAAACCTGGACTGGAAGAACAGAGGAATCAAAATAGACAACGAATATCTGAGCCATCTCACATTTGCAGACGACATCGTCCTTTTTCGCAGAGAGCCTACACGACCTCCAACTAATGCTAGATGGACTAAACGAAGAAAGCAAAAAAGTTGACCTACACATCAACTGCAGTAAAACAAAAGTCGTGTGAAACAATCACATTGAGATTAAGAACTTAACTGTCAAGATCGAGCAAGATAATTGGAAAGTAGACCACTACATCTACCTTGGAATACGAATCTTCATGAAATCCATAAAAGAAGAAGAAATCAAGCGAAGAATCACCTTAGGATGGCAAGCCTTCGGTAGAGCAAGCTCAACCTTCAAGAACAAGAGGATGCCATGGTCCTAAAAAGAAGAGTATACAACCAATGCATCCTCCCGATGGTCACTTGTGGAGCTGAAACATGGAGCCTAACCAAGAGACAGTGAGAAGCATGCAGAATAAGCATGATAGAATCATGCTCTACCTCACTTGGAGAGATCACAAGACAGCACAGTATATAAGGAAGAAAACGGGAGTCCAAGACATCATCAAATGGCAATGGGCTGGTCATGTTGAGAGAATCGCAAACAACCGATGGAAATCACGACTTACAACATGGATCCCCCGAGATCACAGGCGTAACCGAGGCCGGCATAATATTAGATGTAGAGACTAACAAGACAATTCAGAAAATACTGACTCGACAACGCCCATAATAGAAAAATGTGGCGGGTCTTAGGGAAGGTCTATGTCCAACGACGGACGTTAAAAGTCTGATGGTGATGAGGAGGATGATGATAACGAATGGCTTATGAAGCACACAAAGAACCTATGGAAGTCCGTACTGAGATTCCACTTCACAAAAGGCGGACAGGAAAAATGTAACACCCTTCCAATCGGGTTCTCTGAGAGTAGACCGAGTGAGAGAGCATGGAACTTCTGTATCTACGTCTAATTGTCTGTTCAGGGAGAATAATTGATTCGTTGTTTTATTTCATATATATATATGTAAGCAGGAAATGATAACAGAGTTGTTCGGACTATTGATTTCAGTCTCTGTGTTGCTTTCGTCACTACCTTAGTGTTTCGGCCGATCCATTCTACGGCCTTGCTCAGGTGTGCAATTCGTATGAAAAAAGCGGAAATCTTTTTTTTTCTTTTCTCACGGGTAGTGTAAACAGAAAATGGTAATCTGAAGAAAAGGAGGTGGTGAAAACAGCAACAGCAACAAAAAGGGTGAGTTCAGAGGATTAGTGTGAGAGCCACAAGAAATCCTGATGTCCGCTCGTATATCTGCCCGAATTGAAAGAGGCGCCGGGCTATCAGTTGCCGGAAAACATTTGAATCGAATATCGAGTACATATCATTGTACTGACGCTAGTTTTGATGTCCAACTGAGCTCAGTTATCCCGACAGTGCCCCCTCCCTCTCTCTCTCTCTCTCTCTCTCTCTCTCTCTCTCTCTCTCTCTCTCAGATCATTTCTTTTGATCACATCATGAAACTGTCTATAAACAAGAAAGTGTGACTAATTTTATTTATATTTTGATGTTGATTCACATACCCCGTAAAACGAAGTAATGATCAACAAAATTAGCTACATTTCTTGAGGGGGATGTTAATTAATTACTGAGTACCTATAAAGATACTTTACGTAGTAACCTACATCTTATGCAGTTATATAGACTGGCCATTTAGGGTTGAAATGCAATTAATAACATCTGTAACTAATTCTGGTCAGAGGATTGCGACCCGCTTGACCTTTAGCATTCATGACGAATCAAGTGTTTCGAAGCGTGATTTCTACAAGAACTTTGCACCTTTTTTTGGGGGCCTTTCAGTATCTCTCTTTCCCTTTTCTTATCTCTGGATAGTGAGATCGTCATTATTTCTCATTCTTGATTATCATAACACAAATTTAATTTCAAGATGTGATTCACTGGTTGACTTTCGTTCTCGTTAAATGTTTGTATTTTGTGAAGTGTTTGCATACCTCGGTTCTAGTGGATTGGCTTATTTACTCGTATGGGTATTTGTTACGGCCAGTAACTCTTAACCTACGCTAGAGAATATACTTGTTATTAATCATAACAAAATATTTATAAATCACTGGAACTAGACAGAGTCAGCCTGCATGCTGAACAGAGACACCTCCACTCTCAGCTAAATTTTCACTGGCTCGTCGCCATTAAAACAACAATTTCCTTTTTATCAAGAGGAAGGAGTGCGTTGGAACTGGGCCAACAATGTGACTACGCCGTATTTCTAGAGCTCTCAAAGGGGATCTAGTTCACTGTCAACAGCATGCGAAACCAGGATGGGGACTATCCCACAACCATTAATGGATATTTTGCAAAACTGGTACAAGGCCACAATAGTGAGGTATCAAATGAAGAGAGAATCTACAAGCTAGCTTACAGAACTAACTAGTTAAATATTCCTCTGTAATATCTTATGGTACTTCTAGAGAGTAGTATCTTATGGTAATCCTCTAGAGGAGTTGTGCAGTTGGTGTATCGAAATTTAGAGGGCTCTTTGGGGGCCCGGCTTAAGGGGTCACTGGGGGGGGGTTCTATGTGAGGGATGCGTGCGTTATGCTTGTTGAAAACCTTCTTGGGGTTATGGTTTCTGTTGAAGAAAACGTTATGCTCACGCGTGGTTTGAAATATTCTCTTACTCTACGCCCTGATTGTTCTCTCAGGAGAGAAAGGTTGGTCAAACTATTCGCGCGCATGCGCGAGTGTCCGCTGGGGTGTTACTTTCAGCGCGTTGCTAACTGCAGTTGACCGCTTACCTTTCTCTCAATTTGGATCTCCGCTTTCCCTTTTCAACTCTCATCTGTCCGTTTCAATTAACTGCGCTCTTTCGTTATGCCTTCTAGCCGACCACACACTTGGCCTGACACGACAAAAAGAGAGTTCTAACGTTCTGTCTCGTGACAACTCTACGAGAGGTGCCCTAAGGAGATATTTGTTTGAATCGTTCCACTTTGGCACAAGGCCACATTTTTAGAGCCTTCAGTTCACTCCGTGTCTTGCGAGACCAGAATGTTTGGCACCGTACAACCATGAGTGATGAATATGTGCATTCATCTACGTGAACTGATGCAAAGATAGTGTATGACAAGAAATGTGATGGAGTGTATCATTGATATCAATCGATCTATCTAACTCTCTCTCACTCTCTCTCTCTCTCTCTCTCTCTCTATATATATATATATATATATATATACATATATATATATATACTTGTATTTCTTATATACTTGTATTACACACACACACACACACACACATATATATATATATATATATATATATATATATATATATATATATATATATATATATACTTGTATTTCTTTCATCTTAATTTCAGTTGCTTTTTATCGCAACTCTCAAACCCTCATTCTCCGGTCGTTAATAAACAACAGGGCTCGGGAATAAAGACTACGCCAAAGGCAAATCAACAGAAATAAGTTAAAATAAATACTATTAAAAATATATACATGATATGAAGACATATGCGCTCTTAAAAAATGTATACAGTACTTGAGATGAAAAGTATCAACAGAAATGAAACGTCAATTAATCTCAGCAGTATGTAAGCACATAGAACGAATAACGACAAAGACGTATTGTTGATCATCAAGTGGAGTTTTTCTTATACTTCAAAGATCAGTAACGGAACAAAATGCAAAGCATATGTACATTCTTGTATTGGTGTTTCATTTGTAAAATCTGTGACTCTTATATATATATATATATATATATATATATATATATATATATATATATATATATATATATATATATATATATATATAGATCTCTAATTCACAAAACTCCTACTAACAATATCCTCACACCCACATCCACCCCCCTCCCCGCCCAGACACATTCAATACTGGGAGCTTCAAAGTCACTCAGACCCATAGGAAAAATCCACCTTAGCCAATTATACCACTTGTCCAAATCATAGCCAATACATTTTTGATAACTTGTAAGGTTGAAACCTATGTAGTTCCTTAACCTCATCATCCTTCCATTTACACTATCCCTAACATACCCCCAAAACCTATCTCCACATCACTTCCCTCCTACCCTGACACACTTTGCCCTCTCCAAGACCAACTGCTGCTGCTTAGCCAAAGATTTCATCAGTAGCTGGACTTTCTCTCACACAGCAGGATGCCTTCAGCAGCCTTTATAAAATATTTTACCCACAAGGCAAAGCTCCTGATAGTGGACTCTGGTTCCACATGGGAACTTTAAACTCTAAAAACATATTCTCACACAGCACACACCACTGAAGATGGGAAAAAATCCCGAAACATGCTTGGACCATTAACATCTAAGGATTAATAAATCTTACCTCTAAACACTTTACTGCCGAGTCTGTCTCACTCTTTATAGTTCATATTATATATATATATATATATATATATATATATATATATATATATATATATATATATATATATATATAGCGGGATAGCGGGAAAGTTAAACAGATGCTGTTATTGCGTTTCCTCTAGCAAACATTTTTTCATGTACAAAGCCTCGCCTTGAATAAAAAAAAAAGAATTGACCTTGGAGTAAAGAAAAAAAAAACAGACTTACCATTTTGGCTAGAAAGGAACAACAGTATTAGAATGAATAACGTCCCTCTGCAGGGGCAGGAGACACCGGAAGATATCATCACTTGTCTCCTACTCCAGCGTTCATATCCGGCCCAGGTCTGCAACGAATCCAGAAGAAAAATTATTATTATCATCGTCGTCATCATGATCATAATGATATTCGTCATCATTATCATCATTGTTGATCATCGTTGACGTGCTATTTGTGCAACTTGTAATACTAGTAGTAGTAATAGTAGTAGTAGTAGTTGTAGTAGTTGTAGTAGTAGTTGTAGTAGTAGTAGTAGTAGTAGTAGTAACTGTTGTTGCTATCGTAATGACAGAAGTTATAGACTGCGGTAAAATAACCACAGAAGAGTTCTTTTATTGAATCAAAAAATCATACAACTGAAGATATAACATACTTCTTGAGTCAGTTATATAGACAAACCTGAAAAGCGTGAAAATTTCTGACACATATCACGAAACTTTGAATTAACAAATGCATAAGTAAATGTCTCAAGCAATTTTGATCAATGAAAGGGAATTCAAATGCCCATATCGGTTTTTTTTCGTATGATTATCTATCTTAAATTAAGAATTCACATTTAATTCTTTTGGCTTCTCTTAGTTCGTGATTCACATGATTAATGACTTAAAAAGTTTTGAAATTTCAATTTTTTTCCTTTTTCCCCGAATTGCAATTATCATGAAAAAAAACAAAAAACTTTTCTTTATACATATATTTATGAAGTAGTTTCTTTGTCTACGACTGGGAAGAGTTTGTTTTTGCTGCAAATCTTTCACAACAATAATGGACAAAAATAAACAAGAGAAAGAATGATGCTCACTACTATTATTCAAGGGGCTGAATGAGTGTGTTTAATACATCAAAAAAATCGGGAAATAGAAAGGAAGTTCTGAGTAGAGAGAGTGGGAAAATCGGGCTCGCAGTATCTGTAGGTTAGGTCAAGAAACAAAATCAGTACAAATTACAGGTAACCCTTATCCCCGCTTTACGCTGTCTTTTACGAAAACAAAGGCGAACAGCGAAAGTACAGTTCAGAATTTGTGTCGCAACAAGCCGCTATAGAGGTTGCTTGCGCCTTTTTCCCAAATTTCTCTCTTTCTCTCCCTCACCCCGGTCCCCTGTACTTCCTACCACACAAATCTCCGACGACTAAGCCAAACATAGCATCATCACCATTTGGGGATGGGTGTCAGAATGCTCAGTGGTTTTTGCCATATAGATTACTGGTAATTGTTCCTTCGCTTTGCGCAATTTCGGCTTACGTTTGTATAGTGCAGGAGCATTGTCATCGCCATACTTTAAAGTTTTTCTTTCCGGTTCTCTAGACCAGATAGTTTTCCAGATTTCCGATCACTCATTATCATCCGCTCGGTGTCTGCCAGAAAGGCAACATTTTGACCTTTTTACGATAACAGTTAACAGTGACTCAATCTGATCTCTCAACTTGTCTATTCATACACATGATTTTGGACTACATGTGATATAAATGTCCTAAAGAAAACAGGCTTACTGTTACATAAAACATGAGATCAGATTAGGATTGATAAACGCATAGATTAACAAACGGGAAAGATAGATAGATAGATAGATAGATAGATCAACAAAGTCATATTGAAATACATGAAAACAATAAACAATATTATAAGTCTGTTGAATTGATCTACGTTGTAATAGGTTTGTATGTATTTTCTTTCCCCAATCGCAAACGTGTTAATAGCAATTTTCTCAGTGCCGCTGGCAGCCGTCGAAATTCATCGAAACATGCCCAGGTGATAATAAAACTTTTCGATGTGTAACATCTGCTTTTCTTTTTCTTTTAGATTTTTTCTCTTTACCTTACAATTGTCATTTTCATTAACGTACCAATAGACTCTTAGTGATCACTTTAAATTATGATCAACTGATTTTAATTACAACGACTGTTTGATAGCAATACCCATAATTATGATAAGCGGCTTTTTCGTCCGAGAATTCATCCCAAGTGAGTCAGTACATGAATTTGCCCACAAAGCAAGCTATCAACGTTCGAGGAGAATATCAAGTTAAATTTCGGAGACTGAATTTTATAAACTCAATTTGGCCTCTATCAAGGTTGATATTGAAGGTAACAATTTTTTACGGGCGGTAGATATGGGGGAGTGGCTTTAGAGTAGACTATAGCCATACAATCAAAACTATTATTGAGCAAAAGAAAAAAAAACGATTCGTGCCAGAGTTTCTTTGACTAAAATACACCCAACTCTCTGCAATATATTGACATTCGTACCGGGAAATTATTCTACGGATGTTACAGAGTGAACTACAAAGTGCCCAGAAGACCCTACCTCTGCCAACGCCATGCACTTACCAGAAAATGATAGAAAATCAATTCATACAGAGCTACGATGCAGGGGAGGTTGCGGTTTGAGTTTTTATTTTCCATACTTGGATTATTGTCTTAATGAAAGAACATATCCCAATCGTGTAAGAATTCTTCGGTTCACCCCCAAATTTAATCGATTTCTCCAAGTCCATCACCTGATCTTCCACGAAACGTCATTGAGAACTTTCAGAAATATTGTGTGTACCACAAATAGACAAACATTAGAAGATATATATATATATACATTGTTTAACTTCGTTGGCAGATGTCAAAACATTAGCCTTCACTTGAAATGTGAGTTTTTGTAACAATGAGTATCGCTTTTTTACTACCATTGAAGTATAATCCCTTTAGGTTACGAAGTTATCCTCTAACCACTGAGATCCACATGCAGATACTATTTTCTTCGTTATACTAAAATTATAATTTGCAACAGAACTAATAGTTGCATTGTTATGGTTTTCATTATGGTTCTCATTGTAACTCGAGAACATCGTTGGTCCTTTGGGCATTGTTATCACAGTTTGGTTCAGTCTGGTGTCTGGCTCACTTAAGTCAATAAGACTAAAAAGATAATAAGATTATATCTTGATTTAGCAATTTACTGTAACAATCGTCCGTAGAAACCTACAAAGCGCTGTATTATACTTCCGTGATGCTAAGTGAAGAATTTCGTGAGAAAAAGTGTTTGGGCGAACAATTATTCTATCAATACAAAATTATATTTATGTCGATTCTACCTACAGTCCGGTTAACAGCTTTGTTTTCCTTCCTTTTCAAATTTTCTGTTTAAGGTGATTTTTCAGGGTTTCGCAGAAAATAAACACCAAAACACTTTCAAGAGAAAAAAAAAGCGAGAATGTTTAAAATATCGCCCCGACAGTCTATTGAGTATTATAGAATGCGTTAAAGTAACAAGCGGGCTGTTCTATAACAGGTATCCTAGACTTTCCCCAAATACAAATAGCAGGAGTAATTCGTTACAGACACCCTAACATTTTCCAGTAACATCTTTTCTTCACTAACACAAATGTTTATTCAACAGCATTCTGCGAATGGTTGCTGCTGAAACTCTTTATCACAATCCTCTACAGTGTGCACTGCAAGTAAGTTTTACAGTGACGTTAGGTATCCAGAAGAGATTCAGCAAAAGATATTACAGCTGGGTTCATTTTTTTTCTCCTGCTGAGACATTTTAAGTGCATTGCTTTTTCAAAGCTATTAATATCTGTGGCCATTTGCTTTCTAAGCATTTCCGAATAAGTATTTTATTTTCTATTCTATATTCCTCAATTTATTTACCGGTTTATTTTCATTGCTTCCTTTAGTATAGTGAATTCATTGTTTTGTATTTAATGTCTTCATGTTTTTTTTCAATACTACCTTTTCTTCCCGTAATAAACCTGTTGACTATATGGCAGCCTTCCGGGTCAGGAATTGGCTAAGGCACCAGTTCTCTCAAAGTTTGTACATTAACTAAGGAAACCGCTTTGTTTTTAAGGAATATTCTAGCATTTCACACTCTTGATACAAAAGTTTGTTCGCTTTTCAAACTGATTTGTAATACCATAGAAGACCATACCAAACATTCTAAAGGGTTAAAAGACTTATTCACTTATGTATAATTAACCCTTTGCTTATCAAGACTAGCCACTCTCAACGGGGCAATATGTTCATCTGGAGGCCCTGGTTCATTTGAAGCGGCCATTGACTGAAATAATAACGAATGAATTTCTATCAATCTGTTCGTGTAGCATTCCCGTTTGACAGACAGCTTCGGTACCCGAGAAAAGCTCTTGAGGTGGCAGTAACGAAAAAGAACGGTTTAGAATGGCTGATCTGGAGGTATTTTTTACCATGGGAGATATAAATAAAAATTAATTGCTGCGTTAAGTTTATTTTCACCACCTTACTTTGTCAGAGAGCAACTGATTGATGAATAGTTTTAATGTATATCTGAAACATCAGAAATCAATTTTAACCACCGGAGTAAAGTGTACAATTTTGTTTGCTATCAAATCATCTCCACACGAGAGAGTCATCAAGCAATAATATATATGAAGGTAACAAAAATTGGCTTCAAAATAAAATGTGTATAGGATGACTCACTATAGATTTCTAAATTAGAATCACAGTTTCTATCTTGATTTTTATATCGATCAGATTAAAACTGTTCAACCGATGAGTTCGTGGTCACAAAGGCTATTTATACTGGTATAATTTGAAAAAATGGGAAAGAGACAGACAGATAAAAGAGTATTCGCTGTATCAAATTTAAATTTCAACACACATCTTTTCTTTTTTTTTACTTGAAGCACACACTTTCCTTTTAACTATGAGTCTACAAAAGCCAATATCCAGTTTCAACTCATCACACAGAAGACAACACTTATTGTAATCACGGATAATGTTATCAGTCGATCATGTTAGCAAAATCAGTCGGCCCTAAACACTTTATTTGAAATGATCACAATAAGCGGATACCTTTATACATCCTTCGCTCAATGTTATCAACTGGCTTTTGTTATCTGAAATACCAAGTCTCGAAGTGATCACAGTGAGAGGCTTAATCTGTATTCTTTTGACATGGTCATAATTCTTTTCAATAATTTTTCTCCTCGTTTTTCCATAAGAAATAATCCAATGAAATAACAAAACCTTTTACAAAAATTGAGTATTATATCTAGAATGGTTCCATTAGGTCAGCAACGATTGGGCTCATTCCCGACCCTTGATAATCCCTTTCTTCCTGATTTTCCAACACACAGTATATACACTGAATGCTAAAATAGGCATAAACAACTTCATAAACAAGTTTTCAGTCATCAAATGTTTTTTCTGTCGCCAGAGAATGACAAAAGCTAAGCGGTGGGGTAGTGGTCAAGTCAGAGGAAGGCGATGAGAGAAATCGAAAGTTTGTCTAGGGTTCAAATGCTGTCGACGCTAAAATATGACTGAGAAGGTTTTATTTTTTCTTTGTCGCCACAATTTTTGTCCTTGTGTTACTATATACGTACTGATCAGAGAGAATGAAAGTTTCGACATATTTTCAAAATAAATCCTATTCGTGAGATCACGGGTTACATAAATGGTTTGTTGTGAAATAATATGCCATTGTTTATTTCTCATCAATTCCCCACTGTTTTAATGATAGGATCCATTTTACATATGCAACGTCTTTGCACTTAGAAGAGGAAATCAATACACTCAATATGCAACGAAGTTTTTTGCATTTATTCCGATTCCATCTCAGCTTTGAGCCAAAGGAAGCAAACAAATTACATACATACATACATACATACATACATACATACATACATACATACATACATACATACATACAAAGTGGAGTCATAAGTCCGTAACCTGAAAGTTATTTGTTAAGTTTCGATCTGAAATTTTCATAAGGTTAGATCTACGTGGTTAATGGAAAAGTTGATGGTTAATAACTAAGTGCATTGACAAGGAAGGAAATTATGTTGAAAAAATGAACTTTTCATCATGTAAACAAATGCTTCATTCGACTATTAGGTTATGGATTCTTTTGACGAACTTGCGTACATTGTTCATTATTATACATCTTACAGGGCCTATGAGAGGTTGGTCGCGGTCGGTGTATCGTACTGGGGTCCGGAGGGCGAGGAGGTGGACGAGATCGGATAAACTTACCGTAGAAGATTAAAAAAAACAAAGGACGAGGGTGTTTGTGCAGTGGGTGAGATGGTGAAGGAGGTGAAAACAACTTGGTACCGCCTTATAAAATTCGTCCCGTGGGCCCAGCATTAATGTGAAAGCAGCATTGGAATTATGTCTATATTTTCCTAACATCTTAACACCAAAGAAGGAATAACCAGACTGAGTCAAAATTGATGGGGGGAAAAAAAAGGGAGAAAAAAAGCAATAAATACGTCTGGAATTCGGTCGACGGTGTAAATTTGGGGTTAACCCCGGCTAAGTAATTAGAATTAGTTTTCGTTTACCCTCCACTGCACACCACAACCACTCATAGAATATCGCGTGGAAAGGGGCAAATGTCACATTGAAAAATTATAGAAGCTCAACAGTGAGACGACCTTCGTAACGTATTCATCAACAGTCACAAAATGAACATATTTATACTGATGAGGCCCATGGAAATCCCACAGTTTGGGGGGCATTTTTTCCAAAAACTATATCAGTTATTATTTTGAAGTGTATAAAATTTGATAAATTGGATTCCTTAATACATAATTGTCGCGTTCAAAAGAAATAAAGGGACCGAGAATAGATGTGATGAGAATATGGGTGAAAACAGTTATTTGGACCTTTGTATTACCGGCAGCTGTTAGGTCAATGGTAAGAACATTGCTACGTGTGTGTGCACGTGTGTGTGCACGTGTGTGTGTGTCTCTTTTCTTTCTGATTCTCTCGGTCATGCTGTTTACTGTAGTTGTTGGAAAATGCATCGGCCCCGTGTGTTAGGATTTTCCTTTCAAAGCAAAAATAAAAGATGAAGTAATAGAATAATAATAATAGAGGTTTTAGTCTAGTCTGACACCCGGGCGCTATAAGGGGCCATTATAGAGGATCCACTACACTCCCGAATGGCCGACAAAATGGGCTTGCGAAGCATCGCAAAAAGACAAGTTAGTGTGATACGATTACGCGTCAAAATTACCAGCCCAACAGAACTAATGGTTATATTCGATCTGCGTGATGAATGGAAAAGCGTTGTGTTAAGCAAATTGACAAAGAAGGGAATCATGTTGAAAAAATACATTTTGTTATGTTATTATATCACTAGCAGGGATACCCGGCGTTGTCCTAGGGAGGGGGGTAAAACATAAAATATAGCCAAAAAAGAAAATAATTTTCTTCCATATACATTTCTTCTTACATAACACAGTAAATGGGGGGGAGATTATTTACACTATGCAGACATGAAAAAGTACCTGTAAAGGAAATATATTCTAATGTACAAGTAAGGACAAATGATGTCGTCCCTTAGTTTGACAGGGCTCCTGGGTACACTACATAAATATATCTCCCTTTGGGTGCCAGTATGTAAAGGTTGATTGGGGATCTAACCCTAGAGCTGTCAATATAAAGCTGTCGGTGGGGAAAACATGGAGAAGTCGGGCAGAGGCCAGTTATCTTGAGAGATTGTCCTTGTGCCTCGTTATAATTTCGAGAAATTACCCCAGGTGACCTCTAGTGACTTCCAGCATTAACTTTACATTGCCTATAACTTTCTTTTAGTTAAGATGTACCCCTATGCAAAATTTCTGCGTCTTCGGAGCAATATTGTGGCCAATTAGTTGGAAAATTTGCTATGAATGATTAAAAAAAGACACATGGTGACCTTTTTAGGTGCAAAATTGTAGCTAACAGCTTAGAAAATTAGCTAGAATTGTCTAAAAATGACCTCAAATGACTTATAGGTGCGAAATTATTACCAAGAACTTGGAAAATTGAGTAGAAATGACCAGAAATGACTACTGGTGACCTAGAATGATCACCATAGTCAACTTCGTTTAGCCTGTTACCTTCGATATGAGAAGATGCGCTTATCTGCTAAATTTCAGCATCCTTGGTGCAGAACTGTGGTTCAAACCTCGGAAATTTGTCTAGAAATCATCTCTGGTGACCTCAAATGATCTCAGGTGTCAACTCCACATTGCATAAAACCTTTGCCGTGGAAAGATGTACCTCTATGCCTAGTTCAAGTTTCATCGGTGCTGAGTTATGGCCGAAGACTTTGAAAATTGTTTCAGAATAACCAAGATGACCTTTAGTAACTTTGAATGACCTCCGAAGTCTACGTCACTTAGATTGCAAGCTTTGCCATGAGAATTTGTTCCCATACGCTAAAATCCAGCATCCTCGCTTGTGTCCTGTAGTTCTGAACATTGGCTAGAAATCATATATTTGATCAAAGGGCCTCCAAGAACAGCTTCACATAGTCTATGTGGTAAGTCGACTTTTTTTCGTATGTATGTAAGTTTGTTACCGTATCACAGCAAAACAGCACATCATCGTGTGACTTTTGTCTGTGCCATACCGTTAATATGCTCAAACTTGAAGAATAAAGCAATTCCCACTCCAATTTGCAACTTAATGATTATATTAGGTGGTCTGCGTTCGCACTCACACCGATAATCTATATTGTAATTATATTAATCCTCAAGGGTGATAACTCGAGGTATATTAAATACTAATTATAGAGTTGGTTCCCTTATCTAATTATTTATTTATTTATTCATTCATTTGCAAATAAATTTGATATACATTCAATAAATAGGAAATGACTAAACATAGAGTTTATTGGCCGTCGAAGGCGACCTTTAAGCGAGTTTCTTCAAGATACAGCACGTTTATTTGATAGTTTTTAACGTATTTATCATCTTGAATGTGAAGTTTTTTTTTTCTCAACAAAGGCTCGGAAGCGATGGGAGCGAACATTTTGGCCACACGTTAGAGTTTTTACCTATGGAGAGATATTATAACATCAACTTACCGAACAAAGCTTAGCTTCGTAAAAGATCTTCACGTTTGTATAACAGATGTGATCAGTCATACAACCTAAGAACTACCTCAGACACATAATTTTGTATTCAAAAGAATACCGGGTATATTGTCTCCCAGGTACCTTGGTATTTCTTTCCTTTTTTTTCTATACCAACTTGCTTATAAGAGCTTGAGACAAAAATGATATATAAAAGTAACATAATTGGATCTTTAACAATATCAATTTTCCGTTTTTATTAGATGAAGTACTATAAATCATAATTTTTTTTAATAAAGTTGAGATGAAGGTAAAAGAAAGTGGTCATAAAAATTTGAAAAAAAAATAATGATTTAACAACATCACTTATGAAAATATAAATCATTTTTTTTTCTTATCTTCTTAGAAACATTGAAACCAAGAATACCATTTTGGATTCGGCGTCAAAAGTGGATAAAGTAGGAAGATAATTAGAGAAGGAAGAGAAGGTGAATTTGTTGGGGTTTTTTTTTGTTTTTTTCAAAAAACAGACTCCTCCTGTTATGGTTTACGATAATATTTTCCCAATGGCATTCGCGTTTCCAGTGTTTTATTTCTAAAAACATACAAACAATTTTGGAAGCTGAAAAAAGATTAATTTTGATTCTTCCCCGAGTGAAAAAGAAAACTTATTTTGAAAAATGAAGTATGGTTAATGTTTGGATTAAATCTTTCCTGGAATGTTTGGTTTCTTGCTGTTCGGGGAAAACTTTCCCTAACAGGCTGCCTCCTTCTTTCGTCTATATAATGAAAGCCTATCCAAACATAACTAAACCAATCGCATTGTTCCGCACAATATAAACTAGAACGGAAACTGCCGTCTGTGATCACTTTGATACAGGGTCTTTTGGATAAAAATAATCGACTGATAACATTAAGCAAAGAATATAAAAAATGGGACAGTTTACATTCATTGTTAAAAATTCATTGTTATGTTATAAAATGAATTGTTATGCACCACTTTATCAAAAAAAATTAATTCATTTTAAACAATTTTAAATTCATTCTAGATAAAATATTTGGGTCCGATTCATTTATATAACAATAACTGTTTGATAACACTATCTGTAATTATGATAAACCGCTTCCTTTGTAGTTGGAAATATTTTTGTAAGAGTGATTTCCAACCCCAATTTATTGTAAGGAGTTGAAAACGATAAACGTGTTTTTAATATTAAAGATAGTCAGGGCCAGTCCAGGTTCGAATACCCTTGATACACAGAAATTAAAATATTTGGCAAATCACAAAATTTACACATCACTTTGATTGCAAGTAATTGGAACTGACAAGTTATACATGCATAGAAAGGTTAAATGAGTTATATGTCTGAAGTAAAAACATTCATACATGTAAATACACGCCAACAAAACATTAAGTAGATTTTTAGGTAAGACAAATTTATTTTTGTAATCCATTCTCTAATTACTGTAGACTTGAATTACAAACAGTAATTTTATTGATTTATTTAAAACAATTGGAGGCAACATAATGAATTGAATACCGAAATGAATTTTAAGCAGTAATTATTAATGTATTTCTTATTAAAGAAACTAATTTCCTAATTATTATATTTTTGTATAATGGGGCAGGGGGTATGGAAATTAACCTTTTTACCTCCTTATAAATTCGGTATTGACCAGAAGGATAGGATATATGAATTCATTCAAAGCCAAAATTATTATAAAGATTCGTCATCTGAAGTATTTCGCACATTTCCCACATCTGAACGAAATGGTAGATGACAAGAAGATGAACCCGTCACCATTTGCAATCGACTTTCGATTGCTTCAGTAGCAGTTCGAAAGAATATTTGGTTGTTTTTACTGTCATAGTGCCAATGATCACATATTTTATCTAATCTTTTTACTTGCCACGTGAATATGACATCTATTGTTACTGTCATCGAAAGACTCATTCGAGCAAAAACAGATTTCTTTAAAAAAAACAAAAAACTGCTGAATGGCGTTCTGCTAAAATCATTTCTGACAGACGAAAAATCTCGGAGTTCGGTTGTGCGAAAAAAAAATCTCCTTTACGAAAGAGTGCAGCATACGAGATAAAAATCACTGTTCTGATCCAACTATCTTTGTAAATCACTATTTTTGACTATGAATATCATAAAATATAGATGTCGACTTCATCATCATCATCATCATCATCATCATCATCATCATCATCATCATCATCATCCTTTTAGCGTTCGTCGTTGGATTTGCCAGACCTCTCTATCCAACTTATTTTCTGTCGGTCACAATTTTGCATATGATCTCTGGGAATCCATGTTGTGAGTCGTGATGCTCAGGGGTAGTTTAACATTCTTGTCACATGGCCAGCTGATTGCCATTTGAATTTTCTAATGATTTTCATGATATCTCAGACTCCTGTCTCTTCCCTGACATTCTGTATTGTCTCAAGATCTCTCCATTTCAGATTAAGCATGATTCTTCCATGTGTACGATACACAGTTCTCCGTTTGAGGGTCAATCTTTTGATTAGTATACCCTTCTTTTTAGGACTAGTGGGATTTTCTGGTTCCTGAAAGTCGAGCTTGCTCAACCGAAGGCTTGCCAACCTAGTGTGATTTCGTCTTGGGATGATTTCATGAAGATCTTTTGTCCTAGGTAGATGAAACAGTCAACTTCCTTCAGCTCCACATTTCCGATTTTGATCGATGTCCCTGTCTGCAACATGTTCGTTGTATATGACATTTATTTTGCTGAAGTTCATGTGGACCCTTTTTTTTCTTCATTTAGTTCGTCTAGTATTATTTGTAGATCCTGGTGGTTCTCAGCAAAGAGAACGATGTCGTCAGCAAATCTAAGGTTACAGAGGTATTCGCCGTCTATCCTGATTCTTTTTTTCCCCCAGTCTGGGTTTCAGAAGACAGGCTGTGAATACCGAGGGGAATTTAGATTGTTCACAAACAGCATTGTCATCGACTCTCGTCAATGAAGTTCAGTGCTAAAAAAACCCTCATCTTTATAAATATTTCTAAGCAGCTTTGTTGCACAGAAAGATGAATTTTAAGATTTTATAAAGGGAAAAATGTTTTATTCGTACGATATGATTCTTAACTGCGACAAAAGTTGACTGTTCTTGTAACAGGGGAAAATTTCATGTTGAGAGTAATTTTCGAATCGTTTGTAAAGAATTGCGGAACCCGAAGAGAGAGCGGTTAAAGAGAGACAGACTGCATTATTTTTTTTTCCCAATCGATTCATAGCATTAGTAAAGATAGAAAGATACGATACAGGGAGTGGACAAAGAAAGAGGATTTTTTTCTCTTTTTTTATATCACACGTTGTCAGGTTATTCCTTTTTCAGATCAATTTTCGAGATTAAAAAATAGAAAGTACAAGAAAAAAAGATAGCAGACTATACAGTGTTTATAACTAATGTACACACTCCATACATATATTCATAACTTTTTCATTTGCCAATGAATTATGTTGACGACATGTCGTTTTCGTTTCAATTTTCGTGCAATCATTATTTTTGTTTTGGATGTTTCAACGGGGATTAACTTGGGAAACCAATCGGAAACAATTAGTTTTATTACAGAAACAAATACAGACAAATGCTATCAAAAATGTGTCGCAGTTTTTGTCCGAGAGTTATTTGGGGGGGGGAGTCCTTATCTTGTATAGGAATTGATTTTTGCGTTATATTGATTATCAAGTCCAACTATGAATTTACATCATCATCATCATCATCATCAGTCTTTTATCATCTGACGTTGGACATGGACCTTCCCCAGGATTCGTCAGACCTCTCTATCGGGGGATTCCATTGGCATAGAATCCAAATTTAGATATCTTTAGAGGATCATGAATCATTTTGAAGACAAATATGTGTAAAATATAATTACTATCCTATAAATATGAATGCAACGAGCTGATTGCTGCAGGACCAAATTCCACTCTTACTTCTATTCTTACTGAAGATGATAACTGCATCTTTTGTGGTGTGTCTATTATAAATATGAATTCCTTTCATTGTAGCGGTCTGAGTTGATCAAATGTGGATCTTAACAAATCTCCATGAAATCCTCAAAAGAAGAATCACTCTAGGAAGGTAAGCCTTTGGCAGAGCAAGCTCAAACTTCAAAAACAAGAAAACCCCGTTAGTCCTAAGGAGAAGAGTATACAACCTATGCATCCTCCCGATAGTTACCTATGTAACTGAAACATGGAACCTAACCAAGAAACTGACTTTGAACCATGTAACGTGCAGACGAGAAAATCGTACTCAACCACACATGGAGAGATCAAAAGATGGCAAAATATATTAAGGAAAAAAAAAAAGAGTCCGAGACATCATGGTCTTCATTAGTGAACCCAAATGACAATGGGCTGATCATGTTGTGAGAAAGGTGGACAACTGCTGGACATCGCGATTCACACCATGGACCTCCAAAGATCAAATGCGAAACCGAGGCCGGTAGGATACAAGATGGAGAGACGAACTAGAGAAGTTCAGAAAGTGTTGGCTCCGCAATGCATATGATAGAGAGGTCTTATGAAACTTGGGGAAGGTCTATGTTCAATGATGGGCGATGAAAAGACTGATGATGATGATGATGATGATGATGATGATGATGATGATGATGATGATGATGATGATGATGATGATGATGATGATGATGATGATGATGATGATGATTCCAAGGTTATTTACGTTTATTAATTGAAGTAAAACATAAAATTAGGTACTTCTCTTGGAAGATTTTTTTCTTCTAATTTTATGTGTATTCAATCCCGTAGACTTCCAATCCACCCCCCCCCCTTTTTTAAAGAAAAAATGTCAAGGTTTTTCATATTTACAATGAAACGATAATGCTAAAGTGGGCCTTGTTTCTGCCATTTTCTACAGAACTGCGACTTACATGATCCATGGAGGATGAAAAAATGGCACAGGTCGCATGATGTTAAAAAAAAAAGAAAAGAAATAAGAGAATTCATACTTCTTTCTTTGGAATGGCGGAAATTGAGTCCCCAGTTTAGCATTACTGTAGTTACATGGTAAATAGAATCCCTTCATGAAACTTTTTTTTTTTTAATTTAGCAAATATCCAACTGGTTTGAAGGTCAATGCGTGTTTTTTTTATTTTTTATATATCCTTTTTTTTTTACCTTTCTTCTTTGCTGAAATACGAAATAAGGTGTATACATATTCAGGAGTATTGCTGGAGAATTCGGGATTCGGGGGGCCATCCAAACCAACATAAAGTGCACTGGTTCACAACCTGGTGTCTGCGACTCTTCAAAGGTATAACTGGGGGTCAGTAGGCGAACCTATCAAAAGTCTGGAATCCGTAAGTTTGTTGAATAGGGAGACCTTTTTAAAAGTCTAAGTAGAGATTGAGGGCCGGGGAGTGGTCTCCAACATTAAGTGAGATTTGTTATTGCATAATGTTAGTAGAAATGCAGTAAGTTAGCTTCTATTCATAAAGCTTGGAGGGGGGGCTCCCTACATAGATTTGAAATCGCCCCCCACCTCATTCCTCTTCTACGCCTTTGAGGTAGGCCTAAAGGCATGGCGTGCATGTAATGCCAGCAAACATTACTGGAAAGGAATGGAATATATGGATTCCAATGAGCCCAATACATAAAATCAAAGCCTTCACAATGTGAAACATTGAAATACCAAAAGTAAAATAACATAACATATAATTCGTAAGCTAATAGATTATTGATACGAATAGAAACCTAGTTAACATATATTCTCATTTGGGCCGAAATTTAAGCAAAATGTGCAAGTCTTTAAAAGCTGTGCGGTTACTTTATGCGATTAGTTCCTGACAAACGTGAAGCGCTACCGTAAAGTGCAACGATACGCAACGTTAGAGCAGCAACGTATCGGTCGAAGGTTCAATTCCAGCAGCAGGCCTATCTTCCATTCACGCTGTCTAAGACAAGGGAGCATTATATCATATGGACATACTTTTTGGTTTTATTAATTTACTCAAAACAATTCGAAGCGTTATAATGAAGCAAATTCAAGCAGTGATCATAAATACATTTTTCATTAAAAAAATTTTTTTTCATTAATGATATATTATATAAAGGGGCCTGTGGCTAAAGGAGGGATAAAATCCCCTGTTTCCCTTCAAAATCCGTCCCTGGAAACAGAGTAGGGCTTCGTTAATGCTTTCACATTCATCTGAACATCTCATTCTTTCTTTATTTCTCTCATAAAATATTACTTCTCTTTTTATCTTTTACACACTTTGGGACGCCCTTTAACACGGTATTCCTTTCTTTCTGCCGCATCCCCCCTCTTTCCTTATTGACAATCTGTCTACCTTCTGTCTCTCTCTTCCTCTGTCTGTCTGTCTCTGTCTCTGTCTCTCAGTCTCTCTCTCTCTCTCTCTCTATATATATATATATGTATATATATATATACACACACACACACACACACACACACACACACACACATATATATATATATATATATATATATATATATATATATATATATATATATATATATGTTTTATGCCCCTATTCTCATTTCATCCATTCACTGTCCATATCTGCTCCATTTCTTTCTCAACGCGGACAATTATGTTATTAAGAAATGGATATATAATCCAACAAAAATAATTATAAATGCGTTATATTAATTCGAAACTCTATTTGAAATGATCCCCCGTTATTAAACATAAATGCATCAATTGGCCTAAACAGCGTAAACACGATATCAACAATTGAAGTTATTTTAATAATTCAAATATCTTAATTTTAAGTGTGTTTTTTTCAAGTATCAAAGCAACTCAAGCTGTGTTTACGTGGGATTAGACATGAATCTTGGGAGTTTTTAGACGTAATTTCCATTGTTATGTCATAATAAGAAGGTAAATTAACCAATCAGAGCATCCCATATGAACCCAAACAAACTAACAAACAGAGAAGAAAGTTGCATATATGGTCACAATGTTTATCTATCTTTGGAGGGTGAAATAGTTGCAAGTTCACTTCCGGTGCCAGTTGCCGGTGATAGTTTGAGTTAAGAATTTCGTAAACCGTTTATCACGGACGTCCATACTTGTCAGTTAGCACCAAATAGTGTTTTCACTCTCTAACGGTCTGTGCATTTACAAATCTGCTCTGTCCAGGCATTATAAATGTTTGCTTTAAACTTCCATAATTTCTTTTGCTACACTTTTTTTCGGGGCACAACAGTTCATTCACCGCTCTTCATTCATTTTCATCTTTATTTTCACTCTCACTCTCACTCTCACTCTCTCTGCCCTTTGTCATGTAGTAAGATTGACAGACGACCGCTGGACATCACGACTCACAACATGAGTCCCCAGAGATCACATGCGGAATTTCAGCACACGAAAGGTTTCATAGGATTACTCGATTTTCGGATAGCGGGTAAAAACAGTATCGTATACGAAGAGATTTCAATTTCAATAAATGGTGACATCTGTTAACGTTTGACCTAATTTACTGAAATCTCTCCGTCATTAAAATTATTTCCTTCTATAAGCTAGTCATATTGCATGGTTGATAAACAGCCACAAGAAATAGATTAAATCAAGGCGTCTCCTCTTAATATAATTGTTTGCAAACTGGTCTCCTAGAGTATTACTACAGGCCAGTCAGTTCGATCCTAACTGAGTGCCCCGGGCTTATAACCTATACTAAGCTAAGCTAAGTGAATACCCATATCAAATTCAAGGCACCTACTCGTTGAGTAATTGTCAGAGAACTGATCTGGCAGATCAATTACTTCTGCATAGTGAGTTTGATTCTCAAGAATGACTCACACTTGTGGCCTAGTGCCCAAACTAAGATACGCTTGGTAAATAGCTCTATCAGATTACATCAGCTGTGATTTGATCGCCTCAGAGCAGATCAGATTAGATCTATGCGCAAATTTGTTCTAGTTCTGATCTTATCTGAGATCAGTCCTGAAATGAATTATCACAGTTCCGATTATACAGCGTGTTAACCAATACTAACAATCATACGATTGAGCCAAGGGCACCATACGACTTCAATTATCAAACTCAGAGTATTGATACAGCCTTCGCTGAAATACCACAAGGGGACCAAACACAAGTTTACAACGTCCAAATATACAACAAATAATATTGCACCAGATAATAAAGATCTAAATCTGTTACGAGCACATCTTAATCAAAAAACGAAACCAAGTTGTGGGACGTTACATGCAGAAACATCCTAAAATTAATAAGCTGTAAAAATTAATCGCAGGTACCCAACCATAGTAGACTTGTGCAGTCTCACAGACAATACACGGACTTATTATTCTGTGAATATCGTGATTGCTACCAGTAAAAGGTAACGTGTAAGCTACACAATGAATTTCTCCTCACTGGAAATCTAGTTAGCTGTTAGTGTACAACTTGAGAAGGACAAGATTTGGCGGAAGAAATGCGCTTGGGAAGGATAAAGAATAGCAAGAGCATCCACATCGTGATTTGATTTATTCTCTATCTGATAAGAGATAATACAATACAATCAGCCTTTAAGAGGCCGGGGGAATAGAGGTGTGAAACCTTCTTAATGCTTGAAAAGTAACTATTAGGGAAATGAAACTCTTGAAGTTGGACTGTCGCCAAAGGAACATTTTTTTTTCACCCATTACAATTAATTAGTTAACACTGACGAATATTTATGATTTCCTGTGTCACGTTCCAACTTTTCGCGGTCAAAGTTTATCGCTGCAGATGTTTTATGGGTATAAACAGGTAAGCTTGGCCCAGTGAAAATCCCGTTTTTTCTTTTCTTTACTTAACTCTCTGCAATGATGGCCTAAATTTTCCCACCTCGTTTCATTAACATACAAAGGATTTTTCAGGGTTAATACGTATTTCAAGGACTATAAATGTAAATGGTCATCTGGAAAATTTACCACGCTTGTCTAAAATGGCGATAATAACGAATTTATTGATAACTTGACTGACAACACGGGGGGGGGGGTCATCAAGGAAAATCAGTCTTTCACTGCCAGTTTTACCGTTGAAAATATCTTCTACACGTGAATTGAAACAATGGGCTCTTCCGTTAAAGCGAGTTTAGTAGTTTATTTTCTAAAAAAAAAAATATTACGGCATATAGATTCAAATATATTCACGTTTTTTATCCCAGGGATTTACGCATATAACAGGTAGGATTCATTAAATACATTTTACAATAATAATTACAAATAATAATTACAAATAATAATTACATATATAGCAGATAAAAAATTTTCATTCACTCTAATCTATTACAGATCATAAATTGTCACACTAAGATGGCAAGTGCATACTTCATTGGTCCAAAATCAGCTTTCCATGGGAGTTATTAGTTATTAGTAGCACCCGTGTATCACTTGGTATGGGGCCTCGATACCATTGGAGTGCTACTCTACAAGCAAACAAAACTATTGATTTAAATAGAAACGCTTTCTATTTCAACGTGTTGTCTGCGTATATTTGGCCGCCTACGTTTTTTTTTCACCAATATTTCAAAACACTACATCGTTACATAGAGAGAACGTGTAAAACTGATGTTTGTTATAAATCCAATAATGTTCGTGATTGGTTTCTTTCATCTATAAAGCCAAGTGCTTCATGGAAAACAACTACGTACACATACCATTTGCTGAAGTGCATCAAAGCGAGTGTCCTCGGGGACATAACTAAACCTTGGCTATAAACGATCAAGAGCAATTCTCCTTCTAAGTGGTGGCAACAGCACACAGTGAGCAAAGCATAGCCAAAGTTGATTAAGAGACGCCAAGACACAAAATGGCAGTGACTGTAATGCTTTCGATTCATAAATAATAATTGAAGAATTAGTTTATATTTTTGTATGCTTTTCATTGGCTGTTTTAGAATTTTCGCCGTAGTTTGAAAGTAAGAAGAACGTTTCTTTTTTCTTCTTCATTTAAGATATAATTCCTTTTCTTGAAGTGGCGTTGGAAGTGTTTCAACCCTCAGCATCCAGTCAAGTTTGGAACTGAATTTCCCCTCTAGGCTTGCATTCAGATATGAATGCGGGTAAGAAATCTGAAATACTATTTCGCCCGAGCAAATTAGTGTTCAGTGGCTTCTCGTGGGATTTGAAATTGCACATAACTATTAAGTCTAAATATATAGCACCTTTTAAGACCATTTTATTTGCTCATAATAAAATATATGCATGGGACAGAGCAAACCATCATAAAAACTTGCAGGTAATTTTATTGTTGCTTTATTGCACAACCAGAAAACTATCTAATAATACATATACAACGAGACCATTTCAAACCAATATATGATGAGTTAAATAACTTATAACCAAACCCTCTACAATACTATAACTGTAAATGCCCAATGCACTTCATTTATTGTATATTTTAGTATATACTTTTTTTTTTAAGTCGTAAATTGTGATTATATATGAATAATGACGTAATAAATGCCGGCCCGGAGTGGATATTCTAAATATAATTATTATTGTTATCTTTTCATACGGAGAGACAGCAAGTAGGAAAATAAATGGAGACGTGTACTGCTGGGATAAATTCCAGGAAATATGTCGCTAGCTGAAAAGGAAAAAACGGAGCTTGGAGCAGAATATATATAATAGAAACGTTTTTAATAATTGCTAGACAATCAATTGTGGAATATTTGTGGTATTGGCTGAATGACCGAGGAAGAGAACTGGCGGATAAACGGTCTGAAGTACCACACGAAGTGGCAAGTTAGTTATGGGTGGGAGCAAGAAATGATCGAGAAGGAATGATTTGATCAACTCTGGACAAAAGAGCCTTTAGGTTTTTGCAGCCAATTTAGTTTGTTATGAATGAAAAACAGTTTGAAAGGAAGGAAGGAAGAAAACGAACGCGTAGGCACGTGTGTATGTCTATGTGGGAGAGAAAGAGAGTGGTTGTATGCACAACTACAATGTGCTACCCAGAAGTTCGATATATATATATATATATATATATATATATATATGATTGGGGAGTACCGTAGCAAGAATCCAGCTGACGAACTCGACAATAAAGAATGAAATTACAAATACAAATAAAAGTAAATTACATGCAATAAGAACCTAAAATTATATAACATACGGTTATAAGACAACATGTTGAAATAACACAGACCAGATTAGAAGTTGCTTGCGTGGAACACGGCCGTGGATACTTTTGGACTATATATAAAAAGTGACAAAAACATTTGTTCCTTCTCAGCATCACGAGATGAGAAGCTAACATGCATATATATATATATATATATATATATATATATATATATATATATATATATATATATACACACGAGGATATGTCCATAATTTCATGGCCTGATAGCCTGACTCATACAGTATCGCCCAAAAATTGTACACCCCTGCCTTATAGAAAGTCAACTTTTTTAAAACAAATAGCGGGATTTTATCATTTCTCACACAATCAAAACAGATATTACCAGGTATAATTTATAACTAAACTATGCAAAATTGAAACTCTGTAGCCAGAAATATGATAATGTTGCTGTTCAAAAATGTGTACGATACTGTCGTTTTTAGCTGAATTTTTCAGAAATTTTACTATAAAATGTTTGATCTTAGTGAATAATATAGAAAGGGTGGGTTCAGTGCATTGACAAGGAAGGGGGTTATGTTGAAAAATAGGTATCTGTTCAGTCAAATACATGCTTTTTCCATCGATGGGCTGCGGAATTATAGATGCGGGCCACGTCTAATATCTGTTATCAAAATTCAAGTAAAAATGAAATTTAGATTTTTGGAGGAAGTCAATGCTTTATAAAAATATTCGTATCTTTCATACACTTGATAAATCGACGGTACTTAACGGGATATGAATTATAAAACATGAATAAAACAGTCAGGGAATAGAAAGAAAGTGAGGGAAAATAAGGTTTTAAAAAAGAAAGGAAAGAAAGGGACATGGAGAAAGAAAACAGCTGGGAAATGAAGAAATGAGTCAAGAATAAAAGAGAAAAATGAAAGAGAAAAACTTATTTTCAATGAACAAAAAAGAGGAACCAATATCAAACCGAAGAAAGCGCGTTTTCAAAGGGAAGAAGCTATAAAGTAAGAGAAAATAAGGAGAGAAACCGTCCTGAAATGCATAAATGATTGAGTATGTGTTGGATTGTAATGAAAATTCTGTCCGATGTTCCAATTTATTTGTTAACACAAACATAGTGGTGATTAAAGATACACATGATCATTAATATCCTCTCCTTCACTTTCAATAACCTTATTCCATCCATCATCAAGTTTTAGACACCAGGTCGGTGAAATTCCTTCGATTTTGTCCCGAAATAAGGGGCTTACCGATTTTCAACCATTTTCTTTCGAAGTGAGTCTTTTTCAAAATGGTTTTGCAAACGCCTAAACAAATCATGGTCAGCGGGATCAAAGCCAGCGGAGTACGGCAATGAATCATTTTTTTCCCCCAGGCGAATGCCTCTATGGGATCTTTTGTCACCCGAGCGGTATGAGGACGTATTATCATGAAGCTTTTTTTAAACGCCGGAGTAGTTGGCAATAAGCGTGAGCTCTGACTGTATAAAACTCTGTAATGGATGATTGCATGAATATTGCACAAAGCACACCAGATCCTCTTCGGATGAAGGCCTCATCTCAGCTGGGACAGAGATATATGATCGGGACTGAGCCATTGACGACGGCGCTTCATGCTTTGAACGAACAGCTCTGTCCAAAAAAGGCGCTCGAATTTGTCGAGAATGCAGTGACTCACAACACTCAGCATGTTGCTGGCGATTCGCTACGGACAGGTTATGTGAGACCCGGTTTGGCGTTCTTCCAAGCCTCTTCAAATTGTGATGAACAGTCATGTGGCTCGCATTGAATGGTTCGCTAGGTTCTCTGACTGTAATAGAAGAATTTATTGCAACTTTCGGTACAAAACAAAAGAAAAGACAAAAAGAAAAAAAAATAAATGAAGAGAACTTTCGTTACAACGTAACACGTAGTTTAGTGAGTCTGACAGACAAACAGACAGGCCAAAAAGTAGAGAGATTTTTGAAAGATGAGAGCAGATAAGAAGTAGAACGCTTTTCTACGCGTTGTGTGTGGGGGGGTGAAGGGAAAGTGCAGATAAAAGAATTGCGGAAGTAAGAGGGACATGAGAAAATGCAAAAGAAATTGAGTGAGAAAACGCCCGTATGCTTTGATCAGAGAGATTGTCGAGAAGAAAATAAAAGATGAAAGAGGAAGAGTCAAACAGTAGTCAAGAGTCACGTGATTAGGATCATTGAACGAAAGGGCGAAAGGGTTTTAAATGAGACTAAATCTATCTATTTTTTTTTTTCAAGACAAAGTGATCGGAACAAAAAGAAATATAATTAAAACGTTCAAGACAACGTGTAAGGAATTCAACCATTTCGTTTCGTTCTAGGCTGAATTCATATTATTTGTATCCGACCAGAGGCAACAACAAAAAACAAAACAAAAAAAAAACAAAGCAAAAACAAACAAAAACAGGTTGCTTTCCGGGTCATTCAATGAACTTCTAATGTTGACATAAACTTACGCTTCTTACATTTGGGACCCTTTTAAAAAGTTCCATATCACTGTCAATCCACGAATACAAACACACCCATACACACAATACCACTCTGAAAGATCTTCAAGCAAAGGAGTTCCCGGACCTATTTAAAATACACGTGTCTTTTGGCAAAAATAAATCCCGAACAACCAACGAAGGAGTAGAAATAGATATGTCCATGTCATTACACTCTTCATCTTCGGTTCAGGGTGAAATATTAGGTAAAGCATCTGTAACTCATTTCCACTTCGGTAATTTGCCAAAGAAAGATTACCCCCAAGGGGTCTTCTCAAATTATTTTGTATGTATCTGATGAATTGTTGAATAAAGATTACTCTCACTTTTGCTGTTATGTCACCTCTTGTTCGGCTGAAAGCCAATGTGTTTGAACTTCGGCTGTTGAGTATTATCGAAATCGTTTGTGAGTGATACATGGTGGGAGACAGATGTTATGGTACGAGTAACCAGAAGTATTTTGTTACTGTATCAATCGGGTACGAGAAAGAATCATGCACCTAGAATAACGAATATTCATGAAATCGTCAAGAGAGGATGAAATCAAGCAAAGAATCACTCCAGGTTGACAAGCTTTCGGTAGAGCAAGCTCAACCATCAAAGACAAGAAAATCCCGTGACGGTAGAGAATCATTGCAGGACATCACAGCTCATGACGTTGATCCACAAACATCATATGCAAAACTGTGATCGGCACAAAATAAGATATACATGTTTTGAAATCACTGGCTCAGCGACGCTCATGATCAAGTTTGGCGAAACTTGCGAAAGGTCTATGTGCAACGACGGACGCTGAAAGGATGATGATGAGGAAGAGGAGGCTCAAATATGTTAACTTGAGACAAGTGGTGTCCAGCCTCGCCGAGAACAGTCTACCACCTTCCCCACATTATAACGTTTTATTGGCTGAGGAACCCAAGTTTACATGCATAACAGTGTCAAAATAGGTGTTTATTTACTAAACCCAGTCAGGCTCAGACACAATAATGAAGCCCCCCAATGAGGATTGAATTCACTGAACTATCAATAATCTGATTTTCTAATCATAGCACAACAGCAGCCGCCCAAAATACGCATCATTATACGTCGCCGTAATATTAGGTGTATGGAATATAACTCGTATGCAAAAATATCGACGTAAAACAATATTATAGACATACGAAGTGTTGCCCAAGCGTTCGAGAACTCTGAAAAGTGATCTCAAACCAAATTTAGTACGGCTTCGTGAGCAATAACTGTTGTGAACCAGTGTGCAAACAGTAGCCAATGAACTACATTGAAGGGGAAACTAAGCTTTAGAGAGGGTATTTTTTCACGATCAAAATCATTTTGGGTAGCACCTCGCATAACTATTTCAAAAAGAGAAAGCAAATCCAATTACATTTTACAATGAAGAGTATGTATAATATATCAAGCTGTTGAAAGTTTTTATTTCTTATTTTTTATAAGTTGATACGAAAGTGCTATTGTATTATGGAAGTGCGGGTGTCGTAACGGTTAACAACGCTGAGAATAGATTCGACGAACCTTATCCAAACTGCTGCTATTTACGTTCACTTTGTACTAATTCCCTTTGGAAAAAAACATGAATCGATCTCCTCTTCCATCCAGATATGATCAACTGGGATCTCCAGCCTCGGTTGACAACCAGTATAGGAGACGGGCAATTTTGAATTCAAACCGGAAAGGTTCAAATCCTCGTCTAGCGTTGTCAGGCGCTGGATACGGACATAGTACAGAAAGTGTTTCCGGACTGTACGATTAACGGGGGTTCGGTGAAGCTTCGATGAGTTTGGTGACCGGAAGTGAATCATAATAAAATACTCAAGTGATATAAAAAAAACGGAAGGTCGTAATAATGCTAATGCCGTCTCCATTTTATATTACTACGATAATAAAAAGAAGCTATTTACTATAAAGAGTATTATTCAAACAAAATTCCAGTGAGTGTACATCTGATTCAAATGTGTTTCCTCATTCAAACTTCCTCGTTTATTGTCTATTTTGAGCTGTGATTCACTCAATAAACATTACCGATTCGTATGTGCTATACTCGCCGTACTTATAAATTATCACGTCAATTTTTCGCTCCAGTAATCCTGCAAATAGGTTTTAATACAAGCTGTTTGAAGTCCATTGAGTTCTTTTTGCATTCAAATACATTGTTCACGTTTTGAAGGGGCAATTTCTCCTAACCCACACGAACTTAAAGAGAGACATAAAAAGAGGGAAGATTGAAAGGAATGGATAAAGAAACGAAGGGGAAACAAAAGAAAACAGAGAAGATACCATACGAAAAAAAAAAAAGAAAAACATCAAATAATAACGGTTGGGCTCCCCTCTTTCCTATCCTTCTGGTAAATGTCTCAACGGATCAAGTCCCATTGTGTGATGTCCTCTTTTTTCCATCAAATTTATATCCGCTTATTCGATACAGAAAGAACTCGGAGGACCTCAAACAAATTCATTCTCATTTGATAAATAGTGTAGGACCAATTTCAGAAGGAAAAATCAACAAAAGTTGAACAATGTACAGGAAAAGGTCATGCTGGTCCCATCCTAAGAACGTGCCTGGTGGGGTAAAGAGAAACTAGGCAATTCCTTGCACCAATTCCCACCTTGCAATACCTTTCGATAGTAGAAAGCTTATGGTTATAACTGAAAAAATGTGTGTGTGTGTGTGTCCGTCTGTTTTTGCACAGGTGTATGTGTGATGTGCGTGTGGGGGCTCGTGCATGAGTGTATATGTATGTGTGTACGCGCATATTTATTCTTCTTTCCCTCCCCCTCCCCAAAGGTGTGAGTGGGTGGATGAACTCTCACAGATCAAAGAATAAAAGGAAGTAAGAAAATAAGTATGGAAGGCACTCAAGAACTACCAAGTAATTGTACCTTGCCAGTGAAGTCCGACCCCCCGATCTATTCAGCAAGAAAAGAAAAGCTCCAAAGCACGGAGAGCGTTTTCATTTTTATTTATTTATCTATTTATCTATACGTACGTTGTTTGGAAATTTCTCTGACGTACCAGGATTTTGCTCGTCAAAAGGAAAACTTCACTGTCTAAAATAGTCTTATGCTGTTCCAACACTAAAAGAATAATCTACTCGACAATGATAAAAACAAAACGAAAACCTTCTTGATCACCATGCAGAAATATTATTTGAATGTACATTATTATCAAATATAGAATTCTCCCGCAAATCCAGATGCACAGCATTCGTATGAACGTAAGCCGAAATGGTGTAAAGCGAAAGAGCAATAACCATTAATTCATATAAGATTTTTTTTTTTGGAGTGATACCCGACCCCAGAAAGTGATAAAGATGGTGCAGCTGCCACTAATGATGATGATGACGATGATGATGATGATGACGACGACGACGACGACGACGATGATGATGATGGTGGTGGTGGTGGTGGTGTTGGTGGTAGTGGTATGTTATGCTGAGTTATCAGGAGGGGGGATTAGATATACAAGAGACTGGGGTGAACTAGAGGGAGGGGGAGGATGCACGCTGCTTCTATAACGGATTGTAGCAGGACGAACGCTGAACGCTGTTTTCGCTTTTCATACTCTCAAAGAGCAATCTGCATGTCCCTGACATGATTTTTGTGCAGCAAATAGTCTTCATTTATAAGATGGTCTTCTGCTTTTTCGATGTTTAAGGTTTATTTTACATGACTTCAAATAAAACAAAACACGATCCTTCTTAATCATCGTACGGAAGGATGAATATAGATGTATATTAT
>OY735216.1:26219403-26319403 GCA_963457665.1 Thysanoteuthis rhombus | reverse complement strand
GGGTCTTAACGGCCACTGGCTAAGAACAGGGGTCGGAAACTCGATACCTAGGCGGCCTACCAGCAACACATGCGTTCATTGTCCTCTTTTCATCTAATCCGAATCCACACAAATCCAGCACGAAGCTGATTGCGCTTAATCGTTAGAACTAGCCCATAACACATTAAAATCGCGAATGTTACAGAGACTTCCTAGAAAAGTGAAGTGAAGGAGGAATTACCTTTAATTTATAAATGAGAATAATCTTTTACCGTTCCCAGCCTCAAAAAAAGGGTGATGATTGGGCGTTTGTGAATTATCGAAAAGAGTGGTATACATGTACTAGATATCGGTTGCCATGCCACAGAGTCTGAGACGTATCCAATTAGGTGCAATGGGGAGGCATTGTCTTGAAGACGGATCCTCGGTCATCAATGTACTTTCGTTTATGTTTTTGTTCCTTGTTTTTTTTCATTACTCACCCAAAAGCTTGCATGCCAGTGAGATTAAGGATCTAGTGCTTAAACATTAAACTATATCAGTGGTTCCCAAGGGGTGCGAATTCAAGTAGTCCAAAGACAGAATGAAGCTATTTCATAAAAATAAAAGATTCGTTGGAATTTCAAACGATGTGCTCTTAATTGTTTTCGCTTTCTTTCTTTGGGTAACAAATAGACTACAGCAGCTGTGCAATTAAAAAAGTAGATCAATTCTCATCATAAGGCTGTTTAATTATACGTAAAAAATAATCATAGGAAATCATTGTTTGTTGCAACTTACTTAAACGGGGGAAGGGGACTTGTAATCTTATTGACAAAAGTCGGTAATGACCATGAAAAGGTTGGGAACCACTGAACTAGATAAATCAATTGAATATATTCCACTTGCCATTATGTTCCAGAATTCGCCAGACTTCGAAATATAGCTAAGCGGAGCAAATAACGAGGAGAGCCAAGTAACATATTTCTCTCAAGTTGAATAGAAAAGACTCTTCCCTAACTAATAAGTACAATACATGCAGTTGCTCAAGACAAACGTTGAAGCCGACACGTCATTTGTATATACGGCTGGTGAAAAAAAATCTCTCCTCATCACACTTGACTGTTTCCAAATAGTTAAACTATGTTCCTGACCCTTGTTGACGCCTGCGTAAAATGAGACGTTTCAAGAGTATAGTAACATTTATGCTACTAAGTAATACTGCTTTCTTTTTCGCATTTCATCTATCTTTCCGTCTGTCTGTCCATCTGTCTCTCTTTGTATCTATCTGTCGATTCATAGCTATTCGTCTGTCTAATCTATTTTCATCTATCTATCAATTCATCTATTCGCCTGGATGAACGGAAACCCTTACTCAGTACATTCGCGGGCGTCTTTGTGGAAAGTCTACTTCTAAACGCTTTGCCCTCAATCAAATCAAAAGGTTACAGTTCATAATTTCGGTTATTTTATAAAATTATAATTGAAAAACGTTTTCGGCACTTCATGTTAGTTGAGATGAGCCCTGTATTACGTACAAAATATGCATGGAGGGGCCACGTCTACTCGAAAACTGTTTGAAGCCTCGAAAAGATCGTAAAACTGCCTGTACTTGCATCAAAGCCACCGGGCCACAAAGTAAACACTGTTATTGCTTTCTTTCCTTTCCTTTCTATTTTTTTCTCTTTTTCTATTCTTTCCTGTTCTTGTCTATCCTTCCTTTTCTTCCTTTTTTTTCTTTTCTTTATTTCCTTCTCTTCTTTACTTTTCTTTCTTTTCCTGTTCTTGTCTATCCTTTCTTTTCATTCCCTTTCCTTTTTTTCTTTTTTTTTTCATTTCTTTTCCTTCATTCAGACGTTCGGTCATTCATCAATTTCAGTTCTTCTTTTCTCTTGAGCTTTTTTTTTCTCTCCTATCTTTAATTCTTTCTTTCATTTGCTTGTTGTCAAACTCCTAGAGAGTTGACTTTTATTATAGCAATTATTCAGTTATTGAGAGAGGGATGGAAAGAAAGAGTAACGCCATGACGTCATGTGGTGTCAACTTGCGACCAGGAAGAGAAAGAAAGACAGGGAAATCGGAATTTTTATGACATCCTCAGAGATTTTGTTTGTCCTCATCACACGTTCTTTAGGAATTTTTGGTTCTGACAACGCTTTTTTTTAGCAAGTTATTTTTTTTACCTGTCCTCATATTTATATCTATGCACAAGTCAGAGCAGAGCTCGATTAAGAAGTAGCCGGCCTTGTTCCTTTCATTTCTTAAACATTAATACCCCCATCTCTCCACCCTGAGTCTACCGGGTGTGGGACGTTTAAACAATGATATCAAACATCCAATTTTGACGTTTGAGTTCAAATAAGGCAAAAAATTTGAATACTAGTTGTTTTTTGGTTTTTTTCGAAACCGTGGAACAAACAATGCAAATTGGCGCAAGACAACTTTCCAATATTCTCTAACAGTTTGTAAAATTTGCAATACCCACGTAATACAAATGTTGAATTTCTCTTTTTTTTTTTTTTTTCGGTCTTTCCTTACTTTATTCTTTGTTTTATTTTACGGGGAGGGAAAAACACGACCTCTAGCGCTTGGAGCTCAATGAAAGAAAACCCAAAGAAATGGGAACAAAGAAGAAACCAGTGATACTCAAAAAACTGACGGAAGGGAGAGTGGCAGAAAAAGAATAACCGTTGGAAAATTGAAAGGGGTAAAAAGAATATAAATAGAAAATTATGTAAATTGTGAAACGTTGAAGAAGAAAAAAAAAGGGTTGAGCGAAAAGAAACCAGCAGAAAAGAACAAAAAGGGGGAGTGTTGATCAACAGATAATCATCATCAGCTGCAGCAGCAGCAGCAGCGCCGGACCCAGACTGGACTATAGATTCTCATTAAGTGGGTTAGATAAAGGACCGTGCATTTGGCTAGTTCGAATTGATCAGACTAAGAAAAGCTGGTATGAATTCAATCAATGAAACATCATCATCATCGTCATCATCAGTCTTTTATCGTCCGTCGTTGGACCAAGACTTTCCCGACGATTCGCCTTGTCTGGTTCGTCTCTCCATCTTGTATCATGCCGGTCTCGGTTATGTATGCGATCTCTGGGGATCCATATTGTGATTCGTGATGAACATCGATTGCTCGCCATTCTTGCAACATGACCAGCCCATTGCCATTTGAGTTTTCTAATGGATTTTATGATGTCACGGACCCTTGTTTTTTCCCCTTAACAAATTGTGTTGTCTTGTGATCTCTCCATGTCTGGTTGAGCATGATTCTCTCCTCTGTACTTTACATGGTTCTCAGTTTGAGAGTTAGTCTTCTGGTAAGGTTCCATGTTTCAGCTCCATAAGTGACTATCGGGGGGGGGGATGAATTGGCTGTACACTCTTTTTTCAAGACTAGAGAAAAAAATTAGCAATACACTGTATTCCAATCAGATGTGCCTGTGTGTATTCAAGTTAATACATGAGTGCAAATATATAACTTGCATAAATGGATGTGCTTCGCGACACAAATATATTCGTGAGGTAGTGTATGTACACATTTTACCCTAAAATCTAGTTTTCGCCGACACCTTCGCAGATGTCCCCTTGAGAATCGTTAGAATTTGTCGTCTGCTTAAAGGTTACACAGCACCAAAGTGTGTGCCGTGTGAGGGCAGGATATCGCTGGGAATGTTCTCTTTTTTCACTATTTATATATGGCAACTCCATCATCAAATGCCCTACAAAATTTGCCTTGTGCCAGGCTAATTTAGGCTTAATAAATACTTCTATTTAAAACTTGACATTGGGCATGAGTAATTCAGAGTAATACACGCATTTATACAACCTAGATGTACGGGCGCGTTTAGCGTCAATTCATCCCCAAAATTTGATATATGAAGTTGTTTTACCCTGTGTTGATCAGACCTCAGCAGAAAATTTCGCTCGATGTGTCTTCAAAGGCTATGATTTTTTTCAGAAACTTATGCGTTATCAATATCCTGGGGTTTCAACAATCGGAAATCGAACTTAAACCAGATTTAAACCAGATTTAATGGATGTTGGTGTGGTACGAAAAAGACAGTACTGATAATCGTATCTAATCACATTCTAGCTTGAATTTTCAATTAATTAATATTGTTTATTTTTGTACATTATCTACTTGGCGTCCATCTTTTGCAAGGAGGGCGTGCTTATCATGACACAAAGCATTATTTACTGATAGTTGATCATTATCATTAGACCCATAAGTGAGACACGTGTTAAAGATTGATCGATAGATAGGTAGAGAGGAAGCTGTTTATTAAAATCATTGATAATGTTATCAAACAGATATTGTTATCCAAATCAGACAAAATCGACGGGGCTGATATATATATATATATATATATATATATATATATATACATACACACACACACACACACACATATATATATATATATATATATATATATATATATATATATATATATGTGTGTGTGTGTGTGTATGTATATATATATACATATATATATATATATATATATATATATATATATATATATATATATATATATATATGCGAGGTGTTCAATGCCAAATTTTGTTGATGATGTTAAATCAAAGGTATTAACTTAATCTTCTCTTTTTAATTTATCAGTTATGTTCTTCAAAATTCTTCACATCCCAATAGCGTGCAGTTTATATAACTGGAAGAATCATAAGGATCATAAATATAAATTTGATTTGAAAAAACTGTATAGTTATATATATATATATATATATATATATATATATATATATATATATATATATATATATATATATATATATATATATATATATGTATATATATGTATATATATATATATATATGTGTGTGTGTGTGTGTGTGTGTGTGTTAGGGTGAATCAATAAATCCGTAGTGTTCGCTAAGGTCATGGAGGCTGTATGAGGAACAGAAATATTGATTACTGCTGTGCCTTCGAAACGGCTCAATTCACTGTACCCCCCCTTCCTTCTGACGGCGAAGAAAAATAGAGCAGCGTTGCTCTAAATGGCAACAGCTCTGTTAGAGTGCCAAATGTTTCTAATTGTCTATCAGGACATCCCTTCCCCTCTAAAAACAAACAAAAAAAGATAACGCTTTTCTTCTTTGTCCTAAATCTCGGCTCCCGCTGATATATACAGACACCAAGTTGGGTTTTGTGGGTTGCAGAGATCATAATGTATTCCCACCAGCACCGAATGGTTGGTGTTCGAGCCAGGATTTCGCTTGCTGATTTTCAAAAACAGACAGGTCCTCTCCCGCCAAGAAGGTTAGTTCAATGCAGTCTTCCAACAATCAGTTCATTGGCATATACGTAAAATCCATGGCATAAGTATCTATCCTAGGATCTGTTTGGTGGCTAAGATAATTGCATGTATGCCTCATGTTCAAACTCCAGCAAAAACCAGGATTAAGAATGCCGATTTTTAAGGCAGATCACCTGGCGTCGAAGGTTGGAATCATACAATCTTACTCTTATTTGCCCTTGTGCCTGACCAGGCTACGTTCAAGTAAATATTCACTCAACGTCAGAGTTATCTCTTACATGCATCACTGCTCGATGTTATTTTATTTTATACCTGTGAAAAAGTGTTGGTCAGTGTGTTCTACCTTCCCATGGACTGGTTCGTAAAAAAGACGTTCAAGATTATGAGTGAGGGGAATACCTCAAGGAACTAAATGCGCAGTTCCTGGGATGCCCTGACTGGGCTGTTTTCACTCATTCACAATATTGACCAGATTCTGCACTTTCGGATTAACATTTTTTCGGTTTTTACACAAGTTCATAACAATGGAATTTTGCTTAATCTGTTTATCACCAAAATTGTGTTTACCTCAAAAAGAAACTGTTGAAGGTTCTAGATATTTCACTCAAGATGGTTTTAGACAATTATTTCCAAAGCATTCCGTTCTTTAGCCAGACAAAAAAACGCATTTTGAGACTGTAAATTGCGTTTAGAATTTCAAAATACGGGAGACAATAACGGCAATATCGTTAATGTTTTTTGTTCTTCTGTTCACATAACTAAAACTAAGTTCGTTAAAATTCTTACTTGATTTTTCTCACTATCAATACATTTATTCCGGTAGGGGTTCGATTTTGTTTTTGATATGAAATATGAATTAAAAAAAGGGTTTTTTTTTCTATCTAATCAAACTAAACCAATTTTTGACCAAGACCAATTGTAATAATTCTAACTACTACTTATCCTCATGATGCACATAAAATTACCCATTTGCCAAAGAATTGAAGGACTAAAAATAAATTTAAACTGAATCTTAATGGCAGTGCAACAAATCGAAAATATAATGCATTTTTTGCATTCCCTAAGCAAGGTGGAATTACCTGCTCTCCTGGCGATTATCCCCAGGTAAACGGCTGTAAAACACTGAATCATTGCTTAATTCGGGACTTTATGGCGGTAGGCTTTATATAGGAGGATGGATATTTTGAGTTTTATAGTAATGGAAAATTGCTTTAAGTGGTTCTCCCTGAAAATTGCGTTTTACTCCAAGAAAACTGTTCTATGCTTTTAATATTTCACTGTGACAGGTTATAAACTATATTTATATTCATACTAAAAATTTATAATTCATCCATGCGTAAACATTCCTATAATTTTTGACCCCTTTAAAATAATAAAAAACAAAACAATAATCGGGACAAATCGTATCTTACTTTTCATTGGCTGTTAAGAAGTTACTTAGCACCAATGACCTACTTTTGGCTGTAGCGCGTTCACCCTTTACTCGTCAAGACACTCTATTCACGATGATTTTTCTATCTGCAATGAATGCATTTATATTTTTAAAATTTGAGATTTAACTCTTTTTAAAGACTAAATTCTTATTCGGGATTAAGTTTAGGTAGAACCCATTCAGGCTTTCCGCAATAACAAGCTGGAAACCCTCCCAATAGGGTGGGTTTTCAACTAGTGTTCTTATCTTTTTTTTTTAATTCGATACCCAGCAAAAAGACTGCAAAAAGCACCGAGAGCAGTTCAGTGCTCAGAAAGATCGAACATTATGGGAGGATGCCATTCTGAGGCAGCTTAAAAATGGCAGAAGATGGTAAGAGAAAATGGTAAATATGTTATTCAAGTGAATATCGGAAATTGAAAAAAGGCAGTCTTTCATTTTTACTTAATAAACAGGACGAGCTTGTTGGGTTATCCAATATATTTCTCGAAGAGGAATTTTATATAAAACCTTTCGTAGATGCAAAATTCCAATTTTTTGTATCGCTACTTAGGATTCCTTACATATCTTTGATCACTAAAGATATAACCAATGAATTAGTCTTAATTCCTAACAGCTTGCTTGGTGTGTGATATACTTATGCATTTTCCACCGAAGCTCGCAATAGGAGCTCTAGCCTAAGTGAAATTTAGAATTCAAAACGCTGACTCACAAAATAGACAGACCTTCTTTCTGCACTTGGAAGATTAGCTTAAAACAATCTTCCTAAATCCATTTGGCCATATGCCAGACTAAGCTAAAACTAAATATCTTAATTCAAGATACATATCCCGAACCCATAATTTGGTTTCTCTTCTATCAAACACAACTCGTTGCACAAACGCCGTTCCTTGGGAAATTCGGTCAAACCTAGTGCTGGTAATATTTTCTTAAAGTATTGATCGAAATGATAAAAACCAAAAAGTCTTATACCATGTGCCCGCTTGGTTAGGTACGCTAACATTAGAAGAAAAAAAATGGATTTTTAAAATAAAAGAAAGCGCCTTCTACTGGTATGTTGCATAAGATAAAAATCCGTCTTAAACTTCAAATTTTTCAGCAAGTTTGAAAAAATATCAGTCGTTTATGGAAAAACAACAGTTCGCTTCTATGGCAGATTTTAGATCACATTGTACATCCGAGGCACGTCTTGATATATGTAACTAGGAAGTTTTAAGTATTGCATGATTTCCAAATACGCCTGGACATTAATCTAAGAGTAATAGTTTGTACGATTGCTGTGCAATCCATTCGCTAGTGTTATGAGCTCAATCCTCATTGGGTTACCAAATATGGGGTTTTGCACTTTACTAAGCTCAGTAAATGTCATTAGCTACGTCATCGTGAAGCAAAGGTTAGCAGGCTAATTTTGTAGGGCCATTTTTATTCAAATGAGTTCCATCCTCACTGGGTATTGTGGTGTTATGTCAGGAGTAAGCTTATCTTAGTAAATAACAATCGGTGGATGCCCAACAATTACAGCCTTATGCCAGAAATGGCTAAGCTCAGTAAATACCTAATCAGCGTTACTTTTCCTTCAGTTAGATCAGAGATTTCTCCTTTATGCAAGCACTATTGATAACCCACTATTATCAGTTTCGAACAGGAATTCTCAACAGGGGCAATATCGACCCCAACGGGGCAATAGTCGAATTGAAGGGGTGATAGGTTGTCACATGAAATTTCGTGACTGTGATATAGAATCTGTCAGTGCAAACATCCAAGAGGAACTTGCTGGACTGGAGAGCAGTGATGAATACAAATTTGAAAGAATTGGTAAGACTGAAATGTTGCTGTCAAATACCATTAAACAGCTCAATCCGAACATGTGGTCTGAATTGGCTAAAGTACTATTGTGCTTTCCAATTTCATATTTGGTCGAATGTGGCTGTAGAGCAGTCAATAAAA
Source organism: Thysanoteuthis rhombus (assembly GCA_963457665.1). Taxonomy (NCBI): domain Eukaryota; kingdom Metazoa; phylum Mollusca; class Cephalopoda; order Oegopsida; family Thysanoteuthidae; genus Thysanoteuthis; species Thysanoteuthis major. The sequence continues at coordinate 26,310,781 of OY735216.1, read as the reverse complement.
TATTGACAAAGAAAAGAAGCAGAACTGATATATTCATGAAACCTAGAATGAGCCACCGTCGCTGTTGAGACGGTTGCGTGTTTCCGACTGGTGCCAATAGTTGCTGCTTGAGTCTAGGTATTAAAAGAAGGGGCCAGGATTTCGAATATTGATTTTCCGAGACCGAAAAACTATCCCTACTAGGAAAACTGACGCAAAACAATCTTCCTGTTCTCCATTCGACACACTTTGCCTCGGGTCGTACCAAGTTCAGCTTAGTAAATATCGATTTCTAAATAGTTTATTCTGTGGCTGTGTAGGAAAAATAAACGAACACAGATTCAGTCAGACTGAGAATAGAGGGATCAACGATGCAATTGCAGTTGGTTCAAAAAAATATTTTTAATGATAGAGTTTGAATAACACCAAATGAAAAAGAAAACTAATGAATAATATCTTTTTTCCTTTTCACAGCAGAATGTACTGTTGTTTCGTAATACCATACAAAAGAAGAAATTAAACTTGCCATAGGCAACAAGTGATGCCAACCATCAAACAACTTTATTGCAAATTTAGCCGAACATATTTTATTTCCAGTAGCAGGTGTATGATTCCCATAGGGCAGTTCTCTCCAGTCGCTTGTTTTGACGCTAAAGAAATGTTAGTTTTATGTTCAGGTTTTAAACGAAAAGAACAGAGATAAAAGAAAAAATCTACAAAAAACAGACGAAAAGGAAGTGTCGTTGAGTAGAAGGAGAAAACTATGAAAGAACGACTTTTGAGCTGAGACCAAGTAATCTGATCAAAATAGAAGAAAAAACACGACTTTTCTGCCAACTTTTGTTGGAAAAGTTGCCAATAAATGCAAAACTTAATCTGTTAGATAAGCAGTTTTATTCAACACTGAGACCAGCCATTCAGAATCGAGAGCTTATAGCACGTGATCGCATCGACAGCCTTTTGTGGTTCCAGGGATATAGTCGAATGGATAATAGAAATTTCTGAATAAATCTACCACATTTACTCATACATTAACGCAATAAGTACTTTAGGTGTTTTTCTTTCAGCAGATTTCGAAGGAAATCGATCGAAATAACACGTGAACCGATTCAACTATACCTGTTCTTTCAAGTCGTTACAGTTTGAATAAAGTAGGATACAGAGTTATGTTCGACCCCTCGAGCTAAAACGCTACCAATGTCTGATTGCAAATTTGTATAAATGCATACGTTAGAATACACGCACACAAAAGTATTATGCACAAATTGTCAAAATAAACAGCAAAGAGCAAAATATGGCCAGACGTTCAACAGTCTGCTTTTTTGTGTCAGGAATCCAAGAATAAAATAGCTTCCAAAGGTTAGATACTTCAGTATGGGGCACAACGTCTGAAGTTTTTTTTTCCCCCATAATTTCGGAGTGGGAAAACAAGCTTTTCATCATCTATACGGGAACAAGTATGTGTGCGTATGCATCTGTATGTATGAATACATGTGCGTGTGTTCATGTATAAATATACATGTGTAGTGACTGTATGGTGACGGAGGTGCTTGCAAATGTTCCCATCGACGCCAGTAGTCAGTGTTCGAGCTTACGTAAAGGTCAAGATCACGTACGGTGATTTCCAAGGTAATATGACATATAATATTATATACTATGGCGTAGATGCAAACTTAATCTTCTTTCCAACTTGGTTCTGAGTTAAACGAAGCGAAGCATAGTAAATATCAACATAGGCTTCGTTGAACCCCATCGCACACACTCAAAGCCATTTTTTGTGATGAGGGGTATTGGTCTCTTGTTTACTTAGTCATACTATACGATACAGCGACAGTTTTGATTAGACCAAATACCTTTGATCAAGTCTAGTTTGACTATGTCTATGGCTACAAACTAATAAACACGGGTGATATTCGTAACACACTGGCGTGGCAGAAATCTTTTACAATTGACAATGCTTGTCAAGTGTGCACTAGAAACCTAAGATTGTGCTGGCCTCTACCACTGAAGCTTGGGGTCTGCTCTATGGGTTTCCCACTCAACACGCAAGGAAGTGCTGTCTGAGACTTGTACTGGCCGATTTTATTTTTCAGTTTGAATTTATGACTACAAGCGGTGATGTTACTTTCCCTGACAAGGAGACTGTCAGCGTTGTATAATCTGTGGGTATATATTAACATGTCTATCATGTTTTCATGAATTCCTGGCATGAGCTTCGTAGCTCTTTGCAAAACTCCCTCGATCAGATTTCTCTTATTTTGGTACCGTGGTCACAACAAAGCATTAGCAAACTCCAAACGAGGACGTACCAGAGCGACGAATTGCAGATGTAGAGGTTCAACATTCCAAAACCGGTATGATCTTTTGAACATCCCAAGTATCCTATTGGCGTTGATAGCCTGGGCATCTCTGTGTTTACTAAACTTGGGTTTCATCATCAGCATCATCAATCTTTCAACGTCCGTCGTTGGACATAGACCTTCCCCAGGATTCGCCACACTTCTCTATCATGGGCGTCGCAGAGCCAGTACTTTCTAAATTTGTTTAGCTCGTCTCTCCATCTAATATTCTGCTGGTCTCGGTTCCGCATGTGGTCTCGGGGGATCCACGTCGTGAGTCATGGAGATTCGTTGTCTAGGGTAGATGTAGTGATCTACTTTCTCTTGTTCTGTGTCTCCGATTCTGATCTCAGTGTTTTAATCTCTAATGTGGTTGTTGCACATGATCTTTGTCTTGGGTTTACTATCCCTATATACACCCAGGTCTTTTTTCCAAGTGGGATAATGCCAGGAAGACCTTAACACTATTGTCGTGAAGTAGCAGCCGGTTGGATTTTTACTCCTAAGCACATCGGTTCAAGATGTAGCTGCCAAAAGTCTGCATAGTCAATTAAGCAGTCGAGGTCTCACTGCAGTCCTCGTGTCATCTGCGTATATCTCACAAAGTGAGTAGGCAACCTCTTGCATGACGTTGATGGATATGATGTATAAAACGGGACTCAGCACATTACCTTGTGATACTTCGCTGGTGACGGATGCTCAACTGGAGAAAAAACTATCCGCCGAAACGCAGTTGCTTGCCTTTCAAGAAGTCTTCTATCCAACTATTGACATGAGGGGCGATGCCATTCGATTCTTGTCTATCAGTCCTTGATGGGGAACAGAGTCAAGTGCTTTGGAAGAGTCAAAATAAAATTGCGTCAACTAGCTTCCCTTCATCTAAGAATTTAGTCCAAGCATCAAAAACTTTCAGCAGGTTTGTGATGCATGATCTCATTGATACAAATCTGCGTTGACGGGGTTCTGACTGACTATTCTTCTGCATGTGATCTATTTCACTGTCCATGGTGATGGCCTCCATGACCTTACACGCTGCACTCGTCAGGGTGACAGGCTTGTAGCTACCCAGCTTGTTTCTTTCTTCCTTCTTAAATCGGAGAGCACCCTTGGATTCCCTCCATATTTCGGGTTTTTTTATTTAACTTCTCAATTATCACTGTAAGGGACCCTGCAAACTCATTTGCCATTCCTTGAGAACACGGTTACGTAATCAATCGGGGCCAGGTGACTTGAGGCGGTTCAGCTTCGGTAACTTTTTTGTTTTACTTCACTGCGTGACAAACTGTCTCCAGAACTAATGAACGGCATCTCTTTTGAAATGTCCCTCGCGTTCTCATGTATGAATAAACCACAGAAACATCAATTGTGAATTTCTACTTTATCTCCGTCATTTGTTACCATGCCTCCTCTTTCATCTCTCAGATCAGTAACTCCAAGCTTCATTTTTAATTTCCTGTTGGCATAGACATAAAATGCCTCGGAGGGTTCTTGGCTCATCAAGCAACTGAATTTTTTAAGTCACGAATAGCCACCCGACATTAAGCCTTTGTCTCGTCCCTTGCTCTTATATACTTTACATAATCCTTACCCATTCGTGTCTCTACATACTTCATGAGGGTCTCTGTCTTTCTCTTAAGCTACGCCTTTGACTTTTCATTTCGCCACGAAAAAAATCTCTTTTTGTTTTTTTTGCTAACAGTTGCAATTCATCCTCTTCTTCAAGTGATACATTGTTTCATACTCTCTTTAAGTGTTTGCCCAAAGCAATCCCATGCATCTGCGAGGTCCGTACCCTGTATCTTAGAAATCAGGAACTATTTTTCCATAAATGCCCCCGATTTTATCGTAGTCTCCATTCTTATAGTTAGACTCTGACTCCAGCTTTTTATCCGCACAATATCTTCTGAACTCAAAGTGAAGAACTTGATGGCGACTCTTACCTAGTCTCAGGCCATGCACAATCTTCTTGGCCATTCCTTCTTCATTAGACAAGTCAATGACAGTTGACGTCTTATCACCTCTAAAATGGGTAGGTTTCTTGACATGCTGAACAAATTACTTCTTCCAAAAATAATGATGCCTTGTGGTTCGAGCAAGGTGAGGGAGTGCCATTATCACTATCAATTTCTGGGTGGTGAAAATCCCCTATAATGAGCATGTGCCTCTTGCCCTTTGTAGCATCTCAATATCAATTTGTATAGACGTGTTTTCCTCTGATGAGTGATTTGGTCATCAGTTCAAACACCCTATAAAAGAGTTCCATCCCTCGACACCTTCATTTCAACCTACATAGTATCTTCAACAATCTATCCAACATCAAAAAATACCTGTTGAGTCGGAAACTTATAAATTCACTGTTATAAGATTTTGGATACAATCTGTTACAGAAGGGCAGCTAGTACAATTAGTGATACTATTCTGAATTCGATATCAAGCCATACCGAGTACAAAAAAACACAGAAAGGGATAACGATTTTGCATCTCTTTTTAAGCACCACAAACGCCAGAAACGCTTCCTTGGAAATAAGTAATTAAGTATTGGGTACCAAAAACGATTCATTGTGCCTTCTTTTGGCCTTTTTTTTATCATTGGATTTCGTTAAGGAAAGGATATCCAAAAATATAAGTTTGGAATGGGAGGTTCTTCGACGAAGTAAATGGATTGGTGCTGATTTATATATATATATATATATATATATATATATATATATATATATATATATATATATATATATATATATATATATATTAATGCTCCTCTATTCAGGGTTGAACACTCTTTAAGTGAGGTAACTCATCAATTGTAAGCTTACGCAATGCTCTTCCATAGGAATAGAACACTCTGGTGGATGGGGAATTTCTGCATAAATAAATATATTGCTTAAATTCAGCCTTACTGTCCGTCCAGTTCCGTAGCCCAGAGATAGAATATCGGCCTCCGGGTCGGAAACGAAGGTTTCAGTCCTGCCTCGCGGTACTGGATGGGATTATGGAAAGTCTATAGCCACACTGAAGAGATGTAATATATCGAAACAGCTGTCTGTGGATGACACGATATATATATATATATATATATATATATATATATATATATATATATATATATATATATATATATACGTTTCAGGGTGGCATAACTGTTATCGGTACGGAGAATAGAATCGGTGATACTATTGATTACAGATATTCTTATAAAAGCTATGAATCAACATATCTACACCCTGGGCACATTGCTAGATATCTAAACAAAAATGTCACGATGGTTGACGCAGAGGAGAGAGAGAGTCTTCCACAGATACTACTACTACTACTACTACTAGTAGTAGTAGTAGTAGTAGTAAAATGTCGTTACACCCATTGTCAACTTTGACAGGGTCCAATATACATACATACTCTTGTGAATACGTCTGATTAAAGATCCGATCCGGAAGATCAATAGACATCAAATATCAATCGTTTTATTTCAATGATGCGTCTACCAATAGCAAGACGAAATTCTATTCACTGGCAGAATACAGAGAAGAAAAAAAACGTTTATTAACAAATCTTCTCTACTTAGAACTGAAATTTCAATGCTTTATTAAGATTGCTGCTATTGAATTCGATGTACACCTGCTGCTAGACATAAAAACCTGTTCAGCTAAGCTTGCAATAAATACAATAGTACAAGATAATAGCAGTTAGAGATGCCTTTTCTTTTACGCTAGATATTTCATATGCATGTATTCATCCTTGTTGAGATCACCATCTTAAGACGCGTATTCTATGTGGTACTTCAACGATAAGCTTGCTGGAACTTTGCAGTGACCTCCCAAGTAGCTTTTGTTTCAACACTCGTTGAAGATAAGATAAACTTGGTCAAAACCGATTTGATAAGTGTTGTCCGAGGTCCTAAGATGGAATATTAATATCTGTATTTTGATTAAGACCGCTACGTTTTGGCCGATGTGTTCTCCAGCCTTCCTTCAGTTCATGTCGTATCTGGTGATTTTTTAACAGAATCCTTCACATCATTCAACTTTTTCAAATCCATCATCAACACTCCAATCAGCACTATTCACGAGTCTTTCCTGCTCGTATCTGTAAACGGTTCTCTTCGGAGTAGCAAAGAATATTAGCAAATAAAAGTGAACGAAGATTCCTTTCGATAGATCACGTACATCGTCATACATGTAAGAATCTGGTCTTGATCTAGTGACTCAAACAATAGAGATGAGGATAATAACTCGAATAATCCATGGATTAGCTCTTATCGTCAGATCATTATCATCATCATCATCATCAGTCTTTTAACGTCCGTCGTTGGACATAGACCTTCCTCAGGATTCGTCACAATTTTTTATCACAGGCGTCGCGGAGCCAGTATTTCCTGAATCTGTCTAGTTCAGCTTTCCATCTTGTGTTCTGTCGGCTTCAGTTTCTTATGTGATCTCTGGGAATCCGGTTGTCTATCATTCTTACAACATGGCCTGCCCATTGCCATTTGAGTTTTTTTAATGGATTCTATGATGTCGCAGACTCTTGTTTCTTTCGCCTTAATAAATTGTGCTGTCTTGTGTTTCTATGATCTCACGGACATCCGAATCTCCAACAACTGAAACACTGAGAAACGCAGAGTCGAATATATTGCGATGCCAGACAAGTTCGTTCAGTTTATTAAGCTAAGATAAAAGACAATTTGATCTTTCTTAGCAAAATATTACCTTTGCCATCTTCCAGTGGAATTGAATTCTTTTTTTCATTGTGAGACGTCTGTAAAGACCAGAATTTCCAAATCAAGCAGTAACAATTTTACTTAGTCATTAGGGAAAACGTTCGGTTTATCGCTATGTTGTCTTCATTAATTCTGAACGCATGCTTTTCGTCGATTACTGCCTTCGGTTGGCCTAATTTGGAACGGTACTTGTTCGAATCAATCATTTGCTTCCCTAAAATGAGTTATTAGTAGAGGACCCCCCTTCCAATCCCACCATATGCATATCTTTGAATGAAGCTCAGCTTTTCGTGCGGGTTAGTGATGGTTCATTTCGCTTTCCCCACGATCTCTAGCGTTTTACGTTGTTGTAATGTAATCACTTGTCATCACCTATCAGAATTCGTTTCAAGAACGGAATATTTTCCTTACGTTTAAGCAGAAAATCGCACACGGAGATGCAGTCCTGTATTTATCTGTATGAAACCGTCAACCTATACTGTCACCAAAACGGTCGGTTAAGGTTTCCCCAGTCTCTAAATTGGTCAGGCTGGCTGGCTGGCTGTATGTATGTATTATGAATAGGGACTGCACCAAATGAGCTACAGAGCTGAAAAATTTCAACATTTACTCCTTATGTCTGGATTTTTTTGTTTTGTTTTTTAAAATACACCCCCCCCCCCAAAAAAAAGTTTTTTAGTCAGGGGTTCAATGTGCTATGCAAGTTTGTGCTAAATTGATTCCTTAGTTTTGTGTCTGTCAGCGGTCACGGACTTTTTTTTTTGTAATCACCACCCAACAGAAGGCGAGAGAAGTAATTCATCCATTATCACAGCTTTTTCTAATTTTGAATTTGATCATCCCGCCAAACATGGCATGCGGCCAAAAAGCGTTAGTCACGTGCCAGTTTATATTGTGTGACTAACCAGACCAGTTTGATTTCATTTTTTTTTTTTAATTTTCATTTTATTTCACTCTGTTCTATTTCATGTATTATTCACTCATTTTTCTAATTTTTTTATTTTGCTTAACCTATGTGGGAGCTACACATCAAAGTGACTATTATAACCAAGCTGGGGTAAAAGCTTTTCAACAATTGATTTGGATATTTTTTGTTGGCGCTCTCTCTCTCTCTCTCTCTCTCTCTCTCTCTCTCTCTCTCTCTATCTATCTATCTATCTATCTATCTATCTCCCTCTCCCCCGTCGTATAACGTTGTTTATTCTCAAGTGATGACTATATTTCATCACTATCAACCTTAACTGAGCTACCCGACCGTGGAGCATTGCTCAGTAAAAAATCTCCGGCGTGAAATTTGCGCAAATCGAAGTGCACAAATCTTTTTGCATTTGAGTAGCGTTTTTTTTAACTTAGCATTAGTCGATATTGTTGCTTATTTCCTCCATCTTCCACGTTAGAATCAATAGAAAATGATGCGTCAATGTTTAAATTTGGGGGGCTTTTATTTTTAATGCGCGAGGATATGACAGCCGTCGTCAATTAGTCAAATGCCATCTCTGGGAATGAAGTCAAAACTAGACGTTCATAATGATATCTAACAACAAAAACAGAACGTTGACCCATCTAGTAAATGGAAATGTGGATAGTTTAATAAGAAACATAGCGTCAATCATCCCCACAGTACGTGAGTAAGTCTGGAATCACACACACGTACTCTCATAATTTGCTATGAAAATTGACAGTAATGCTGTTTTGTTTTGTTTTTTAAGTTTTAAAGATCATCTTTCCTCTGACCAGGAAACTTACTCTCTTTCCACGTATACGTCGCCAGGACAAAAGACACAGCAATGTCGTATTTTGGATAGATTTGATGAAATCCAGTAGATAAAAATAGTTATGATACCCACGACAATGGCAAAATGATCCTTGCTAATTTGTAGAACTGGTGATACAGAATAGTTGTGACTTGTATAAGTGGATCAAGTCAGTGACCCGACTGGAGAAAGAAGGGATGACTGAGTGATCCAGCGCAAAGTTGGGTGTTGAATAGGGTCATATATATATATATATATTTATATATATATATATATATATATATATATATATATATATATATATATGAAATGGACATATTTGACCGACAGAATGAATTATAAATTGCGTTACATTATATAGAAACTCATTTGAAATGATCTCCCGTCCTTACACAATTAATTTTTCCCCACATAGGCGGCACATACTGTTTGTCTATGTTCTGCCGATTTTTGTTTCGATGCAGTTTGTTCTGATGCATTTGTTTTTGGGCTGTCATGATGAGTGATTCTGTTTCTCTCTTCAGGTTTCCTTTTCGTAGCCATGTCCACGATCTATAGCCAACTACATTCTGCACCTGTCTTTAAATTCTCCGTTTAGTTTCTTCTGTTTCCATTTTTCTTTCCTTGTTTGATGTGCTGCTCCATTGTTTTCTACTTCTTTGTTGTTCGTGGCGCTGCTTCGGGCACTCTTTATGATGTCTTCACTGTTTGCTTGCACGTACTTTTCTACACCTGTTTTAGTCCTCTGGACACAGTCCTCTATACTAATGAGTCCTGTAGCGCCTTCTTTCCTCTTCACGTACAGTCTATCCGTGTCATCTCTGGGTGTAAGACTTCGCGCATTGTCATAAGTTTCCTTGTTTGCTGGTCCAGTGACTGGAGTTTTTCCTTTGTGCATCCAAGGAATGGTCCTGTGTATCTTACAACCGATACGGCCCATGTGTTCATTCCTTTCATAAGGTTCCTGCTCTTTAGTTTGGTTTCTAATATTTTCCTCACCCTCCTAAGGTACTCTCTTCTCATTTTCTCCTTCATTTCTTCCCGTTTTATCAAGATTTCTCAGGTATTTGTATCGGTCTTGTGAGGTCAATGCTCTAATTTCATTGCTATCCGGGAGTTCGATTCTTTCTGCCGCTACAAGCCTTCCTTTGTGCATTACCATAATTGCACATTTTTCAATTCCAAATTCAACCCCAATGTCATCACTGTATTCCTTCACTTTGTTGAACCGTGTCTCGAGCCCTCCCCTGTGCTTGGCAAATAGTTCTGTGCTGTCCATGTACATTAGGTGGTCGACTTTTGTCTTTGCTTTGGAGAATTTGTATCCTTTGCTGTTTTTCAAGATTCTGCTGGGTGATTATTATTATTATTATTATTATTATTATTATTATTATTATTATTTGGAATCTCACACCAGTTGCCTGGTGGTAACCGCTGGAGTTTGAGTGACAGCAAGTCTCCTCAAGTCTCCAGCCCTCCTCTCCTAGTACTCATAGGTCGCAGTAATTCTACGATTTACAGTTTCACACCGGTTGCCCAGTGGTTATTGCTGAAGGCTGAGTGACAATGTCTCCTCAGGTCATCAGCTAACGTCTCCTCCCTCTTTCGCATATCATGACAGAGCTACTATTCGTTGCAATACTTATATCTCTAGCACCTTCCTCAGTATCCATGCAGTTCCCAGTAGTGCTGTGGTCTGTACGGTCTCTATCCTCCCCCTAATCCCGATCTCCTCCAGTCTCTCCCTCAGCGTTTTGGGGACAGTTCCTAGTGCGCCCACTATGACCGGTACTACCCTGGTTTTCATGTTCCACATTTTCCTTAACTCCCTTGCTAGGTCCTGGCATTTTTCCCTTTTTTCACCCTCCTTCTTTTTTACTCTATGGTCCGCAGGTACAGCAACGTCTACTATTTGGCAGGCCTTCCTTTTTTTGTCTACTATTACTAAGTCCGGTCTTCTTGCCTGGATGAGGTGGTCAGTTTGGATGTCAAAGTCCCACAGTAGTTTGTGGTTGTCATTCTCCAAAACTGCCTCTGGCTTGTGCTGATACCACTTTTCCATTATTATTATTATTATTATCATTATTATTATTATTATTATTATTATTATTATTATTATTATTATTATTATTATTATTATTATTATTATTATTCACACGGTATGCATACAGGTTCGTCAGTCTGTAAGCTGACTATCAAGCCTTAGCAGAAAAAGCTTCAGACAGAGAATACTCAATTAAAACGTGAGCTGTTCCTAGGAACGTAGACTTTTGGAGTACTCACATGGTTTTAGTAGAGCTGTCCCCTGGATGGCATGGGTCCTTTCCTCGGATCCCTAATTAATCCAACTGTTTGCTAGGCTCTTTGGAACTGTTTCCAGAACTCCGATAATTGGTACAACGGTCACCTTCATGTTCCCCAATTTTTTTCAGTTTCCTGGCAAGGTCAAGACACTAATCCAGCTTTTCATTTTCATTCAGTTTCACTCTGTGCTTTTCTGAAACGACCAAATCCACTACTTGAACGTTCTTTTCCTCTAGTTGACAAACCTGGATCTGGTCTTCTGACCTGGACTGGGTGATCCATTTGAATCTCAAAGCCCCAAAAGATTTTTCGCGTTCCGTTCTGGCCTGAATGACCAAAATGCAGTTGTTTGCACCGTTCTCTGGGGATCAGCTTTCATAGTCTTGCCTGTTCTTGTTTTTTTGACTATCATTGTTGTTGTCATTGCTCTTCCGTAAATTATTTACTGCATTTTATTTCATTAAATATATTTTATTATATTTCGTGCATTTGAATGTCTCTGCCAGATGTGCTGATGATTGTTACTGGAAATTGAGTGACAGCAAGTCTCCTCGAGTCTCCAGCACCTTCCAAACTATTACTATTACTGATTTATCATCGAATACCTGATGACGATGACCAATTTTTGAATTCAAGGACTATTTGATTCGAGGCAAACAAGTCACCTCGTACGAGAGAATCCTGTACAACCATTCCTCAGGGAATTTGACTCCATTTGTCCATGAAGGAGTTGTGAATGTCATTAGCACGAAATGGCACAGATACCGGCCCGTAAATTGAAAAGATCTCATTCGGGACCATCGTAATCGGCCACAAGTATGCCAATGCATATATTTGTATGCTGGTAAAAACCACATTAGCAAGCGAAAAACCTATTATTTATTGTGACGTGCAGGCGAAAACGGCCAGCGGTTGCAAATAGCGATTCTTATTGGGCATTGAAAATTTTTATTGTACATGAAAGTATGAGAGAGTTGTTTTGCTATGAAGGTGGTAAAAGACGAAGCTTCGATGAAAGAATAGGATGCTGATTAACAAAACTCGAAACTGGACGTGAAATCCAAACGAATCGTTCTCTAGTCAGCAAGGTTAAAATATATTTCATGAGGGGGGGATCCACAAGTTTTTCAGTTGTTTATAAGTTTAGAATAATATATCTTACAAAGCAATATTTCTGAGACTGTATAGTATACTTATAGTATACTTGTTCGTATACGCTGAGTGGGAGGTATACGACCCGGTTACATGGATATAACTGATGAAGAGAGGAAAAACATCGTGTTGAGACCCTGCCTCTAATATGTTCATAGAATCTATCTGCCTTAAAATCCTTGTTTTTACTTGAAATCAAACACCAGCTGCTGTGTCCAAAAAGCAATTAATCTCAAAGGCACCCACTTATCATGTCCATAGATAAAAAGATAGATAGATAGATAAGAATAGACTGCCTTTATACGTATGAACATAGATGTAACAGAAAGAGATATACCACGTTTTCCCTGGAACCTTAATCTAACATTGGGCAAACTCCTCCCAATAGTCACTTATGGAGCTGAAACATGGAACCTAACCATGAGACAGATCCACTAATTGAGAACTATGCAACGTGCACATGAAAGAATTATGCTGGGACTTACATGGAGATACGACAAGACAGCACGGTACATCCAGGAAAAAACAAGAGTCAGAGACATCATAGAATCCATTAAAAAGCCCAAATGGCAGTGGGCTGGCCATGTTACACGAATGACAGACAACTGATGGACATCACGACTCACGACATGCATCCCCCGAGATCACATGTGGAATCGAGGCCGGCGGAATATTAGATGGAGAGACGAGTTAGACAAATTCAGAAAGTACTGGCTCCGCGACGCCCATGACAGAGAACTGTGGCGAAACCTGGGGAAGGTCTATATCCAACGACGGACGTTAAAAGACTGATGATGATGATGATGATGATGATGATGATGAAACTCTGTAGTTCTTTTAACGCATTAGCATTTTTTCATGACACACTTGGAGCAAACTCGATGGTATCCATTCCTTTCTCCTACTTAAAAATCGTATGCTAGAAATAATATTATTTGAGATATTCTGATGAAGAAGTATTATCAATCATTGATTTTCGACTATTTTTTCAATTATCAATTCTTGATGAAATAAATACTCGCCAAAAATGAATAAAAATCGTATGCTAGACTTCTATTTTCCTGTACGAAATGCTATCCAAAATGTGAATAGCGCGGGCGAGCCAAATGCAGTGTGGACATCTGGTGCCACTTTCTATTAGTTATTATAAGTACCCATTGAAAGCAAGTAAAAATAACGTTTGTGGGCCAATACCCTACGAGAAGCAGTGGAAATTAGGTATGAGGACAAATAACTTTTTTCATGGTCAAATTTCACAGAATTTTGTAAAGCATCTCGTATTTAATCTCTCCAGCAATCGTACAATTTTCTAGATCTAGGAGTCGATTGCACTCAGGGCAAATACGATGTGATGAATCAAATCGAAAAAATTGAACAGTGAATGAGACACCTTGTTGAAATTCATTAAAAAAAGGTCGTTATAGTTTCGTAAAATTTTTCAACAAATATTAAAGAGTACAGGTTTGAACAAGACAGGCAACTTCAACTTCCTCTCTGACGGAAGCTTGAATGACTTAGCTTACAATTTTTTTTCTGACTTGAAACGATCTTTAAATTTGGCCATAGAAAGGGACTTAATAATTTCTAAAAGCGTCAGGACCTTTATAATTTGATGGATCTAAATTCTATATATAGTATTATTGTAAAAGAATAAATGATCACTAGATTTTTTTAATTGTTGGAAATGAGCGCAAATTTTGAGTAAAACCCAAATACAATAGACCACGATCTCACACAGACAGACATGTCAATGAATGCTGCATATTTTTTCTTTTATCATGTGATCGCTACAGAACAGGTTTTTCACTTGTGAATAAAATGATATGGACTTTCAATGCAATGATCCAAAAAGACTTACTTTCAACAGGGGAATGGTCGTAGATGACCAAGGTCCATAAAACAACACTTTTCTTCGTTTTTTCTTTTTTTTGTTCGTTTTTTTTTTTTTTGTAAATTTACAGAAATTGGAATCTCCTCATGAAACTTTTAAAATCACGATTATCAACTTGAACTAGCTTAATACTTAAATGACAAAAATGGCCGGTCCTTTTTGAAAATTGTGTCGTCTGCTTTATTGAAATCCCTGCCTCCAGAATTCTATGTTGTGATTGGTTAATTAGCTGGAAAAAAACCCAATGAAAATGTCGCGAAATATTCAACTCCTTAAAAAAGATGCATTGATATTCAATTCTATTATGTTAACACAAAATAAAACAAAATACCTTCCTTATCTCACATCCATTGTAAAGTAAACTAGCATCCCAAGGAATGAATCACCGCCATCAAAACACCACTGTCTCAGCCACTGGTCAGAATTTTCAATAAACAAAAAGAACCTTTTTTTCAAAATACATTTAAGTAAATGCTTAATTTTCAGCCCCAAGCTCTGTTTATGCAACACGTACATGTGAAACATATACAAGTAGAAAAATTCAACAATTTCAACAATTGGTCTGAATTTTCCAAAAGCAAAAAAAACACGTTTCCCTACACACCGAAGAGAGGGTGCGTACAAAATTTCAATTTTTTCACCATGAAATGTTTGGGCTGAACAAGTGACATATACATAGATAGAAAATACAACTATTTCAACCATTAGTTCGAATTTTCAAAATACAATATAACTTTTCCAGTATCATAGAGCTGTGTGGGTGTTTGTGCAAAATTTCATGCTTCTACAACTTTCTGCCATTTTTATCAGGTAAAATTATTCTCTGTCCCCCCTACGAAACAACGAAGTATTTCGGTTACTTCTCTTCAGTGTCGCTAATTTAGATATTTTACATCTAAATTTAGACAATTCCAAAGAGCTTGGGTCAAGGGAGATAATTTATATGAACTATAAAGAAATATATATAATTCTTAATGTTTTCTTCGAGCTTATTTGATTTCTTGATAACTGCTAATCGCTTCTCGGCCTCTTGGCTAAGATCAAAGTGTATTATCAGTTCTTTAGAGCCTTTGTGTTGGAAAGTTGATCTGTACTTTGTCAGCCTTTAGGCTGAGAAGTCGATCAGCCCAGGTGCTGGTGCAATGTCGTTGCTGATGAATGGTCATTGAGGCTCGGCATTGCTAAGCATGTCATGGGCCTCACAAAATTACTTGGTCTAGTCTCGGGAAAGTAGTCTGCCCCGGGGCAGCACTGTCCCATTGCACAAAAGGGATGGGTTGGAGCACTCTGGACACCTTTGTGACTCACGTTGCGGAGACTGGTGCTATTTTTGAACTGCCCAAAATGGGACCCAATTCAAAAAAGACCTTCCCTGGGGATGCAAATATAAAGATCTGCCTCTTAGCTAAGATCAAAGTATAGTATCTGTTCCTCGGGCAGAGAATTTGATCAATGTCAAGGATTGTCCCCCATCCCGTAACCACTGACCAGCATGCTCGGGCTCGACTTGAGAGCATAGACAGGATCCGTCCTGCGGACAAAGTCAAGCCTACCCTAATGACTCAGCGAAATCATGCGTCGCGACTTAAAGGCTTTTGAACGACAGGATTCGTCCTGTGGACATAGTCCAGCTTGTCCCGACGTGCTTGAGAAATCATGCGTGAGGAATCGGGTTCATTGAACCCTGTGCCAGCACGTTTTCGAACGTGTGAGATCCCACCTGTCACATTTGTAGTCGTGGGGATGCAAATAAACAAACTTGATAACCACAAATCGAGAAAACTTCAAACTCAATTCTGCACTGCCTTTTAGGCTGACCGATATATCTTGCAAATGGCAACTTCGTACAATGGTCAGTTGGCGGATAATCGCAGTGCATACACACAGAGAGGGGGGTAGAGAGGGAGATTTCTTCAATTGTTGTCTGATGAATTGTCAGGGATGTACAAGTGATATATACGCAGATGAAAAAAACACAATTCCGGCTGGGCTCAAAAAACAATAATATGAAAAAGAAAGAGAAGGGGACTTAATGGAATAGTACCTAGATTTTTTTCTAGATGAATAGTATGAAAATCCAGATTATTCTAGATATGATTTGAGGCAATTGTAGATACATACAGACAGAAAAGAATAAGGTGACCTGTAGCATAATGCGATCGAGTAATCCCAATTTCTCTTTATAAATCTTACAGTAGGGCTGAAATAAGGTTGCATGCCAAATTTCAGCCTCCTCAGTAGCCTTGGAGGATTTGAATTTCGCTCAGGCTTATTGCTGTTGTTATTGTTTTTGTAGTTAGCAGGGGAAAATAAAGATAACCCCCGAGTAAGAGTCTAACAAAAACTATGCTGATATTACAAGTAATGTATATCTTCTAATGAATATAGAGCTTTGACGTATATGGGATTGTGCTTACGGAAGAGAGAGTGAGGTGGGGGACAGCGCCCACTTGTGTGCGTGCGTGCGTGTGTGTGTATTTGTTCAGGCACATCTGTGCTTTATAGAGAAGCATAGGAGTGTGTGAACATGGATGAGAATAGGCAATAGAGCGGAATACATATGTATGAACTGAAAGGTTTAATGCATTCAAATGCAGCCTTTAAGGCTATAGTTATCGCCAGTGTTATCTCAAACGTTAGATGCAGACAAATTATTTATAGAGAGAGTAAAGCTGTCTTGTTCCGAACGCCTAGACATCAATCTCAATTTCAGAAGGATACTGTTGATCAGAAAAGAAAGACTTCGTAATAACTGCTTGGCGTTTCGCTTCGACTTGTTTGGCCTAACATCCTCTCTTAACATTATCGTGTAGACATATGGTATCGAATTAAAAGCGATAGGAGATCATCAAAGTAATTTCCGAGAAACATACGTGCAGGTAATAAATAATTCGATTAACACGAAAATTGCAGATGCAGATCAAAGGGGTGGAGTAGAGTTCTGGAACCCTCCACCAGCGAGAGTAAAGCACAATTTTTTTTTTAAATCAATATCTAGATTTTTTAAAAATTACAAATAAAAAAAATGATGATCCCAAGTAATTATAAAACTTGAGAACAAAAACACAGTCCTCCATCTAATACTATGAAGATGAAGAATGTTTCTTTCTTTCCCTGTTCTAACTGTTTTTATTGACTCCTGAACGGTTGCACGGGTTGAAAATTTGTATAATAGAGTAGCTTGACCCCACAATGAACATAGGATAAGTGGTGATGACTTCTGGTAACCTCTGAGGATCAATTTGGGATCAGGTCATTTTTAGCATTTTCAAATCAAACGAAGACGACTGTCCCCTGAAGGCTGCAAATTTGTGTACAAGGGTAACTTGAACCCTGTATGAACATAAGATGGTTGGTGCTGACTTTTGATGTACTCTAAATGTCAATTTAAGGTCAGATCAATATCAGTGGGGTCCGACGACTGCACTCTGGAGGCTACGAATTTGTTTAATTTTACCCCAGGATGACTATTTTTTTTCGGTTAACATGTGTTCTTTTATTGCAATTTATTCAAGATCAAATGCACAAAATTGATAGCGTACGCTTTGTCTGTGCTCGAATTATTGTCAGTGGTAACTACTATTTTAAGTAAGATATTACTTTGTGGGCGGAGACCAAAGAGTCTAAAAAGACACGCCTTTGCGGGTCGTCTTTTTCTCTTACTAAGTCAGGTCTCTCTAAAACGTTAAGCTATGACTCAAGCACTACCTTCCAATGAGAACCCTGTAGTCAGTAAACTTATCCATTGATATAATAAAATCTGCCGCTATCCTCTATGTGAAGTAAATTCCGAGTTAAAACGCGCGGCAAATATAACCTACTTTAAATAATTAAATTATTGAATTATCAATGCCTTTCCAGACCATTTAATACATCTGGTGCGAGGTATAATTTCATTTTGAACATCAACCTGTGCGAATTTCTTAGAGGAAGCATTGTTGTCATTATAATTAATTCTTGTGATTGCTGTTAGTTAGAAGTGACGGACATTACAATCTCAAGTCGGCTGAATTTATTTGATAAGGCATTGTCATTATATATTTTCGACTATTTTTTTTTTCTCTCGTCTGATTTTCGTAGCTTTTTGACAAAACGCACAGGTCGTTCGCATTCGGATAAGGAAGAATATAAGTAAATCTGAATGGGGTCAATTGATTGGCTTCCATGGCCTAATCGATAGAACGTTGCCTTACTTTTAACAAGCTTTCCAGAATACCAGATATGAGTTCGACTCTCGCGAGAGGCCACTTCTTCATTTTCCGATCTATGCTGCGTACTTAACGGTCGTAGAAAGTAAAAAAAACGACCTGATTGTTGCGATGAGAAGCCACAGAAATAAGATGAAAAGAAAAACTAATCAAAGAGAAATAATCGGTTTAAAAAATTGAAAAACAACTTCTAACTCTCATCCATGGCTTTCCTTTAAAAGATCGGTACGCATGCGCATTTATGCTCTAAATGCTAAAGAATTGTAACTAATTTCGATTCTTTTTACAGACATTAAAATATTGGACGTATGTTCCTATGTTCCAGATGATTGATTAAAGATTCTGGAATCCTGCAAATCATGTAAATTCAATAATTTCAATTTAAAATATGTTATGTTTGTAGAAATGGAAAGGTCATGTAAATAACACATGAATACACAACGATTGTAATAAACACACAACGTTCAAAATCGAAAGCTGGAAAAAGTAGACCACCACATCTACCTCGGACAACCCTCAAAAGAAGAAATCGTGAGAAGAATCACTCTAGGATGGCAAGCCCTTTGGCAGAGCAAGCTTAAACTTCAAGAACGAGAAAATCCCATCAGTCCTTAAAAGAAGAGAATACAACCAATGCATCCTCCTGATAGTCACCTATGGAGCTGAAATATGGAACCTGACCAGAAGATTGATCCACAAACCGGGAAGCATATCAACGTACACTTGAAAAAATCATACTCATCCACCCCCATGGAGAGATCATAAAACAGCACAAGAAATTAGGGAAAAAACAGGAGTTCAAGACATATAATCCATTGGAAAAATCAAATGGCAACGGTTTGGTCATGTTGAAAGAATGATAGACAACCTATGGATATCACAACTCACGACATGGATTTCCAGAGATCACATGCAAAATCGGGGCCGGCATAATATTAGATGGAGAGACGAAGACAAGTTCAGAAAGTATTGGCTCTGCAATGCACATGATAGTGAGATCTGGCGAATCCTGGGGAAGGTCTATGTCCAACTACGGATGATGAAAGAATGATTATGATGATGATACTTGTAGCGTAAGTAAAATAGGATTTTGCCCTTGGAAGAACCATTTTCGAGTAGCCAGAGTATTTATAGATAGTGTAGATATTTATAAAATCAAAACCAGACTTCAAAACAGAACACTTCAACACAGCACTCAGTGAATATTATACTCATTATTAATCGCCTGCAAGATCAGTCCAATTAATCCGTACTCTATGGTGGATACTAAACTCTAATGGTACCTTTTAGGAAGTGTCAGATTTAATCATAAGCTGAATAAGCTATATAGCTTCTGGCATCACAATACACAGCGGCCTCAAAAAATTAAAAAGGCATATGTTTTCAAGTTTTGTGCGACCTGCTGGTATGATTTTTTTTAAAGGGGGCCTCCGAGCTATTTATAGCTTAAGGCCTCACCGAGTCCAGCTCTGCCATTGGGAATAGAAGTATTACACTGCCTTGTAAAACTAGTCAACCACAAGAAATGCGGCTGCGAAACTTGAACTATGACACGGTATATCGTACAGAAAAGTTGCATGACAGTCATCTGAACGAAAAAATATCAACTTATTTTGAATTAGAAATTATAAAACAAAGGAAATACGTACATGGGCGGTATGTGTTTGAATCGAAATTTGATCGAGAAAAACGTAAGCTTGGGAAGTCACGAAATGTTTGGATTAAGCTGGATATAATAGACTCAGAACATCACTTTCTCTACACACTCACTAAAAATGAGGATATAAGAGAAATTGTGAATTGGTTATCATGAAAAGAAGATGTACACAATGAATACGAATTAGAATGTACAAAAGTAAATTTCGGCGATCTCGTAGTTCAGCTTCTCAATTTACCGTGGCTGTTCTGTGGTCAGATTTTACAAAATGCTAAGTAGATATCTAGGTATATATATCTAACAAAAACTATGAGATACTTCATCAACTATTTTGACCATAGTAGCATTCATTTTACTGTAGTCGGGAGCACACTATATTTGTAGTTTTGATGACTGGTACTTTTTATTTTTAGAAATTAGATGAATAAAAAATACAAATAGCAGTAAAAAGTAGCATTCCAATGGAAATTATGAATCATATAGGCTCATTCTATCACGTAAATTTGGCATGGACACTCCATTGAACCATCTGCTGGAAACTTTGGGGTGGATTCTTATGAAAACAAAAACAATTCCGCTGCTCATTGAGGAGAGAGAGAGAGTGTGTGCAGAATTCAAAGTCTCTACTCTGAACGGTTCGAGCTGGACTAAGTCCAGATACATAGATTACATTTACAAATAAATACATACATACATATAATGAACACACGAATGACTCGAACCCAACAAGCGTTTAAACTGGATTGTTGTGGGTAGCGGTAATAGATAACAATGAAAACAATGAAGATTATGTGCACAATAGATTAGATCTACGTGAAAAGTTGTTTGTTTTTTTGTTTTCTTCTCAACCTCCACGTGAACAACGTCTTGTTATTTGTTATTTCATTCAAAATATTCCTTAATTTCATTTAGAAAAGAACAAGGGTGAAAAGAAATTTTACTTTAGGGTTAGGGAGAGAAAAGAGGAGAAAACTCCTCTTGCCTCTTGTTGGGCACGAACTATAATGTCCAAATTTTCAACAAAAAAAAAGGATGGTCTCAAACTAAGAGACCAGTTAAGCATGAACACGCAATAAAAATTGAATCCCTCCCCCACTGAAACCTCATTTTGGAGGGGGGGGTAAAAAAAATATTTTCCCAACTCATTGAAGAGAATTTTCAAGTTCCTACGATGAACGGTCAGGGCTGGACGGAGTCTGGATATATATATATATATATATATATATATATATATATAGATTCGCCACACTTCTCTATCACGGGCGTCACGGAGCAAATACTTTCTGAACTTGTCTAGCTCTTCCCTCCATCTAATATTCTGCCGGCCTCAGTTCCGCATGTGATCTCGGGGGCTGGGCAACAGTGATTAAAAAAAAAGATTAGAATGTCGAAAAATAAATGACTCTTTTTGATTAGATTCGATATCTGCTTAGTTAATATGATGTTGTGCCTGACCGGGTGTCCTTGCATAAACTGTAATAATTTGGGACGCTAAACTACAACCCAATTTATTGATGAGTAGTGAACGTGTTGATGGTTTTGTACGTGAATGTGTTGGCGTTTGGCTTTTGTGGCGTTGGAAGGTTACAAAAGTTTTCATGTCAGCTGCACGTGATTGTGTCTCCTAAGAAAAAAAAACAGCATTATATCTGACTCTTTTTCTTAGTCTAAAACAAAACACATATCAACAGAACAACAATATCAATTTTTCCAAGTATTAAGAATTACTTTTTGCCACTGTCGGAGGAGGAATGAGTAGAAGAAAAGATGTATTCATTCGCGCGAACATCTTAAAAACTGTAAGGCAGGAATTGAATTTTATATTCGACTGATATTAAGTTTGTGTCTTGTGTATGTTTGACTGTGTGTTCGTGTTTTCGCAAGATCTCATAAAATATTCAGGGGAAGCCGTATATCATTATTACAGATAATGTAATCAAACTGTTATTGTTATCGAAATCAGTCGCCTCGAGACATTCTAGATAGATAGATAGATAGATAGATATCAATTTGTTTGTCTATAATAATGTTTGTGTACGAACATGACCAAAATAGAAGCAAAGAGATACCTAAACTTTGTGATGACCGTTCTCAGATTTGAACATGTAACCAGTAATGGGGACATACAGACATGCTTAATAAGTGTGCTCAAAAATCCTAGAAACAATCTTAAAGCTGTTGTCCATAAACAGATCTTTTCAAATAACTGTATTTAGCGAATGTATTTTTACAAAACTTTTAATACGATTTTATCGGAAAATTTGTTTCATAGGAAACTTTTTCACGTAAATTTTTCTAAAAAATTTACCCCCCCCCCCGGAAAATTGAAGTTCAGATTCAGTATTTAGAGAAATAAGTTTTTAAGCTTTTAGAACGGAGTTGTATTTATATTTTGACTACAATGCTAAACTGGGCACATATATTCCATCCGTCATACGGAAGTACGCCTTCGAAGTATTCAGTTACTTCCATTAGTTCCTGAAAAGTTTTAACCACAGTCAAAATTGACTACGGATGCAGAAAAGGGTAAAAAGTATTGTTACACCGGGTGATATTCCAAGCAATGTCAACATAATTTATGTATTAACTTCAGTTTTCCTTTTGTGTGTTGTCCAAACAGTCGCCCACTCGATGTTTTTAAACACCGAGTTAGTGAGTGTGTGGAACTTTACAATTTACAATTGTCATTTAAAATTAATCATTTGTCCGTTTTCATTCACTTTATTTTTGCCTTTTTCTGCATCTTTAGTCGATTTCGACAATGGTTGAAATGTTTGTCTTCACGAAACAAGGGGTCAACAAATTTTATTTAAGACTGAAATGATGTTTTCATGAATTTCATTACATTGGAATCTTAAACCCAAACTTTCGCTTTCAAACATTTTAAATAAAGTCACAGTAAAGGCTGAGCAGACTACCTTGACCTATACCTGGGGTGGGGGGGTCTACGCAGGTCTGCCTGAGAGGCTGCTTGTGTCTGTTCGATACCCATACCGAAATTCGATCGCACAACCTGCCAGTAAGGACACAATAAGCTTAATCCATTTTTCGGCTTTCGCCACCTACCACCAACATTTGATGTGCTTTGTAAGAAGACATGTATTAAAGAATTTCTTTATTTCTGTATTGTCAAATGTGCAGTGATTTCTCCCCCGGGTTACAGCGGGATTCCTGCTGTACACCGACAACAAAGATATATATAAAATTTAATTTAACAACATTAACAAGAGAATGAAGCTTGACTATAAGCGGGAGCGAGTGTGGGCCGGCTTGGGGAGTGCAAGAACTTATTCGATCCCCGGGCAACACCGGGAATTCTGACAAGTTTCATTTTAAATGAATTGAACGTTATCAAAATTTCTAAAAAATCGTATTATTTTTTTAAAGCATAAAGTTGTTTATGGCAATAAATTTAACAACATCACAATGGGTTTATGACGATTAATGTAAATATACAACAATGAATATTAATTGTTCCAATTTTGTTATATCCTCTGTTTAATGTACTATGTTATCAGTCGGCTATTTTATCTTGAATATCCTGGCTTTAAGTGGCTACAATAAGCGACTTCCTCTCTATTTATCCAAGCACACTGATGAAAAATATGAAAAAAAAACAGACGTAAAGATGTAATGTTTAATAATCCATTAATTTTTTTTTTTTTTCGATCAATACTTGAGGCGGCACAAAGACAAAGGGGTGGAAATATGGGCATATGAATATTGTGTCAAGCGAAGAACGGATCTGTCTGCCTAGAAAATCAGCGTTTGAAATCATGGATTTAATTACGGCTCAAACAACGAACTTTTGGCACTGGTGGAAAATGCGTAACCACGGCGGGTGAAATAATTGCGTGATTCTCACCGGTGTTCGAGGTCAGCGTGCGAGCCCGGCGAAAAAACGGGGTTTCGAACGCCGATCTTAAAAATCAGCCCTTTCCCGCTGGGATGACTGGCGCAGCACGATCTTTCTATCCAAATTCCCCACTGTTTGGATTTGAGCTTCGACTTCACTTGACTGGCTAACTCAGTGAGAGAAAGGAAGGAAGACAGGAAGGGATGAGCAAACGTTCGCCTGCTGTCCATATGCTCCCTCAGTGTGTGTGTGTGAGAGAGAGAGAGTGTGTGTGAGAGAGAGACAGAGTGGGTGTGTGAGACAGAGTGGGTGTGTGAGAAAGAGAGTGTATATGTGTATGTGTATATCTGTGTTGTGTGTGTGTGTGTGTGTGTGTTAATGTGTGGAATATACCGGCGTTAACGACCTTTCAATAATAATTTTAAAAAATCATCCCTTAATCAGAAACCGGCGTATATGTCGCACCATAGCCCCAAATCTACGTATAACATTTACAATTTTGTGGTCGGTCAATAGATCGGGTTGGGTTATAAGTCACTAACGACAATGGTTACAGTCTACTACTACTATAGTATAAAACATGCTATGGGTTGGAGTGCATCTGTTTTGTTATATGTTTGTTTTTAGTATGAATATCTCTCAACGTGTTCGCTTTTCAGCGTGTATAATTGACCAACATAGTAACGATTCATACTGATCTCTGTATTTACACGTGTGAACTTGTTACTTCAGATGTGGCGAAAGTCCTAAGAGTCTGTTCGAAGGAAAGAAAAACCAAACCATATTTTGGAGGTCTACGACGAGGGATGCGTTGCACAGATTCAGTGTGTGTGTGTGTGTGTGTGTGTGTGTGTGTGTGTGTGTGTGTGTGTGTGTGTGTGTGTGTGTGTGTGTTAGTATGCAAGTGTGCGTACGTACGTGCATGTATGTTAGTAAGCACCTACACGTGTGTATGTTTGCGTGTGTAAGTATGCACGTGTGCGTGTGTATAAGTGTGTGTTTCCAACACGCTCGCGTGCGTCTATGTGCGCGTGTATTTCTACCAATGTAGGATCCAAAAGAATTCGTATATATAAAGATGACGACAGAAATAACATTAACTTCATTTATCAAAACTTGAAAACTAAAAGATAACTTACCAGTAAAATGCTCGCTCCCATTTTGCCTCCTAAGAGGGGAAAAAAAACAGGTAAAATCCTTTTTGGGGGGGAGCGTCGTATGCGCAGAAAATAAGTTGGTCCCCGAAAAGAATAAATATATTAAAAAGTACGTCACATTTCGGTATATTCCCGTGCAAATTTTCTTCAGCGAAGCGAAACTCTCGTAGTAAGTTGTAGTAGTAGCGATGATGGTACCATCAGGAATACTTGTAAGAGAACTAAGGACTAGGATTATAGTAGTAGTAGTAGTAGTAGTTATTGTTGTTGTTGTTGTTGTTGTTGTTGTAGTGGTAGTAGTAGTAGCCAACAGAAATGTGACTCTTCTCTTCCGCTTTCTCTCTCTCACGATGTAATTTTTTTTTTTCATTCAAGATCGAACTGTCGAGGTAACTGACGCTTTCTGATTTGATTTGATTTGTTTCCCTCGAAAGAAGAAATATTGCACCTCAAGCAAACAAGTACTTCCTCATCTCTCTCTCTCTCTCTCTCTCTGTCTCTCTCCCTCTGTTCCCCTTTCACTCCTGATGGTGGCGGAAGAGACTGCACGCACCTCCTCGGTCCCTTCTCGACACGAGAGACAGCCGGCAGTGGCCCCCTGCCTTGGACTCGTTGGCTCGATTTTACTTTTTTCACAACTCAACCCCATATCATGTTCAGTTCATAAAGTCGCTCTAATCCCAATTATTATTCTTTGTTTCTTCTTTTAATACACTCCCTCTATTCTAATAACAATGACACCGGTGGGTAAGTACGTATTATAAAGAAAGTCTTAAAGGTTTAACTACGTTTTTTTGATAAAACAGGGATTTGCCTATATAGTGAGCTCGTTTCTTTCTTTGTTTCTCAAGACGGTCATGAATTCAATACTCCTTTATCTTCGTGATTCTGTCTTTCTTTCTTTCTTTCTTTCTTTCCTTCTTCTTTCTTTCTTTCTTTCTTTCTATCTATCTATCTCCTATCGTCATCAATTCATTCTTCTCTTAACATCATCTTTTTTTCTCTCTTTTCACTCGTCTTTATTTCTCTCTCTTATTCTCTCTCGGTTTCTTTTCTACTTTTCCTTCTTTCTTTCTCTCTATTTCTCTATTTTTGTTGTTGTTTTTGTTTTGTTTTGTTTTATGAATCAGTACGTTGACCGGTGATTGAAATCGGTTTGGGGGGACCGGGTATACGGTAAAGTTTGGTTTGGGGAACTAGGTATACAGTAATGTCTCCACTGAACATACAAAAAAAACTGGAAATGGAGAAGTAGGTATACACCGTGTACTCCCCTCCTGTTTTTATTCCTGGCGTAAGTACATCAACATGTCCATAGCCTGTTTTGGAAAAAGCAGTCACTTTACTCAACAAATCATTATCTTCCAACATAATCTCCTTCTTTGGCAATGCATCGAATACAGAGGTGAATAATAATGATATAGATCAAACGTTATTCAGCAAAAATTCCAAGTCGAAATTCAGCTAATAACTACAAGCTAAGCTGCAAACCTATTCAGATTGTTCCTTTTCTTAATTACAATAATTTGTACCGGCAAATTCGATAATCTGTTGTGTTCTGTTTTTTTTTATTTAATTAGTTATAGGTTATGATAATGTTTATGCAGCTACATCTTAATCCAATCTCCATCGATATATTTATCTATCTCAGATCTCACCACATTACGTTCCTTCTTCCTCTTTCATCAATATCCATACAAAAACTTCGCTCAAGATATTTAACCCTTTTTTCTGCTCCCAACACCAATGATAGTAACCACTACTATCAAGTTACACAGAGACTGCGCGATGTCTGTCTGTCTGTCTGTCTATCTGTCTGTCTGCCTCCGTACGTACCCTCAAAATTTAGGGGCATTAACAGAGGTAGCAGGAGTAATAAAAAGCTCCTTCAGAGTACCTTGAAAATGACATACGCCCGCGGCTGACTACTGCTAGTAAAGCAGTGTGTGACAGGAGAGTGGCGTCCACAGATGGAAGCAGGCTGGTCGCCTTCAATGGCGAGGTACGACAAAGAAGAGCGTACAATTAGCTCTCGTAGTGCTACTATCTATTTTCTATGTTGAGATTCCCATTCATTCTCGAAAACTTGTCGCATAGATTTTACAAGTACAAAATGGATCGCCTCCTTTACTTCTAGACAAGTTTCTAAAATCATTTATTCACTTTTGTTTTTGTTTTTTTGTGCGCCCTCCGTCCCCATCCAAGCTTGATCTTAATAGTGATGGGTAGCTAATTAGATGGTTGCAAACATAAAGGGTTCTATCCCTATTTCACATTGTGAAGACAAATTGACATTTATCCTAAGATTCTAGACAAACAACGGGCTTCCTCATATCCACAAAAATATGTAAAGTGTGTGATACCCACGGGGGCAAATATCTGTCAAAGCTCAGAATTGCGAATACGTAATGGAGGTCAGTAGGATGATTGATAATATGCGGAAATATGGGCAATTACATAGCTAAGCTCCGTCTGGAACTTGGTCAAATAAGAGGAATTAGGAGGTAAAAAGATTGTCTTGCGCCAAGAGGTGACGGGATGAATTCAAAAACGTCATTCAAAACCCTAGCCTTTAACGGGGCTCAGAAAACTGTGACCATTGGAAGAAAAACGCTACTAAACTATATCAGCCATGGGACCAGAATATATGAGTTGGACTAACTTTTGGTGACGAGCAAGGTTGCTATTTGGTATTTTTCCAGGCCAAAATTGAGCCAATTTGGTACAAAACAAAGCAATTTGGCTCTGAAAATAAAGACTTAGTTCTGAATGAGAAACAACAAACGATAACAACCCCTTACACATGAATATGATAAGATATGAATATACATAAAAAATAGATTTTTTGAATACATATTTTAATACATTTTCCAACAAGCTTAGTTTGATGATGGATTTCAAGTTATTTGGTTATTTTGGTGTTGAAGCTACTGAATTTGGTCCCTGGATCTTACAAATTTGGTCTTGTGTGTCAAAAGACAAATGTCAACCTTGATATCGGGGATTCAGTGCCTAATATTAAAAGAATATTTACGCTGAAGAGTTTTCACATACATTACGGGGACTAAACCTTTGGCCGCCCTCCCAGCAAAATAATGCTCCAACAACTAAGCTATCTCTTACACTTTCACAATTAAGCTAAATTTTCGAATGCTCTTAAGAAGTTTAATTCAATTCATACTTGCTAAATCACAGATTTTAGAAATGACTGACGTGCTATCTGAGTGGAGCTCCGTTGGATACTCCATGACAACGAGTGCCAAGTACCTCTGTGAATTTTATTACGAGACCTGAGCATGTGGTCTTCTGCAGTTTCAATAAATTTCACTGTTCGTGTCGTATTGTTTAGCCCAGTTATAGTTACAGTCATCAGAATAGGAAACAGCATGCAGACGTGAAAGAAGAAAAGGCAAAGATGTGGCAAAAACCATATTGCTCCCAAAGATGGTAACAAGAAGCGACATAACAATAAAGTGCCAATTAAAATAATCCCTTTTCTAACATTCTGTTTATATATATATAAAAATATATATATATATATATATATATATATATATATATATATATATATATATATATATATATATATATATATATATATATATATATATATATATATATATGATAATCGTAAAAACATTATATTAGAGTGCTATTAGTTGAGTCGCGTTAAAACGTTTTTTTCTGGTAGACACGGGTTCAAATCCCACACGGTGCCCAGCTCTCCATTCATTTACGTGGTTGCCTGTTCGATTTGCTACAATGTATTTGTGTGTGTGTGTGTGTGTGTGTGTGTTTGTGTTTGTTTGTGTGTGTGCGTGCATTGCAGTAAGATTGCGAACCATTTCAGTCATTTCATGAAATTTCCAGTTTCCCAATCAGAATAGTGATGGTCAACAATGTGTCCAATCCTCATTGGGTGCCTTACCAATGTGGTCTTCTGTCGAACTGAGCTAAACTTGGTAAATGACAACTCTAATTTGCATCAGAATTTACATAGTATATACAGAGAGAGAGAGAGAAAGAGAGAGAGTGAGAGACTATGTGCGTGTGTATACACACACACACACACACACACATGGCGTGTTTGTAAAAGTTAGAGCAATGAAAATATTAATATAACAAATGCAAAAATGTCGATGAAAATATCCAAATACGAAAATTAATTCATGTAGTTTTGTTTAATGTTTTGATAGCCTACCAGTTGTTGTGCAAAGTTATTCTATCCAAAATAAACTGATGGAAAAGTCTTATGGGTAATTAGAAATCATGGTAGAAATAAAACCCAGACTAAAAGAAATAAAACCCCAGACGGAAAGAGGCCGCGTTTTGATTCGTAAGGCTAATTTTAAAAGCAAAAGTAATGGAACCCCAAATAGCTAACGTGCTTGAAGCGGTGTACATCTCCAACTCGTACTCATGCATAAATACATGCACGAGCGCACACATACGCACACGCACACACACATGAATAAAACCCACAACATAATTACGCTAGATATATAGACGATATTTTTATCCCAGCTAAAAAGCCTTGATGAAATGGAAAACCTAAAAGCAGCTTTTGAAAACAATCCCGTCCTCCATTTTACTTACGAACTCAAAACCAAAAAAAAACAGAATCCCTTCCCAAGATGTATGAGTCGACTCCAATAGGCACACCTTCTGTACATGCCTGTGTAAAAAGAATACAAGTTTCAATTCCAACCACCCCAACAGTGAACGGCTCCACATATATAAGACAGCTATCATAGGAAATTTGACCAATAAGACCTAATTTCTTCTTCTCATATATTATTTTGCGAAGAGCAATACTAAACAAACACTTATGAATAAGAGATTATCGAATCATACGGTCGATAAACAAATAAAACCAACTATAATAGAGAAAACTGATGATAACAACGTGGGGAAAAAAATAACAGAATAGCAAAAATAAATAAACTCATTTTATGGCAACCAAATGCCCCAGAACTATTTACGAGACGAAATAACTATCAAGAGTACTGTATGGACTTTTATCAAGTTTTTTTTATCCAAATATGATTTATGAATCGGTATCCCTTGTTGGAATGCTTGTTATAAGATATCTAAATAGTAGCGATTGAAAGATCCTACGACTTGTCTACGCCGCAGTTGTTTTTTAACCCAAGGGAGCTCAGGTTCAGATCTATAGGATGAACATTTGGACTTTGAGCAAGTACGATAGTGATCAAAAGTAACCATGATTATAAATACATGCGCTGGGATGAAAGTCTCTGTTCATGGGCGTATCGGGACTCTTTCGTTAGGGATGGGGACAAAAGGCTAGATCTACGCGAAATGTTACGCGCTCTTGCCCGAATCACACTGATCTGCCTGAAATTTAACACGTTTTGCCCGAAAAGGGAAGGGGGGAATTTCTCCCCCCTGACCCCCCGGCTTGTATGTTTATGTTTGCGTCATTATCGACATAACTACCTTGATCAGACAATCACAGCTAATGGAGATCGTTGGAGTTGATTTATAGAGATTTTAATGTATTTTACTAGTAAAATTTTTGCCCCTGGCTATGCAGAAATATATGTATGCATATGAATATATGTTTCTTAATATAGATACATTTTTTCGCATACTCTTAGATACGAGAAACCAGATGTACAAAATGAAAAGATAAATTTCGATTAAATGTTAACCCATGATCCTTTAAAAGAACACACGCACACAATTTTATATATATATATATATATATATATATATATATATATATATATATATATATATATATATATATATATATATATATACATACATACATACATACATACATACATACCCATTCTTTGTAAATCGTATTATATCAGCACCAACGCTGCCTTGAGGGTATATTTTTCTGTTTGTGATAAAATATAAGTAAGTAAAAGGCGAAGAAGCAGCTGCCCTGTCATCAAAAAGGAAATAAAGTCAAATATACTTCTGGCTAAGTCTGGATTAAGTCGTCTTAATTACTCAAGATTTCAGCCGAGACACGGCAGATTACTTGTCAACGATTATGTATTGTATACATTTAATTGTGCTCGTGACTCGGCGCGTGTGAGCGTCTTCATCTGTCCAAACATATTCGCTTACGAAAGCATATTTGCCTCTGTGTTCGTTTCATTAGTGACGACAAGATCCAAGGTTGCTCGTGACAAATTCGCCTGCGTGATCGTCGCCCGAAAATAACTTTTGTTCCAGTGTTCCTTCCGTTTTATCTGAACTAAAATTTCTGCATCGGTAAATAAAAAATTTAAAAAAACAAACAATAAAGGCATATTAGAATCATGACTATCAATAATATACAGTACTTTTTTGTATCATAAAAGCCATCTCATAATATAAAAGCTGTTGTCATTTTTTGGTTTGTTTATTGATTCCTGTCACGATGGAGCAAATAGAAAGAGAGGAAGGGGGTAAAGCATGGCTCCTTTGTCCCTGTGTGTTTTCATTCACGTCACCACTACTATTACTGATGATCATGTCCAAGTAGCAGCACGGAAAACAATTTTAAATATAGGCGTCTCAAACTTTTCACGAAAAAACTGGGGTTTTTTTTGGGGGGGGGTCACATTGAAAAAGAAATTTTGAATGATCTTTTGAAAGGACATAGAAAGAGTTGTAGGAAATGGAGGGAAAAATAAATTTCGTTCGAGATATGCTTTTCATTTGTAGCCATGAATACAATTATACTAATATATATATATAGCTGTATAATTAATCCTAACGTAAATAATCCTGTCATTTTATATATTAGTAAAAGAAATAAGTGATGAGGAGATGACCATCGTCCGCTGAAGAAGGTGGAGACCTTTTCAGCTTAGATACTCCCCGTCATTTTTCTCTGTGTACGAAGACAGAGTTATCGAAGCCCAAAAGAAAAGCAAGAAACTACAGTAACTGAATATTTAAACATAAATACTATAGAAATTAATAAAATTCTTAAGCATTCGTTAGTCTATCTTTAGAGTGTCACGATGCTTGGATTTATGTTATATTGTTCTTTTTCTTTCGACTCTTGCACATCACAATACTAAAATTTCAAAATATTTTCATTTTGTAGCAGTTGAGCTTGATAACTGTTCATGACAGTTGAGTGCTGTAAAGCACGAGTCTTCCTTATTTTGAAATCAGAACTTGTTCTCTTTTCCCTTTTTGATTAAGAAATCTTATCAGAACAGCTCGTCAGACTGGAATTTATAACTTTCAATTTTAGTCTGGTAAAAGGCAACGGTAGTTGGTCACTATTGAGAGTCGAACCTGTTGTGAGCTGTTTAGTTTCTTGTCAAAAAAAGCATCTGACTTAATGAACTTAATAAATAGCGTCAGCAATAACTTGTTGACCGCAGCGTGATAATGAATTGGTTTGTAGCCTTTGAGGAGTCCCAGTTGGTGATCGTTTTTGTTACTTGACTGGTAACTAGTTGAGCCCGCCGAAGACAGACCACTCCTATTCGTGTGTTGGTTTCTCTTTTAGGGGGATTAATCCTAAAAAGAAGGGTGTATAACCAATGCATCCTCCCAGTAGTCACTTATGGAGCTGAAACATGGAACCTAACCAAGAGACATATCCGCAAATTGAGAACTATGCAACGTGCACATGAAAAAATTATGCTGGGCCTCACATGGAGAGACCGCAAGACAGCACAGTACATCTGGGAAAAGACAAGAGTCAGGGACATCATAGAATCCATTAAAAATCTCAAATGGCAATGGGCAGGCCATGTTGCACGAATGGCGGACAACCGATGAACATCGCGACCCACGATATGGATGAATATTGGATGGAGAGACGAGCTAGACAAATTCAGAAAGTACTGGCCCCGCGACGCCCATGATAGAGAAGTGTGGCAAATCCTGGGGAAGGTCTATGTCCAACGACGGACGTTGAGAGACTGATGATGGTGATAATGATCCAAGCTCCTCGTAGCGTAGCGAGGGTTTGTACAGCGATTGACCGTTGAAACACTGTTGAGCATAAGTTTTTTGTTACAGCTTGATGAAATCTAAAATCGGCTTACCACAGCCTAGTATTTCCTCTTGTTCCATAGTTTGTTATTGGATTGAAAATAACTTTAATTATGATTGGTTTAATTATGTGTTTAGGCGTTGAGATCGTTATGGTGTTAATGTGCGCGGCGACTAAGCGTCAATTTCTGTTTCGTTGAAACTAACCTGGCTATTAGGAACCGTAAATGACTTGAATTGTAAAAAAAAAAAAAAAAAAAAAAAAGTAGTCGATCTATCTTTCAGTATGATTTCGGACTCTGAAGCAATGACTTCTCGTTGTCACTCTGAAGGCCTGTTGTGTGCGCAGCTACCGCGCCTGATTCGGAACTCGGCGTAGTTGAGAAGCGATAAGAAGGAATGAGTGGAGAAAATCGTCATTCGTGAAATCACAAATGTGATACATCGTAGAAAATGAACATGTAGCATGGTGTCGTGTTCTCCAAGCATTTTGCACATCGTGATTACCATACAGCATGGTTAATTGAATCCTCTGGGGTTCCAAATTCTGTAGCGACACCTGAACTTGTGATGTGTGATAAACAACTTGCTTACAAGCATCTTTAAACAAAACGCAAGAAAGAACAAGAGGTTTTTAACGATCGTGAAAATAAAAGGAACCTTCGAGCTTGGATGCCAGTGTAGCATCTGGTCTGTCGAGTTCTTGCCTTCGAGTGGGACGCAACATAAACAAAGTGAGCCTAGTCCAAAGGATTCCGACCTGATTGCAACCCCATTGCACTTTGCAGAAAGGTTTGTTACTTATTCTTGTGCCTTTGTGACACTGATCGCGGGGACAATCTTTGTCCTTTCCCATATATAAGCATATGGGATCCCTAGTTAAGTCGAAGTTCCGTCCTTGTGGGTAGGTGGTTAAATATTGGATCAGAGTGTAGTATCTGAGCGCTCATTGAAAAGTATTCCCCACAAAAAGATATCACTTGGGGTACCCGGTGTCAACCGTTATTTAAAAAAAAAAAAAATACATTACAACATACGAAAGCAAATGAAATTCTATAGCGATTTCATGAAATTAAAAAGACTGGCAAGGGGCTCGCAACTCCTCTGTCGCCCCTGCACACCTGTAAAAAAAATTCATGCACCATCGACCACTCCTCGTCTCCTGTTTTGTATGTATACCACGCAATTTTTCAACACATACACACACTGGTTTTTGCCTTGAAGTTACTGCCGTGGCCGAATAATTTTCAGACGTGGAAACGGTTTCGTCAAAATATGCAATGAAATTGAATTGAAATTAGCTTTTGGAAGAAATCCTTAGGCCATCCTTTGGATTATTGAGTGTAGAAGATTACAACATTCAAAAATATATTCTTTGTTAATACTAGGGTCAAAGTACCCTTATACAGAAACTTTCAGTCCCTATGGTGAAGCCATTTGGAATTCTTTAAAACATAAAATATATACATATTGTGTTTAGTTATTGTGAAGTTATTTTCTCACCTTTCATTTGGCGCAGATATCAGGGAATAATCTCGACCCTACCCTTCGAGGGCAACTGGGATGTGCAGCTTTGGAGAACAGGTCTCCGGGAATCGAACGGCGATCTTAAGCCAGGTGTGACAAAAAATGAAGCAATAGGTTACTGTAGAATTGTTGTCAATCGGTAGTTTGAAAAATCCCAATTTAGAGTCTCATAAAAATGAATTACATGCTACTGCAAGATTATTGCAAGCATCACAAACCGGTTGACCTGCTTCTTGATCAATTTGATTGAACTTGTTTTGTCTTTTTGGTGAAGTTGGGGGTTCAGAGAGAATTTTAGACGCTAGAAGATGCTGATTGGGATAAAGATTGTCGACACACAGAAAGAAAATGCAATCTATTTGCTGATACCATATCGTATCATATTAGAAAACAAACAAGGGACAAAGATATCATGGAAACCATTATAAAACTTAAATGGCAAAGAACTCTTCATGTTGCAAGAATGTCAGACAACCGCTGGATGTTAAAACTCACAATGTCATGCGAAACAATGACCGGCAAAAGTAAAATGGCGTAAAGAACTAGCCATTTCAGGAAATACTCGCTCTGCGACGCCCATGATAGTGGGGCATGGCAAATCTTGAGGAAAGTCTGTGTCCAACGACAGACTCTGAAAGGATGATGATGATTGGGATCAGACATCTGTTTTTTGTCAGTTGTGACAGCAAAAGAACACAGATTCGGACAACCAGTGTTTAGCCTGTACTCCCATTATTTGATTTCTTGTTTTAATTCTTATGGCGAGAAAAGAACAGAATTATTGAATTGTTTGACAAGATAATTGTTTTTTTATTACAGCCTTAAGATAATGACGAAAGACTCTATTTTCTTCATTAATCAAAATATACTTTATCCTGATAATCCTCAATTATTTGGTTCTAAAATACGATAAGATAAAGGTTGCCAAAAGCTCTCGACCGTCCAGATTTTCCTTTTCCAGCTAACTTTATAGCAAAACATTTTTTATGTACGCTTCAAATAACGTTGTTGTTCTCGCTATTAGACACCATTCTAAGACATCGTTCTCAAAATCTTAACACCAACCCTATATCCTAACCCTAACCCTTCGTATGTATTTTGTAGTGTGCATAACATTTTTAGCAATACAGTATGTCAGATTTGATTAGGCAAGTCATTGCTTTCAAACTAAATTTGGTATCAACCAACTGATGTTGGTAATATTTTTAGGATTTACTTATACGTATACGAGTAATATACGGTGAGAGTTCCCGCTTATAATATCTATTGATAGAAAAAATATTGATAGTTACTCGTTTGGGTGATGACAGGTTTCATTATGCAAACAAAGGAAACATGCATATTTGTTTATTAAAAAAATCAAGAGATATAGGCCACAGAAGCGTATATTTGATTAACACAATATCCTATATACCTGAATAAATTATTATTTTATTGTTTTCATGGTATTATGGAATTCTTGGCATTTACGACCTTCAACAGCCTTTCATCCATTGATTCTGTAACCTTTTCTAATATTTCGGCTTTAACGTTACTTGATGTATTTTTTTATTGCTCTCCAGAGATCTTCTTTGCTTGAATATTGTTTTTCATTCTCATATATATCTCTTTCAATGATGGGTCGCAAGTTTTCTATTGGATTAATATCTGCAGAGGCTGGAGGCCGTTCCATTAATTTGACGTCTTTGAAGCCTTGTCAAGGTGGGCAATATTCAGCTATGCAGAATGGGAAGGAGCATTGACTTGCATGAATATACTCTTTAGCTTAAAGCTTCTTGGTTGTGATCTGTACCTCTCAAAAAACATTTTATCCAATATTTTACAATAATTCTCTGCATTTATCTTGACACGATTATCAACTTTGAAGAGACCTTTAATCTTACTGCCGACAAATTACAATACTGACCCAAAACAACTCTACTTTCTTCCTGTTTTCTTCGAAGTAGTGATGGTCAATTATTTCCACGGAGGATCGAAATTCTTAACCAGTCATCAGGTCCATCCAATGTGACTCTACATTTATCACTAAATGTTACTTTAAAGAAATTACTCTTCATGTACTTTTTCGACCAACTTAAATGTTTTTCTTTATGATGTTCACTTAAAAGCGAAATTTTGGTTGCTTTCATGTTCTTCAGCCACCGTTCTTAATATTCTGCATCTTTTCCCTATGTTTAAATTCGCAGCATCAGCTTCTTAAAATATTCTTTTACTGGTCAATCCACTTCTCTTACTTGATTTTTCTCAAATCTCCAATTACTTCATTTTTTTGCCAATGTTTTCAATTTATTTTTTGACTATTCAGTGATTTCTATTCAACTTTTTCACAATTTCCAGCGTTGTGTTCACATCACTCAATAACTTTACAATAGTTTGTTCCTCTTTTGAGGTTATATTTTTCTGACACCCTCTGCCAATCTTTATACATTTTGAATTGAAAAAATGAATATCAATAACTATACTGATATATATATATATATATATATATATATATATATATATATATATATATATAAGTATATATATATATATATATATATGTATATATATATATATATATATATATATATATGTATATATATATATATATATATATATATTTATATAGATTGATAGATAGATAGATATAGATATATAGATATAGATATAGATATATATGCATAATATATATATATATATATATATATATATATATATATATATATATATATATATATATATTTAGAACATGATGGACCAGCCTCAAGTTGCATAATAAAACCTCACAACACTAAATAAGTTATTGTAAAACTTTCTAATAAAGACAAATATTATAAGCTGAAATTCACCTCGTATGTTCATCATGTAAATATGAATGTGTCTTAAAGAATATACCACTGTCGGTGTAGCGTAATGGGTGTTTAGTTTGGGCACCAACGTAAGTATATATTGCATTACTATGTGCCTCATGTGCACATGGTGTAGGATTGATCAAAAAGTTCGTTGTGATTCGAACGTGTCTCGGATAGAACAACAGAAAACAAGGTGCAACATGAAATCCTAAAATGATTGAATTAGAAAACGTAACGACGGTAGAAAGAAAGAGGAAAATGTGAAGAGGTAGAAATTTGCATACCTATTGGTGTTTTGTCTTCTTTACATAACTATCGTGGTAGAGAGAATGTCATCACGTATACGCCCGCTCTTGTAAATGAATTCAATTGAAATCATCTCTTTCAATAAATGAAGTATTCGTTTTATTCACTAGACCGGTCGGGTCGTACTCTTTCACTTGTAAATACTAATGGGTGGTTTTTCTAAATTCTACCTACGTAATCTATCCGACCTCTCTCTCTCTCTCTCTCTCTCTCTCTCTCTCTCTCTCTCTCTCTCTCTCTCTCTCTCTCTCTCTCTCTCTCTCTCTCAATTCTAACTTAGTAACGGGTCATTTAACTTTGGCCCACGCGAAGCCGGTAACCCAGCTTAGACACGTATACAAGAACTTATTTTCCAACTGTTCTCTCTCTATCTCTTTCAAACCGGCCAGCCAAATTCTTCAATATTGTATGGCAAAACTACCCAAGAAACCTTCAAATATTTCAATGTTCTGTTGGAGTAAATCTGAATTGTTTTGCCCCCCCCCCTAAAAAAATGAGCGTAGATAAGATACATTTGAGACATTACATACTTCTCTTCAAAAAGGATCCATCACCCAAAGAAATGACAAGGAATATCTGTACTGCCTAATTTTCAGGACATTCCAGCAATGGTCTGTACTACCACGGTTAGGAAATTCTAACTAAAAAATTACCCCCATTCAAGGCGATCGACTTCGATCAAAAATCAGATTTTCCTAACAGTGATTGAAGAAAATTCCAAGTTGACAACACGAGGATTGGTTCACTCGTTCAATGCAAACCATGCAACAAATATAAACCGCCATGGATCCAGTAAAATTTAAAAACATGGCCAATGGTTTCCACAATCTGATCGATTCTCAACTCAATCAGAGAGTCACCACTTCTTCTTCATCAAGGACAAGAAATGCTACCGAAGCATTTTTGGAAAGGATGGGTACCTTAGATGAAAAATGGGCCCTTTATAATCATATTCGGAAAAAGAGACAATGGTTACGACCCAAAGGAAAACCTAAGAAAGCAATGCTTTGTATTTGGTTGAATATGTAGAGTATTGTCTCTCATGGTGCGTAAAATGGTAAAAAGACAGCCAAATGGAATCACTGCATAAGTCATTGCTGATAATAGTGAGCTTCACTAGTCTATCAGAAAGGTGTTTTACTCTTGAATGATAGGGTAAGACCACATGTTGTGAGATGCACTTAAGAAAATATTCTGGTCCTGGATATGGAAGTTTTTCTCTCATCCTCGCAACTCCTCAGGCCTTACTCTATCAGATTATCACTTTTTCAGACATTTACGACATTTCCAATACAGGAAACAATTTACCGATGAAGAGGTTAGAAATGACAAAATTGTCTCATGCCTCGAAACAGCAAAGAACTTTAGGCCAAAAGTATTGAAAAGTTTTTACTAGATGGTATTATCGTACCGAAAATTGAAGAAAATATCAACTTGATTGGATATGACAATAAAATTGAATAAAAATTGTCTTGGTTAAAAAGCGACCGGACTTCCTTTCCAACCTAATATACACCATTGTCATTTTTTGTGCAAATGCCTGTCTGCCAGTCACGCGATTCCAGACCAATGTATGAAATTAAAAGTCTCTACCACGGCTGCAGTCACGACTAATTTGACTAACGTAGACCTTTGTAGTCTGATGCTATACACAATCACTGCAGAGATTGGATGGACCAACCCTTGAGTATTATTAGTCTGTTAGATTAGTTGATTACTTAGATGGAGGCAGATAACAGGTCAGCGAAAGTCACTACATAAACTGATTTGTTTTAAATTTTTGATTCAAAAATTTCTTCTTTTTTTTTTAAACTTCACCGGAAATCGTAGATCACTTCGACAAGCGAATTACGGTTGGGTAAAAAATGGGCTACAATTAAAAAATATTCAATAATTTTATATTCGATACTTATTACCGTATTTACTCGATTAAAAATGCGACCTCGAATAGAATGCGAGCCCGCCTTTTGTTGCTTCAAATCGGTAATAAATCTTTGTCCTTTTATTGCTACAAATTTGAGACACACAAAGAACACAAAACTAAATAAAGACTAAAACACAAACTAAAATGGATAAAGTTACTTAGTAACGTATAATTGTATATTGGTAGGTTTGATACCTAAGTGAAGCAAACATATTACCCGTCATTTTTATTGGTTATATAAATATACGGGTCTGAAGTGGAGGTTTCCATTCTGCCTCTGGATGGGATAATGGAAAGTCTATGGCAACACTGAAGAGATTTAATACATTGAAACAGCTGTTTGAGGATGACACAATAATTAATGCCCCTCTATTCAGGGTCGAGCACTCTTTAAGTGAGGCAACTCATCCGTTGTAAGCTTATGCAATGCTCTTCTATAGGAATTGAGCACTCCGGTGGATGAAGGATTTCTGTGTAATTTAAATATAACGCTTAAATTCAGCCGTACTGCCTGTCCAGTTCCGTGGTCCGGATGTAGGATATCAGCCTAAGGGTCTGAAGTGGAGGTTTCAATTCTGCCTCTGGATGGGATAATGGAAAGTCTACAGCCACACTGAACACATGTAATAAATCGAAACAGCTGTCTGTGGATGACACAATATATATATATATATATATTCTAGAAAGCTTTATATTACACTCTCTCTTATTGGGGGTTATCAGTTGTTTCGGAGACTTTCAAAACAAAACAGTAATATTAACATGGCACCCAGCAGGGTTCATCAAACACAACCTCCTTTCCAGCAACGCTTCTAATATATAGCTTATGTCATACTTGTGATTTGTTATTTCATGTAGGGTATTATCATGATGTATTGTACATGGATGTTATTTTATATTACACATCATTTTATTTTTGGAAACAAGCCTTACATACGGAGGTTACCTCCCAAAAACGTATTCAACGATGAGGGACCAGTGAGTATAAGAACAGACATGAATCACTGTTCGTGTCACTTCTATCGAGTGTTCACCCATGTGAATATCAAATCTGTTGTGTCGGTTTCAATCTCAGACTGCATGCAAAACAATTTATATCATCTTCAAGGATACTTATTACACAGAAAAACTTCTTCGGGTTGATTCTCTACCAGCATATTCAAATGAAGAATTTAACAATTTTTCACCAATCTTAGTGTTAATTTTTTCACGTCGTATTAAATAGATTGACCTTATATACATGGTTGAACCAAAACCAAATCACTTTCTAGCCTGTTGCAACACCTCAATAGGATATTTCTTTTAGATTGTTACTTGGCGTTCCATGTTCGATCTCCCGACCCGTCCAACTACCTATCAGTCAGAAAAAATGGACTCGAGACAAATGACCTTTCACACTGACAAAGACTGGATCCATCTCTTTTCGTTACCTAATTCCCCTAAATTGATTTATTTTGATATACGTTATTCACTTATTCTATTTTTATATTCTTGTTGACATATTCTTCACTTTTCGTTCTTATTCTATTATGGTCAGGCTGATAAGTTTCAAAGGGACCAGGAGCATTAGTCACGGCTTTATTGAATTGTCTAAAAATCTTACAAATTTCATTGCCTTAATTGACCATTCTTACAACTAAAGAAATAATTTTCGGTATAAAATCAATAAACCCAATAGTAGCTCTGGCCATTCTCATGTATTCTGATAATATAGTTCCATAAAATATGGAAATGGAATATTACTTGTTCTAAATGGCGTAGGTACGATATGAAACGGAAATGAGTCTCGTTCATCAAACAATTAAGAGACGATTTAAATATCCATATCTAGGAACATTGCTTGCATTCTATGATGTTCACTCATTAGTTCGAAATCATTGGGTTATATAGCACTATTCGATTTTCTGAATTCTCCTCCATCATCAAGAATATATAAGTTGTCAATAAAATGGGCCCAACCTAAAAATGAATAAGCTCGCTTTATATAAGTTCTAATTAAAGAGAACATGAATATATGTATAGATGTATGTGAATACAAATTTGCTAAGTTGGGAGCAGGATCAATTCCCACAGGGACTCCAATAATCTGATGAATTATTTTATTACCTATTTTTGAATAACATTCTCCGAAAAGATTACCAACAATCGCCTTAAGGGTAGAGCACGTAAAGTAAGTCCTGCCTTTTTGTTTTACACCGGAAAGCTTTAGAGTTTGTTAACTCAATATATCTACTATTAATAGAGAGAAATGCATCATTGATAAAAGGTTCTTACATTATTGTAGAAGCAGTCATTTTGACTTAGTTTTAATCTTTTTTAAATTTTGATGTATTTTCGTGCTTATTCGTTTATTTATCTTATTCTTCTAATGTGATTATCATTTTCCTGTCTTGTGTATGAAGTTAAGTGAGGTTTCCTTAGGGTTGTTATGAAATTTCTATTTTTTTATTGTTGGCGTACATTGTAATCTTTTGGCTTATGGATTAATTGGGACTTGTGAACAGTTTGGGTATTCTGTAGAGATCGTGTGTTCGCTGACTAGTAGCAGTAAGGTGAGCTTGAAATGAAATGTCACATTTTACTGATTTTACATTACTGACTACTACTCTACCAACACTTGAGATGTCAGACCTTTCCAACGAAATTGAAGCTTTTTCGCTTCAAAACATGTTGGGAATAACTATGTAAATAAACAACTCCATATATTCAACACACTTCGACTCTGTCTCAACTTTTTACAGTAAAACTATGTATATAGTTTTACTGTAAAAAGTTGAAATATCAACCCCAGAGAAACCTTTAGAAGTGAAATTTTACATAGGAATATCGAAACACCCTTAAAGATAAGATTAGTCAACCATTTATCATCATTTACAAACGAAAAATATAAAGATGATACATCATTGTCAACATTATTGGAGACTGATTGATAGCAAACTGAAACCTACAGTAAAATGGAATATATTAAAACAAACATATATACGTCAAAATATTGAAACCCCATGTTACTTATACCTGAATAAAAGATTTGAAATCCTCACTTTTGCCAATAAAAAAAACAGAATTATTTAACAGAAAAAGTGAAATAGCGTTAAAATGCTGGCATCGCTTAAAATTCCTAATAACAAACATGACTCAATAAACCACACATAGATATACTAAAAATAGCCACCCTAGATATTTTATTCACATAGCCACCTTGAAGAACAGCCCAATCATCTTAGTTATCTTGGACATGTAGAAACAGACCAAAACCAAAATGAACAACTGAGGTCACATAAAAGGGAACTCAAACATTGGCTAACAGATTTAAGTAAGGATTAAATACTCTCAGAGAGGAAATATACGACAAAAGAGCAGACAGATCAACCACATAGTAATAACAATTATACCTACACCCAACCCTCCTAATTTATAATTTATAACTACCAACAAGCACAGCATTCCCATTAGATAAAACAAAAAACACAACGAGTGAAGACCAACAACCAAAATAAACATATATGTATAGAATAAAAGGAAGATCTTACCACCTAAAAAATAGAGACTCCCCACCAAAAAAAAAATGTAAATAGGAATCTGAAATAAACCGAATTTTTCGCTTGCTCCAATATATATATATGTGTGTGTG
Source organism: Thysanoteuthis rhombus (assembly GCA_963457665.1). Classification (NCBI taxonomy): domain Eukaryota; kingdom Metazoa; phylum Mollusca; class Cephalopoda; order Oegopsida; family Thysanoteuthidae; genus Thysanoteuthis; species Thysanoteuthis major. The sequence goes on along the minus strand of OY735216.1, from coordinate 26,267,568 downwards.
TGTGTGTGTGTGTGTGTGTGTGTGTGCTTATAACAAATGCAATACAAACTGTTCCTAAGAACACACAAAAATCCAAATCTATTCAAAAGAAATGATAAATGAAAAAAATTGCTTGATACAGCAAAACTAAAAGCAAACGAATGTGTGTTTATATATCAACGTCTCAAGATTGTAACATGATCCTCCATGGTTTTAACTGAAGACCAGTTCAGCAGGGTCCCTGAGTCGAGGATGTTGGACACCCACGGAGATAGCAAGGGGGCTATCTAAGATGAAGCAATGACAGAAATCCCCTCAAAATGAATGGATAACGTATCTAATCATAATTCTCGACTAAGAACAAGCCAGGGCTGGTGACGATACAAACATCCCCAAGCCAGGATACGTGACTGAATTCACAGCCCTCCACACTCTAATACATATGAACTACCGCGTACGATTTTTCAACCTACACAGTTAAAAACACCGGCGCCAACAACACCCTCGAATAGAAAAGTTACCTGAATGGGTTCTTAGCGGACCGAAACACCTGTAGTAATCAAAAATGGAATGAAAAAATTATTCTGTACATTTGTGGACTTTCCTTTCTTATGCATTCATTTTCCTTCTCATTGGATTAAATTGTTCGTGGCACTTGCGTAAGGCACAGTTTGGCTTCCTAGAATGAAGAAGAAATTTAAGTAAATGAAACTTTTTATTTATTGATCGAGTGATTTCTGGAGACGCATGGAATATCAGGAGACTCTGGCTAACTTGATAGATGAACAGACTGATCAATCTGTTCAAATTACCCGATTCCCAGCGATATATATATATATATATATATATATATATATATATATATATATATATATATATATATATATATATATATATATATAGTTCCTGGCTAAAGTATGTCTAAATCCATTTTAAGCACACGCAAATACTACCGTAGATCAATATATAAAAAGGTGACATGCACAACTTTGACCAGTGACAAATACTCGCCATAACAAGTGCATACACATATACACGCGTGTCTTTGCCTTTGTGTCGTTCGTGTGATGTCAACCTCAAAAAATAAATGACTCATAGCAATAAATATTATCTAACGCACACAAAACTGTCACAAAGTGAATTGTTTTCAGCCGGTCAAAATTACCTGTCCCTCTATCAATTAAGTATTTTTCTCCTCCCATCTCACCTGTCGCTAATTTCACCGACCAATAGGAACACAAGAAATGCAGGGACAAGGCAGAGTAAAAGTCAGATAAAAATCTAGTCGTTGTATACCAATTGAATACATCCCCATATCCGCAGGGGGGGGGCATGTTCCAAGAACATATTTTTTAAAACCGCGGATAGTACCGAACCCTGTGTTTTCTTATACATCCCTATGACAAAGTTTAATTCACAAATTAGATACAATAAGAGATCGACAACAATAACTAATAAGACAAAACAATTATGATAATATACTGTAATGAGAGTTATGCGACAGACAGAAGACTTGTTCTTACCGTGGATCTCAGCAATCTCATCATACGATTTTTTTTCTTTCCTAAATAACTTGAGACCTTTCACTTAAAGGAAGAACGTTACAGCTTGTGTATAGTGTCTCGAGCGAATTGACGGCATAATTACCCTAGCGCTTTGGAAGTATCCAGTAAAACTTGAGAATTCATTTCTAGGGTTTACTGCGGGTAACTAAAAACGCGGAAAGCGAAATCATGGATGGACCACTGAGCGGAAATTTTAACGTTTTCAAACAATAGAAATAATTAAGGGGCTGATCGATGAACTATATTCTTCTACTTCTTCGGCATAAACTTCTATTCTTCTTTTCATGTTTTTTTCTTTCGTTTTGTCAGTTTTTTTCCATCTTTTCCTCGTTCGTCTTCTTTCCTTTCTCTTTCAATTCCCTTCTTCCCTCTTTCTCCGATGACACATTTTTTTCCTTTATTTTACATTTCTTATCTTTTCTTTAGGATTTCCTTTGTCTTTATCTTGTCCTGATTTCCTTCTCTGTCCCAATCTCTTTCACTATTTCTCTCCTCCCTGTACATGCATCTTTTTCTTCTCCACATCTTTCTCTTTCTTTCTTCTTTTTCCTTCATCTCTTCCCCCCCCCCTCTCTCTCTCTCTCTCTCTCTCTCTCTCCCTTTGTCGGATTTCCTTCTCATTTTCTCGTTCACCCATTCTCACCACTCTCCACTTCATTCTTCATTATTTTCTCCTTTAATTTCCCACTTCTCATCTCTTCTCCGTTTATTTCTTTGACCCTTTCTTTCTCTCGCCATTTTCCCTCCTGGCCCCTCATTAGGCGCCAAACTGTCTATATATGTCGATTCCGGTCCCTCAGTGAGTGACCTTTTGGGGACCGTAGCTAAAGGCCTGTTGCAGATGCAAACAAGTCCACTGAGGTGGTGACTGAGCTAATTGTTCTACAGCTATCTCGCCTACATAGACGGCGGCGTTGGAGGTCTTTGATATGCAACACCATCAATTGCTGTTATGATCCAATGGCTGGTATATATCGTGAAGAAAGCCATGGATTTTATTGGTAAAGAAACTATACAAACTAGAAAAGCATTTGTTTGGATTTGGAAAATGAATTCTACAATGAAAATTCGTTGTGTTGAGCGTCACTAACCGAACACTGATAATAGAACCCTATACATGTCTTAAACTAAAATATTCGCCAAGAACCTAAATAAGTATGACACATTTTAACATTTAGATCGAAGGTTATTTGATATTTCCATGATTTGAATGTGAGTCTGTACCAAAAAAGGACGAGAAATTCTACTATTGGCGGCACAGAATGGCTGAGATTGCCACAGAAGAATATTGTTGCTTACGGCCTTTGGGTATTCCCTAATGGCCACTAATCTAAGCATTGACCAGGCTGGACGTAGCTCAACTTCGATGATCATAGAAGAACCGGTGTCTCCGACGCAAATTGGCCGTAAGTCTAACAACAGCGTTGAATCTTATTATTTTTGTAAATTGCTCCTCGTTCTCGACAGTCTTTTTTTTTCTCTCCACATTCTTTGCAGCATTTTCGCCCACGTTTTTAATTCAAGAAAACAATTCTTCTTAGCAGTTTTCAGTTCTTCAAACATTCTTGGGCAAAATTGCGAATTTTTCTCTTTCACCGTACCTCAAAGCGAATTATTACAAGTAGTTCATTCTGATCTTTGAGGCGACCACGCTATTCTGGCCCACGTCCATTCTATCGTTCACCAAGTCCTCCATTCAAAAATTATCTTACCCGGTGAGCAAAATGTGCCAATACTCCATCCTGTCGCAGAATTGCTGACGCCTCAAGTTCTACTCTGAAGTATTATCTAGTAAGTAAGTGAATAATAATAATCATAAGAATAATAATAATAATAATAATAATAATAATAATAATAAGAAGAAGAAGAAGAAGAAGAAGAAGAAGAAGAAGAAAAAGAAGAAAACTACCATAACCCAAGCATCTATGAGATACAGAAAATTGTCCTCATAAGCATCGCCCTTATCCTTAGCAAAGCACTGTCCATATAAATATTCTGTCACTTATACAACTATGTACTCTTTCACGTGTCATCTCTTGTCCTGGTCCTGTATTGACACATTTTTGTACGTATGCAATGAGGAAAAAATGCCAGTGCCTACTAAGTCATGACATCATTTCAAGCCGAAACTCGGTGTGCAATGAATACAACTAGTTTCCGAAAGGAATAATGATGATACTACTACTACTACTACGAATAATAATAATAATAATAATAATAATAATAATAATAATAATAATAATAATAATAATAATAATAAGAAGAAGAAGAAGAAGAAGAAGAAGAAGAAGAAGAAGAAGAAGAAGAAGAAGAAGAAGATTTCAAAGTCCGTTGTTGGACAAGATTTGTGGTTGTAAGTGTAAGATATAGGGAACTGCTCACGGTAACCCATGACATGTTGCAAGGGATGTACCGATCTTAATCTAGCCGCTCCGTATTGGCCTCCACGGAACATAAGACCTAGACTGCACGTAAACTTTTTGATTACACCCGTTTGGAAAAAATACTCAAAATGGAAACAAGGTATAAAAAATAAATTCCCCGAAATTTTTAGTTACTCCTCTGGAATATATATATATATATATATATATATATATATATATATATATATATATATATATATATACATTTATATATATATATCTTCAAATTTTGGTAAAAACTCTTATAGGCGCCGACATCTGCATAAACTTGGGTTCACTTCTAGGTTGGTCTAACACTCTTTTTGTATTGCACGAAGGCTGCGTTAAAGGATGTGGAGTGCCTGGTGGATAGCAGACTCAGGCATAATTGTTGCACAACATGTGCCTGATAAACTCTAAAGGCAGGTCGTAGTGCGAACGGGTCTATCCTGTACACCGACAAAGACTCGATCTTCAACTCTTCAGCACCGTTTGCGAAATTCTTTAGACACCAGCAACGCTGGGATTTGGTAAAACCAATCGAGCAACAGTTGTGTGGTGCTGGCAAAGTTTTAGCAGGGATTAGGCAACACGGAGCTCCTGCTCCGCAGGCAAAGCTCCATAATCTCTGGTCTGCTACTGGGAACAGGGAAATCCACCCAAAGACACATACAAAAAAAATGCAATCAACATAAGCCTTTAAAAAACAAGAGTGTAAGGTCGAACTGCTCAATCTACCGGGATATCAAGCTAATTTTGGTAACAGACAAAACCATTGCAAGAATTCCGCTGAATAGCTAGGTGACTCAGGTTACCGAAGATCATCTCCTCGATGTGGCTTTTCATGGTAGTTGTCTTGAGACAGATCCAAGAAAAGTGTAGTGAATAAAAATATTAAAAAATAGGGCTGTTGACCTCACTAAGGCATTTGACACCTCAAGCAGGTCGGGCCTGGGTTGCCTGTCAAGGTTTTTTGCCTTGGTTATCCAACCCCACCCCTTCGAGGCTCAACTTGTTGAGTCAAATACAATAAAGACTCCTCGAAACCTTTTTTAGTCGCAAACAGCGATTTCGAAACAGACTACAGAGATGGATGACGTTTGCCATTCACTAAGTCAAGCCATAATGATAAAACTTATTGACGGTTACAATTACAAATAGCTAGATATGTATATATGGTTACATACAAATACACATGCTGACATACGCACACTGATATGCACGCGTGGGCGTGTATGTGTGTGCATGTGTTTGTTTGACTTCGTGCACATAGAATTTCTGATTTCTGTAAGGATTCTTGAAACTCGAACATAAAAACTAAGACAGGAAAGAGATATTAAACCAAAAATATCTCAGACATGCATATAATTCATTATTTAAAAATCCAGTCGTGCATGTGAATTTCAACCTATTTACAAAGTTTGATCGCTATAGCTATATTTGAATCCAGCAGGGGTACCCGGCGTTACCTGGGGAAAAAAGCTTTGAATCTCACAAGACTGGAAAACAAATTGGATTTCATGAAATCAAATAAGGGGCAGGGCCCGCCCGATCTGGCCAACAAATCCAATGAGAGAAAGAGAAATTCACATCTGCGTTAACTATGACGAATGAGATGTAAGGGTGAAGTTTAGTATTATGTAAATAGAACCCCTCCTTATGAAACATTTAGAAATTTCCTTTCTCAAAACTGACAAATTTCCAGAATGTTTGAAGGTCAAATGGATAGAAAGCATATTCTTTTTTTCAAATGAATAAAACTTTCCAGAGTTTGAGCCAAGTTCGCAGGTTACATTTTCCGTTTCTCTAACCACTCGGCTATTAAGCAACTATGATTTTGAATTTACATAATCTTTACGGATGTACCTCTAAAAATTTTGAGAAAATCCCCGATGAAAAAAAAATATACAAAACACATATCCAAACTGACTTTTTCAGGGAGAGTGAACGCAGACCCCATAAAATCGACTCGTAATTTTATTTTTCCAAGATCCGATCAAAAGTTGTGTGCTAAATATAATTTGAGACTTGCTGATTCAAAACATGCCTTTGTTTTTCCCCTTTGATGCACAGTTTTCGACTTCACTGATTACAAACGTACATAAACGTACACTATAGTACTACATAATATAGATAGGATATTTTTTTAAGACGTAACAATAACACTACTGCTGACAATGCAATAACGAGAAGAGCAACGAAAAAAATTTTAATTTAAAAACGTGAAAGAACAAAATGAAAAGAACATTATTATTTTCATGAAAAATTTATGTTAATGCCTCGTTCTGCACGACAACACTGCTGTACTGTCGATAAGAACGGCTGACTAAATCTCTTGTCTTTTTGTTTATTTTTTTCGTCGTACTTGTCTGCTCGGCTGCGTGGGCGACTGTCACCTTAATTGATTCAGTTTCCCACTCATTCTCATTGTTGATACGAACTTCGACGTCACCCCATCCACATTATCAGCCTCCTAAATTAAACTAACGCAATCAGGCACACACACACTCTCTGTAATATTAATAAAGAGCTAATAAGCGCAGGCACTTATCGCATCTACGCTGACGCTTACACCTTGTTGAAAGGCACAAACGTTTACACATGCATAGTGTGCATAGACATAATATCGATTGAATAAACATACGGGTGGATATTAGTCATCACCAAAACGAAAGAACCCACCCCTTACCAACGCCATCGCAAATGTGCGAGATATTCGGGAGACACTCCACAAAGGATTTTGCTTTGTCTGTCTCGTTACTAGCGTGACTTTTATTAAGCGTTAAACGAAGGCAAGGTGCCAGCAATGACCAATCAGATAGACTCCTTTGTTCACAGCAAACTTGTGACTCTTTCTTCTCTTCATCATATGAAAACTTTCTGAATTTACGAACTTTTGATTATGACGAACAAAGAATAGGATTTAGTTTACATATCATAGTTATATTTGAGCACCTCAGTACAACTTGCTTCACAGTTGAATGAAAATACTTCGAGTTACGAACTGTTTCTTTACTTTCTATTGGACTTGCTTGGCGTCTCCAAATATCGTAATACGTGCAGATATATACGTTATCATATGTTTTCATTACATAGTATTGATAAATTACAAACTTTTATCCATATTTCTTGTGTTGTTTCCATGATTACTACGATTACATCTTTACGCCTGGTGGCTGTTTAGCTCGATGTGGAGCCACTTCGCATTTATAGAGTCTATTTTTTGGGAAATAAATGAATAAAAAAAATCTACTCTCTAATTATCACTTAATATACTGGGTCTTATCTCCCTGGAAAAAATCGATCATTATATCATATATTTTAGAGTGAGTTCGACTGCAAACCCTGAACTTATCATTAAGTTGCAAATTGAACAGGAAATTGCTTTATTCTCCAAGTGAAAACATTTTAACGGTATTGCGCTATCAAAAATCTCGCTACGGTGTGCCGTTTTCGCTGTGTTACGATAGCAAACATACAAACAATGAAACGTACAGATATTGGATCATTATAATATAGATGTGTTTTTGCTTATCTCTCAACTAATGATTGTTTTGTTTTTTCAATCTTGGATATCGTAAGAAGAAAATAATAACTGCAGCAAAATATCAATTGAATGCCAAAACTATAACATCATGGACCTCCAGATGTTCATCCAGGCCAATTTAATCATACACCAAAAGATTCAAGATGAATCTGGTGGAAATGCTGCTGTTGATGGTAAATAATAATTTAGAGTACAAATAATAGAAAAAAGCGAGACAATGTTCATATTTTATTTCTCGAAGGAAACAACGACTTTCAAGTGTCAATTGACATCCCTAAATTTCTCTGATACTTCAGTTTATTTTGGTAAATATTTTAGTTTCTTGATTAAAAGGTGTTTTCTGTCCCAATGCGTTATTCAAAGTTATTGTTCGCTGTAACGTTGCGCTGTAACTGTGTATCGAGGCACCAGCAATTCGTAATAAAAACAATCCCTTTCTACCAAACACAGAGGACAACTTTTTTCCCCCTGATAGATTTCGTTTAGGTTGAGATGTTAAAGGCTGTCCTGGATCTATCCTCGACTTTCTTCATTTTAGATCCTTTTTTTTTTCATCGCCAGTTTCTATCTTGTCTTGAAATGACTTGAGCAAGACGGGAAAGACAATTGTTGGAAGGCTGGCCAATGTTCATTTCCGTAAGTTCCCGTTGAACCAATTTTCCTAGATTCAAAATGTTTCCTGTTTGATAACTACGTAGACTGACCGAATCCAAGCAATAAAAAGTGTTTGAATTTCGAAGTCGCTTTCAAGAGTTTTCTGAGGTCTCTGCAAGAGATTGTGCCGAGGACCTTTGCGTCAACTCAATTGAACGACATTCCAAGAAATACATTATTTCTTGAATAGATTAGCCTTTTTCCAGTTCAACTTAGTTTTATCCAACATTTTTTGCCAGACTGTAACGTTTTAAAATTATCTTATCAGCCAAAGGGGTGAACTGAATAGGATTCTTCTGGGTTACGACTTTAAAACTACATCCTGTGCAGTCGTTGAGCATAATATGTTTAATGAATTAAAATCGTCAATTAAGAAACACCGGAATGGACTTCAGAACATTGAAAAATATTCCAAACTAATCATTTTACGGACATTGAATCGGAATTATTATTGATACTTTTTTATTCATGTTTTTTTCATGCCATTTCTGTTGCTTTTTATCGAAACTCTCGGACCGTTCGTAAATAGCGTGGATTTGAGAGGGAAGCTAAACGATCGATCACCGTTTGGATTTCATAAGATCGTGATCATCATGATCATCATGATCATCATCGTGATCATCATCATCATCATCAGTAGTCGTTCGAAGTGAACTTTTTCCCAGGATACGCCAGACCTCTTTGTCATGGCCGTTGCGGAGCCAATACTTTCTGACCTTGTCTAGTTCGTCTCTCCATCTTGTATTCTGCCAGCCAGCCTCAGTTCTGGGGATCCATGTCGTGAGTCGTGATGTCCATCGATAAATATATCTGCGATCAAATCTCGACAAGTGTCCTTACGTAGCGATAGGAATGATCGTATTTCCTACGAATGGGTCAAATGTCGTAGCCAATCAAAATGGGAGAATTTTACGTCACTTCCTTTCCAACTAAATAAAAAATGAGATGAAAATTCTGTATCACCACGAGAAACATTGGATGATTAACGCCTTTTTTCTCATTTTTACATTATTTTCAGGAAAGTTTACATGTCGCTATATTATATTTGTCTCTTTTTCAATGTCTTTTTGATGCTGAGAGTTACGATAAAAGTAAACTCTGAATTTTAAAAAAGAGCTAATAGATAGTTTCGTATCAAAATGAATTGTTTACCTTCTACTTTTGTTATGAATTAATTAATTTAGTAAGTCTAAAATATCGTTTGCCGAATCGGTATGCAGTGAGAAAAGGTTATTGTTAGTATGAAAAAAAAATGGTTTTACGAGATGAAGGATAAGGTATTTGAAAGTACCGAAAATTACTAGTGACAAGTTTTTCCATTTATCTTCGATTATTCGAATTTCTAAACCACTTTTTTCGCAAAAAAAAAAAGATTTGATGTAGTTATCGTTGTTTTGAATAAATTGAATTAAATAAAATTTCGATTAACTTATAACTCACTTTTTATTTATATATTATCTCGCCAGACAATTCTGCAGCGATTGAGAGTCGGGTTGTAATTACGTGAATATCAAATATCTCGATCTGCCATTAAAACTACTAATCGGAGATGCCTTGCGGAAACCGACCTGAGTTCAACTTACGGTTCAATCAGCGATAATCTGATCGGATCGTAGTGCGATCTAAGCTTAGCTAAAGCCTCTGACGAAATTCTTTTTCTGAATCCCACTTACTAGCGATTGTAAAATGACTGAGAGTTAAAAAGCAACAGAAATAAGATTAAAGAAATACTAGTCTAAAATTATTAATGATAATAGTTGGCAATACTCTTATTTATAATAAGTACTAGGTGATAGAAACAAGCTCACTGCCGTTGTATGTGTGCCTTCTACTTTTTACTGCCATTGACTGAGTGTTCGTTGTACCTCTTTTGTCTAATAGTCTCCAAACTCAGCAGGCTACCAATAAACCGAGCCAAAATAATTGCCTTGGTTATCCCCCCTTTCTCTTCTGATTCTCACATGTGAAAATTGGGGATGAGGCATAAAAAAATCACTGAAACAAACGGAAACGAAGGGGAAAAAAGATAGATGGACGGTTAATAAGCTACAGATATTGAAACCCTCTTTTTTTGTCTTGATCGGGAAAAAGAAGGTGGGTTCTGTTTTCTCTGTCAACAAAGAGTCGGAGTCAACTCCTTCCGGTCTTTTTTCTACCCACACGTACGCGTGTGACCTTGTATTACATTCTGCCCTTGTAGGGAGGTGGGTAATTATCCGAACCCATACATTTGGGGAGAATGATATCCAGCAAGTTCTGAGGCTTGACATCACAATTTGTTTCCTGTAGTTCTGCGTCGATCTCGCGATGAAGGCAAAATCAAGTAGCGGCCCACTTGGAATTTTTTTTCTTTTATTACCATGAGTGAGGGTAACGATTCTACTGTAAGTAAACGAAAAATTGAAGACAGGGGTGTATAAAGAGGGTGGCTATATAGAACAGTCGCTCCCCTACATAGCTGTAAAGAGGTTCGAAACATCCTCTTGGCTATAATGCCAGTCAATTAATCATTGATATGTCCCCCCTCGGGCGCGATCTTCGACCCCAGGCGCTAAGAACCCTTAATATGCCACCGATCAATGCACTCAAATTCTATCACAATCTGTTATTATAAAATTCTAAAGAATTTGTTTTGAAAGCGTTGAAACTAATCATTTAAAATTTGGTATTTTTTTTTTTTTCGAATTCAAATATATGAACTTAACCATGGTTTCCAGAATGTATCTATGTGTTGTACCTTTGACTAATTTTTATTAGTAGGGATATAGTCCCTTAGAGCGATGATATAATGCTCCCTGGTTACTATGTAACTACAACAATGCAAAACCGGGAAATTGATTTCCACCATTTTCACAAAAGTACTGAAAGAAGTACAGCTTATATGATTTATCTCCACCTTCATCCGATTTTACCCTGTATGAATTCACTCATTCATTTTCATTTATTAACACCTTTCTGCTCGCACAATTTTTAGTATGGGGTCATGCAAATCGTACTTCTGCCTGCACTTCCGTAAAAATAGCAGAAACTAAATAACAAACGAACCAACTAAAATCATAGAGACAAAATAAATGGAAGCCCCCCCCCCAACCCCGTAAAACTTCTCTTTTTTTTTCTCGAAACTAAAAGATTTTGGGATGGTTCGAAAGTTTAATGATTTGAATGCAACTGAGATTGAAAGGGGGCAAATTCTTCTGAGAAGACTGTTTTAAGTACGTACTATAGGAAATTACCTAACTTTATTATATACCCCTATTTCTGAATGTTAATGATCATGGTTGTGATTTCAAATTACCGTAGGGAAATGCTATTTTCATACATTGGTTAAATCTAAAGTGACGGACCGAGTCGTGAATTTAAAAAAAATATGAATGGATCCACAAAAAACACCTCATCGAATAGCAAAAGACGTATCTTTCTATCTTCAATAGTTTCCGAGGTATGGGGCAGTTCTATGATTATTAAATTCGATAAGAGCGACCTCACTTTCTGCTCAGTCGCAATTATCTCCGGTAGGAGAAGGTCATTGAGATTTTTACATTTTGAATTAAGACCCATATTCTCCAAGCCATTAATTACATTAAACAAATGAAGAACGTATTTCCCTCTCAGATCAACAGAAAGGATCTCGACACACACTACAGAAATAGATATTTACTAAGCTTTGTTCAGTATGGCACAACGCCAGAAGCGTAAGGAATTCAATAAAGGTCAAACTCACTTCGGTTGCCATGTTCTGTGAGACTACTTCCTTTGCCACTTTCTCTCGCCAAGGTGCCTCTTGTATCGTTGACAGAACATTTTTTCACTTTCTTTTTCCTTCCACTGTACCTTGGTAATTGGGTTTAACACTGATTATTGCAAAATGGAATTATCCAAGAAAAATTAATTATCACTCCAAAATCTATTTAATTTGGGCAATGGCATGTAATTTTAATTGTAATGGTGAATATGATTGCGTGATCGTTTAATGATTCGGAAAGTGATCTGGCGAAGCATGGGCGTCTGATGAAGGTGGGGGTGAAATGGGGCATGACACCTCCACCCCACTCCCCACAACGAATCAGGCTTTCTCACCGAGGGCAAAGCGGGTGGAAAGTTGGAACCTTATAGTTTATAAAAGATAGGGGAGCGAGACAACTGTTTTAAGTTGCCCCAACTAAACCGTATTATCATTATTATACGCTGGTGCTCTCTACATCGTGTCAACCCAGGCTCATGAGTTGAAACTCGATCTACGGTCTAAGGCTGGGTTTGGATCATAGACTAAGTTGTATTTGCTTACATTTCGAATGGTGGAGATTGAATCACCTTCTCTACGGGTGGAATGTCTATTGCATAACAGGGTCGCCACTAAGATATATTCTGAATGTATGCTTTTCTGCCACCTGGAAAGGCGGCTGCAGACACCCTTGTGGTGTGATAGTGTAGAAAAAATACGAGAAAAAAAGGAAAAGGAAGGAACGTGAAGGAAGATCGAGAAAGAAGGAGAAAAAGAGGTTATTGATAAACAATTGAATTGACGATTTTTGCTAGTATTTCTTTCAATTCTATTCCAATTGCTTTTTATCGCAACGACTCAAACTGGTAGTCCTTGCGGTGAAAAGGAGATGGAATTAAAATAAAAGAAATACAAGTCAAAAATAAATAATGGTTGACAACGCTTCATCCACGGATAATAAAATTCAAGATAGTATTATTGGAGTACAGTGTTTGGTTTTGAGCATATTTATCAGAACAATGATAGTTTATCTTTGCCGTCTGTTTCGAAACAATGCAACATCTGTGGATTCTACGAGAATATTTCTCCATTTCTTAATCATCTATTACGTATTCGATAATCGAATTCGCCACATAAAAGAACTGAAAACAAATTTTACTCCCTTACCTTAAAAACTAAAGCTTTCATAAATTTTATTTTACTTAAATTGTATCTCGATTCTGTTAGTAACAATAAACACAGATAATTCCTTTCTTCCTGATTTTCAACGCGCAACACACAAGCCGAGTGCCGAAACTTGCTCAAACAAATTTTTAGGAAGATGAGAACAATTTGGTGATTTATCATCCCATTTTCTCCCTACAGCTAGAAACATTCAAGTTCGCTAATACAGAGCATGACTGAAGGAACGTGGTGAGGTAGTGGTAAAGTTTGTCGATAGTGATATGAAAAGCCGAAAGTTTGCATATTTATACCGGTTTCAAAAGGTGACGCGAAAATACGATCGTGTCAATTGTTCTGTTTTCCTCCTCAACGCCAAAATTTACCGCGTCACTATATTCACTCATCAGTGTGACTTAAAGTTTTGATGTAATGGGGCATGACACCTCCACCCCCTCCCCCAACGAATCAGGCTTTCTCATCGAGGGCAAAGCGGGTTGAAAGTTGGAACCTTGTAGTTAATAAAAGATAGAGCAGCAAGACAACTGTTTTAAGTTGCCCCAACTAAACCGTATTATCATTATTATTCGCTGGTGCTCTCTACATCGTGTCAACCCAGGCTCATGTGTACATACAACAACCGCTTGTAATTACATATTTAATTAGGAAGAGACCCTTGTCACTAATAGACGTATTGTGTTGGCCTTATTTCTCTTCGTCTTAATATTCACGGCTTTCATAATGGTTTTAGTCTTTTGTAAGCTAGATTGATAGTTTAAGGAAGAATGAGGTAGGTTTTCTAGGCAACTTCGTTCAGTACAATCTCGGCCCCCATCCGATCATATTTATACAGTTTGAAAAACCTTTGGTAATGTTTTACTCAACTTTCCATTTTCTAGCTACCATGGTAACCAGGATAACTGTCATAAAAGGCAACAACGCCGTCCATGTAACCTTTTGATTCTAAACCCTTTGTTTAGTTCATCTAGGCTGGGTGGGTTCAGTCACAGGACGGGTTGGGGATAACATGGGAAGGGTTGGGATGCGGAACTAGGCTCTGGAAGTAAAGCGTACTCATCTGATAACCTTAGCAGTGTGTCACAGCCAGCAAGTTAGGACGTTGAAAAGGGAGTTAGGTAGAAAGAGCTGTGTAGACGAAGAAAGAATTATCAAGTCAACACGGAGAAAGTAACGATGGGTTCCAGCTAAACAACGTACCATTCGGATTTTCCCAGTCAGATAACAATAACGGATATGGCAGCTAATAACCAAGAGACGGTGTGGGGAGGGCAGGTACTTTTCCTATATCACGTCCCTTGTTTGATAATAAAATCCTTGGCACCCCACGGTCAACTAGAACAGCCAGATTTTGAAATATTTAAAAGAGTAAGATTCTGAACTGAAGATTTCCTCCCGCTAGTCTTAAAGTTTTGTTAGATATTTCATCCTCCAAATGATTTCCTCTTCAAAGTGAACTGCCTCTTGAGAAATGACATAGGACGAACCGACCAGTTGTAAGTTAATCGGAAAGTTCGCATTTGTAAGACGTGACCATCGCAATAAAAAAAAAAAAGGACAATAATTTATCTTATTCAAAACTAGACTATTTCTTGTGGTAAGTCTATCCTGCATGTTTCAGTAGATCAAATGTTTGGTAAATATCAAGATGAGAATATTTATAATCGTAAAATACGGGCTTTAAATAATCGATACGGACGGGGAACTTAAAATCAATATGCCATGAATCATTGCCACCGCACTGGCTCTACGATAAATGTACACATTTTTTTTTTCTACTGGCGTCCTGGTTCTGCTTCCCACCGTCAAAGAAGCTTGTTCATGTTCCTTGGACGTATATTAATGATAAATATGCAAGATCAGTTGAATTTTTCTGATTTTCTTCAGCGATAGTAAGGCAGCTTCGATGGTTCGGAATTCAGTTCTGAACGAACGATACCTAACGTTGTTGTATTTTATTCATCTATTTCATTGTTATTCTTTTGTTTGTGTTTTACTTCACGGGAAAGCTTTCACTTTATTCGTCCCACATCCACTTTTCCACCGGTTGACTCGCATATTCTGCCACATTAGAATTTGAGGAGGGGGGGATCATACATACTTACGAACCATAATTTTCGTATGAGTGTTATTTGATTTGTACAGTTTTCATATTCTCACCCTTTCCCCCAATAAAATTATAATTAAAACTTTAAGGTAGAAATTGCACGGAGAACATGTGGAATTTTGGTGATAGGGATAAGAAAGATTTTTCATTCTGAACAAATGAGATGTTTTGGTGAAAGGAACGATGTTGATACGATAAGGTCAGTAAATGAGACTAGCTAAGTTGAAGTTAAGATAGTGACGACCAAAAAAACTTCCTCACTCCTCTATCGGACCTAGTGTTCAATTTTCCTGGATGGAAATTTTTGTATTTTTTTTTTTTCATTTCTGTCCAGGGAATAAATATTTTACTTCGCAGTAAACTTGGGACTCGCTTGGTGTCTGAAGTACAGATGCACCAGTGTTCGAGATTAGGTAAAAGCGATAGTTTCCAATGTCCATTTTCAAGGCAAGCATGTCCTTCCCGCTTTGAGTGTGTTGATGCAACAAAATCATCGTACATAAATTAGGTTGTGTTAGACAAAAATAATCTTGAGGAACATCTATTCTATAGCAAACGGATGAACCGCCATGAAGTCATCAACAAGTTTATCTTTCAAGTACGATCCCCACTGGACTCTTATTTACTGTGAGAATAGGCATTACTCAGTAAATATCCACGTCCATTTCAATTGATCTTGTACAGTGTTATTACTTAATGTCACCTTTTTGAAATCCTAGCTTTGAAGGTTTGGAATAATAAACGAACCTTGAAATCGTCCAGAATAGCGCGTGCAAAAAAAGGCTACCATATATTCATTATTAATTGAACTAGGCCGATATGAGTAATATACGGAGCTTTCATTGAGAATCGAACTATTCAAATCCTCAGAAGATGAATCAGAAAATTCAGAACAGAAAATTCAGAGCAGAAAGTTCATCACAACCAGCCACAGCAGGAAATCTTATTATATAAAGTCTATATCTCTTTATTTTGAGCAGATGTGCCGATGTCCTTTTTCGGAGACGCTAGAGCAAACGAAAAGAGAGGAAGGGGATAGTAAGGCTTTAATGTGTATATGTGTTCGCATCAACACCACTATCACTACTTCTACTACTTCTACTACTACTGCTATTGCTGTTGCTGCTTTTGCTCCTGCTACAACTGCTGTATTCGTTCTGATATTTCCTGAATAAAACTGTTGCCTTATTGTTTTTCTATCTTCATTGAAAACAGAAAACACGATGAGTTGCAGAAAATCGACAGGAAATCAGTATTATTAGGGGGAAAAAGAAATATGAATGAAAAAATATTAAAGAAGCAGTGATAAATTTTGAACATCAAACTGACAGCTGTATTGTTCAAATGATATGAAAATTTTCAAAATCTCAAATTTAGTTTTAGTTGTCTTAAGTGTGGCCAACGCGTAAGTGACAATTTCAAATAAATAGAAACACTGAAAGAAAACCTCTTCACTTATTATTTGCAAGTTGATTTCATCCTGATAGATATATACATTTATGGTAATATATACGTTCGTCTTATTCATCCATGCATACCATTTTTTTTTTAGAAATCCTGTCATTTTTGCAGGTACTATGGTAGTTGTAACATATTTAATAATTCATCCAGATATTCGAAGCTTTCCCCAGGCAAGTTAAAGTATGAGTTTTGGTCTGCCTCGAGGCTGATATTGAAGGCGAATTTAGCACCTGAATCAGACGGTGTTCAAGCCAAGGCTAAAGAAAGATTTTCTAAACTGGCAGATAGACTGGCCCCATGTGAAACAGTGGCGCGGCACAATCTTTCTGGCTTTTTGCCGTACTAACCAAAGTTGACTTTATACCGTACTAAACAAGGCCTCGTAAATATCAAGTCGGTATAAGCGAGTGGATCAATGAGTCCATGGCCTGACACGTTGTTATTAAGTGAATTTCGATTTGAAAATTTCACTGCATGATATTCAATCAATCAATGTAATTTATATTCCGTACTGAATTAAATGCTCTGGCGAGGTAAGGGATTATGTTCAGAAGTAAATGGTTGTGGCGTAAAATAAGTGATTCTTTTTACATTAGGCTACGGAGTTATTGATGTACCTGGGTATAGATAAAATAAGTTGATCCAGAAAATAGAAAATTCGTCTACTGATTCAAAATCATTCTTTTCCTCGTGGATTAGATAATTATTATTTTTGGTTATCTAAAATATTCTGAATATAAAAACTCTAACCTTGTACTCGCCAAAATTGGCATTGGTTGTTAAGGAAGCTAAAAGAGTGTTCGTGGTCATTTTTATGAAAGTGACGTACCTTAAATTAAAAGTGATAATAATAAAAAAAACATTCAATTAATGGTCTTTTCCTAGACTTCAACCAAGGCCGAGTAATCAGATGAGAAAGTTGCATAAACAGCAGAGTCTACCACATTTCAAATAGACGTCATCTTCAAATAGGCGTGTTGTTGCATATATTGATGGTAATTAATAATGCATACCTTTCCCAAGGATATCTACTAAAATTCTCTTGACTGTTTTGACTTCAGAATCAAAACTATTCCGTGTCTGCTTCTCGCTGACTTCGTAATCAGAAAAAAATTGCTCATCAAAATATCAATTTATTCATATAAACTATTACCAAAATAATCATCATTGTGAGTGCAACGGTCTAACAGTACACAAGGTCACTCATTGGTGGCTCATTGCCAACTGAGTCATCCTACGGGAGAATTTCTATTCATGCATACTCAGTAAGGTCGTCTGTGAACGGTTGCTAAGTTACATAAAAACGGTACTATCAGTTTTCGAGATATTCAAAATGACAGGATACTTTCTGGACAGCCTTCATGTATATAAATATTACATTCGATCAAATCACAGATTCAAATCCGTCATCAAACTATTTATTTTAGTCCTGAAATTATCATGAAAGAATTACAATCTTTTTTAATAATCAGAATCTCTTTCTTTACAAGACTAAAATATTCATCAGGGCGCCTATTGTAGCACGACTATTAACAAGTTTGTCTCGCAGACCAATTCTCAGTTGTTGTGAATTCGATCCTCTGTTGGTTTCCTATTACTATAGCCTTGAGCCAGACTAAGCTAAGCTCAGTAAACAAAGAATTAAACTGCCTCATAGTTGTGAACTTCTTTCTATCGCGCGTTGCTGGGTTTTTGAATGATGATTTCTAAGGAAGACAAGTCCTATCTTGCTGTAAGATTGGTGAACACAATTTTCCTACTCCCTGATCCCTCCTTTTGGCCTTGTTCCATACAAAGCGAAGCTCGGTTGAATATCAAGAGCAAAATATCTATATTCATAAAATATGGGCTCCAAATGATCGATACGGGCGGGGGACTTAAAATCAATATATTATGAATCATTACCCCTCACACTGACTGTACGACAAATGCACAGATCTGGGAGGAAGGGCTTTGTTTTGTTTTTTCACTTTCTTCTTTGTTCTGCTTCTCATCGTAAATATTCATTGAAAGTATATAAGAAACCAAAGCTGTCACCAAAACTGTAAACATAGGTTTATTCGGTTTTTAAGTGGTTCTGGATCACTGGCTATCTATCTACGTGTCGCACGTAAAGACAGCACTAATGGAGCCAGAGGGTTTTAATTAAAGCATTTATTCCTTATACCTAGGAAACAAAAAACTTTTTTAAAATTTTTTCAAGGCCTTCCCTATATAGGTTTTTGGTAAAAGAGGATCAATTCACAATGCAAATTTATGCTAAATCGGTCTCTTAATTTGTATCCAGTTGCTTGTCTTTTGAAAACTCGGACTCTTTAGTAATCCAACAAAAGACAAGTGAAGTAGCTTATTCATCGATTACCACTATTTCTTATTTTTCATTGATAATCCCCAACACGGCATTCTGCCAAAAGACATGAATTTTTGATGTGTTGATTTGGGGATCTTCAAAAACAATCAAGTGAAATAAAATACAATCACGAGATCAGTCTTGAATAATAATAATTCTGGTTTAATATTTGTGAGCTTGCAATAGTCTCAAAGTCTATCTAGGAAAAAGTATTTGACATCGATAAAAAAAAAATTATGATCTCTGGAAAGCTTTAGACTATGACTTGAACAAAACCCTGAAGACGTAGGTATATAGAACAAATTGTGGAATCTTGTATCTGATTCTTAGCTTGAGTAAAAAAAATAAATAGATTTTGAATTTAGCATCATTCGACCATGTTGTTTGCTGATTGGTAAAGCTGCTTTTCTGCAGAAGATTTCATACTCAGCATTTTTTGATTAATTTTCTCGAGAGATTTTCAATTTGAAAAGAAGGGGGCATTTGATTGATGCTTTGATCGGGGGCGTTTGACTGGCACTTACAATTGCAATATTTCGTCTATTTCAAGTATTTAAAGAAGGATTAGATGACTTTGAAAATGATACCTGCAACATATTCATAAACTGTTTCAATAACAAGCAATTTTAATATGGCAAACTATAGCGACGTTGGTTTTATTGAGTTTTCAACTTTTTCCTTTCTTTTAAAGTAGAGGCTCTGATCGAGGGAGGTATGATAGAGAATAGAAGGGGTGCGCCCTGTCACTATAACAGCTAGTTGCTAAACAATCGTTGAAGTCTATTTTCGCATTTTTTTTCTCGTCTTTTTATCGTAAAAGTGGAAAACTATTGTAAACCGGGGGATATGGGCAAAATGTTCATCTCCAGTTGTATGTAAAAAAAGTTTCAGAGTTAAATTTAAATTGACGCAACGCTACCAAAATAAATAACGAGGAAGAATTTCACAATTATCTCTGAGATTTAAAAAAAACAAACTACCCTTGAAGTAATACTCGGCTAAATTTAATACAAAAGCACCAAAATGACATTCCGAGTTCTTGAATCGTTGATACTCAATGAAGTGGACATTTCAGTTTGTTTAATATCCTGTTGTTTTTTGGGGGAAAACTTGCCTTGCATATTGAATTACGTTTGATGTAAATAATTAACTCTCCCGGTTCTCTTTGTTTATCTCTTCCTACCCCTCTCTTTATACTTCTCTTATCATCAATCTCTCTCTCCCTCTCTCTCTCTCCCTGTCTGTCTCTCTGTCTGTCTGTCTGTCTCTCTCTCTCTCTCTCTCTCTCGGAAGTAAGGGGGCATGGCGATCATTCAACCTTTCCTGTTAGTCTAGCGATTGTCCAACTTGAACGATATTAAGGGATATTTGATACCTTCGTTCAAATTACGGGACGTTTTTTCCACCTTTTTACCATCAATCGGGAGAATCATCATTATCATCATCATCATCTTCATCATCATTATTATTACCATTATTATCATTATCATAATTATTATCATTATCGTCGTTGTTGTTGTTGTGAAACTAAGACGTCTAAATCTGGATAAGAATAATAGCAATAAGTGCAATAAAAATGAGAGAAATAAAAACAAAGACTATTTAATATGGTGTAAACTGGGTTCGGACTACAAAAGAGAGTATCAACTGATTATTTGATCAGGCGGGGATATCGACCGGAAGAGAGGAATGACGTATCAAGGAAGTGGTTGATGTTGTTGTAGGCGGGGCTGCTGAACTGTGATTGATAGTGCTGATAGTATTGTTTGCCCTCGGGCTGTTTCATGTTTCAAAGGGTTCGGGACGAATATCATTGGTATTGAACCGACAGATAGATAGATAGATAGATAGTTATACTGATAGATATGGACAGATTGAGATAGATACAAACATCGATAGAAACAGATTGAAATACGTACGTACTTGAAAATATTAGGTTGATGTAAAAACTATTGCAGTTTTCCTTGTTTTAGACTTTGATGCTTATCTTTCGAATGAACAAATATATAACATCATCTTAATGCGTGAATTTTGCTCTATTTATTCATTCTGGGCGTTTTCTCTTATTCTGCTTTATTTGAGGCTGTCAAATCAAAGATGGAAGAAAGCGAATTCGAGCAATTCGTTGTATGAATTCGAAATGGGATGAAAAGCAGCGGAAACTGCTCGCAATATCAACCAAATATTTGGCTGGGGGAACGTCAACGAACGTTAAAAATGAAGATCTTTTTAGGGCAACAAGATCGACCAACCAGTATATCGTTGAAAAAAAACGGGTAAACAATACTAACTTTAATAAAACCTTGTTTCGCTCTTCTTTTTTTTACTCTTTTTATTCCAGAAAATAAATTCCGTTGATTCTCGTTTTTACCCCTCTCCACCACCACCACTACCACTATCACCACCAAATGCATTTGTAATTTAATTGTCAGTGTCTTAAAATTGGCAAGATATTCATTTTGAGGTCTGGATAATAACAATGAGGTGCTGTCATCATTGACAAGATTCTCTATTGATCGACGGTATAACATAAACTAAGATGGCTGTAGAACAATCTTGCTGCTACATACGGCACCCGGTATTCCCGGGTGGTCATCCATCTGGGTAATAACCAGGCTCGACATCGCTTAACTTTAGTAATCCTACCAGGAGTAGTAATCATTTTTCAAGTAATCAGTATTAGAAACCATAAACCAAAATCTGTCACCCAAACTGTCAAGATAGGTTTCTTCAGTGTTCAAGTTTGTCAAGATGGCTATATATGTATGTATATACGTACGTTCGGATAAATGCTCCTGGTAAGATCACTAAAGTTAAGCAATGTCGAGCCTGGTCATTATCCAAATGGATGACCACCTGGAAATACCAAGTGCTGTATGAAGCTACAAGATTTTACTGCAACCGTCTTAGTTTATGTTACACCGCCGATCAACAGAGAGTCTTGCCAAGCTGGGACCGGACTGGGCACCCGGCCCCTTTCTCAAGCGCCAGTAACTCTTTTAAGGACACGTGACAGTATGCTCTCCTCGGAGTCACCATGGACGTATTCGAGTTGCAGTAATCAAGTATGTATGTATCACGCATACAGACAGCACCAGGGAGATACAAGGTTGAAAATATAAACAATATTATATCTAAAAAATGAAATCTCTTCTTCTAAATTCCTCTCTAAATAAGTTTTAGTTTTTGTTCAATGTGCAATTTGAGTTTATGCTAAAATGATTCCTTAGTTTGTGTCAAGCAACCTCCAAGCTTGTTTTCCAGTTGTCTCAGCCCAACAAAAGGCGAGTGAAGTGACTGAATAATTAATAATCCCTATCACTAATTTTTTGATTGATCACCCCTACACGGCATGCCGCTAAAAGACGTTTGTCACGTGATGGTTTCAATTTAGAGGCCAATAAATAAAGACAATGCCTTATCTGAGAAATTCGGCCAACTTGGTATTTGATAAAGGAATAATAAATTAATTGATGGTTTTTATTCCCAGAAAGATGAGAACACATTTTGGTGTTATTCTACATCCCCGGATAAAGTGTCTCTTTTTGAGGATCCTATTTACTTGAACTCCCACGAGAGCAAGCAATGACAAAAGGTCGTTGTTAATTTGGGATTCCTGTTCGGGAGCTCTTAAAAAATGGCTCCTGTCCCAGCAACCAGGGTTGCGAAGGCGTCAGGGCAAGCCTGACCAATCCCTTCTAGTGCGATGGGGCGTACTGCTTCGGGGCATACTGCTCCCCTGAGACTGAGCCGGGTAGATCTTTGAAGTCCAAGGACAAATCTTAGGTCTCTTATGTTTAGCAATGCCGAGCTTCAGTATCCCTTATCGGTTACGGCATTGTACCGGTGCACCCGGACTGATCAACCTCTCGGCCCAAAGGCCGTCAAAGTGCAGATAGAACACTTAGATCATGACAAAAAGCCCGATTGTGAGGTCAAGTTTATGTATTTGCATCCCTAGGACTATATATAAGACATGAAGTCGGATTAAAGTGGGATCCCACACGTTCGAAAACGTGCAGGCACAGGGTGGAATGAACCTGCGTCCTTGCGAATGATTTCGCAAGGACGACGGGACAAGCTGGAATTTGCTCACCGGACGAATCCTGTTGTCCAAGGGTCCCTAAGTCTTCGCACATGATTTCGCAAAGTCATCAGGGCAAGCTTGACTTGGTCCACAGGACAGATCCTATTCACGCTCTCAGGACGAGCCTCATTGTGCTGGTCAGTGGTTCCGGGATGGGGGACAATCCCGAATAATGATCAGCCTGTCAACCTGAGAGCATAAAAGAATGGATTCAAGACTTTGATTTTTAGCCAAGAGGCCGAATGTGAAGTCAAGGACCATTTTACTCGCACTCCCACGAAGAGCGAGATGTGACACTGAGTCGAGTTTAACGTCGAATGGAGTACCCTCAAATATAGCTCCAGCCGACGCAACTAAGGTCACGAGGCGTCGGGACAGGTCCCACCTCTCCTTCCTAGTGCAGTCGGACAGCGCTGCCCCGAGGCAAACTGCTTTACCGCAGCTGGGCCGAGTAATAATGGGGGAACCCGAGGACGAGTCCAAAGGTTCCCAGTGCACTTAACAATGCTAAGCTTCAGTAGTCCTCGTGGGCTACGGCATGCACCTGCGCACCCAGTCTTGATCCTCACCCGCCACGCAATCTCCGGCCCATTCGGCTGGCAAGCGTTAGTACCGACTCCTTGGGCAATGCCGTGAAACAGATACTACACTTTGATCCAGGTCAAAAAGACCAGAAAAAAATGAGGGGTTTATTTGTCTACACTCACCGGAGCGAAATGTGACACAAGGTCAAGGCTTAACGTGGGAAAATGGAGCACCTCATCAAAAAAAATAGCCCGACTCGACTCTGGTTGCTATAAGCAACCAAGGTTGCGAAAGCGTCAGGACGAGTCTGACCTGTCTCTCTTAGTGCAACGGGACAGCGCCAACCCGGGTGAGTTGCTTCCCTGCAGCAGGGCCGAGTAATAGAAAGGGAACCCTTAGCTTCCCAATGCGCTTAGTAATACGCAATCTCAGTGTCCCCTCATAGGCTGATGCATTGTACCTGTGCACTCGGTCCTTGATGCTCACCACAACTCTATCTCCGGCCCATTCGTCAGGAGGGCGTCAGTTACGGTGCCTCAGGCTATGCCGTGGAACAGATACCACACTTCGATCCATAACGAAAAGCCAGAAAAAAGGTGGGGTCAGCGATGACGCAAACAACAAATTGAAAAAAAAATATCACCATTTTCTTGTATGAGGTGCAAATAATGAATACTAACGTCGTGGATTCAGGGGGGGTGCCCTTCTGCTCTGACAAATCACAAATGAATTTTATTTAGATATCTAGATGAAGAAATAATTATTATTAGAAGACCCAAATAATTCTGGGTAAACATAAATGTACCTGAAAACCAAAATAAATATCATTTTGTTTTTCATCTAATAACAAGTAAGACGTTTTCATGTATCCACCCCTGTACAAGATTTTGTGTTTGTGTGTGTGTGTGTGTGTGTGTGGTTACCTCCACCCTTTATGTTCTATGATTGAAAGATATGTTCATCTCTTCGTTCTTTAAATGATGTTTACTGTATAAACCAAATACGACACACAAACAAGTAAAAATGTCTTCGCTGATGCGTGCAACGTGGCTTCAATTCAGTGTGAATACAACCTTCTGTTTCTTATGTTTCCATCCGAGACTTTCGTGAGACACATGTCTTTGTTCAAGATTCGACTGTTTGCATTGTGCACCCAAACCCTCCTCGTTCCTTCATATTTTTTTCCCTTTTCCAGCCGAGCAAGAATAGTCGCGTGTCATTCCACTAAACCTTAACGTTTCGCCCCCCCCCAGTTTTTTTATTATGGATGTTAGTTGCCTGCTTCAAGGACATAAAAATATATCACTAGTTTAAGCCACTCGCTTCTCCCTCACAAGCGTGCATAACGTACAACCAAGTCGTTTCGTGCCGTCATCTTTGTAGCCTTATCAGAACGGTGTGAGCTATTAGGAATGAAACGCAGACTTCCAGAAGTTACTGTACCCCGAAACATGGCTAGTCAACTTGACATCTTCTCGATATATGCTAAACGGAAAAAAGAGCGAGGATTCATTTACACAACCTTCTCTTTCTATGAGCACCAAGTCACACCAATGCATTCATGTAGAAAGGGAGAGAAAAAAACTCCCTTTCTTGTTGCTTTTTTTAGTTTCAAAGCCAATCAATAAAAGAGAACATGTGTTGTGTATTTGTACATATGCGTCTCCCTTCACTAATATGCAAACATGCCTACATTTACAGCAATAAATATGAGGATGTCTGGCGTTAAGCGATAGTTACCAGCCTCGTCTCGCTAGAATATAAAATCGTGTTAAGAGTTCCATCTACACAGGACGCACCACTCAGTGCCAGTCAAACCTGAGCCGATTAATGACCGTTTAGTTCTCGCAGTAAAAAAAGTGGTTATAAAGTTGTCTGGCTGACCATTACTTCTGAAGCAGGTTCAATCCTCACAGGATGCTGAACATTTATATCCTTGTACCAAACTAATTTGGCCACTGCATTACCGACGGGCTGTTTAGCATATATATATATATATCCTAATCCAAACGACTACTTTCACACCAAATGGTTATTTGAGCCTTTGCATTACCGGCTGCAGTCTAGCTCAATGGTGAAAGTATCGCAACGTTCAAACAGTTTCCCTATCGATGGCAGGTCCGATTCCTGCTGCAGCTCCATTTCTTTAATTGTTTATTCTGTTTACGTTGTCTACGGCGAGTGATTCATTAACCGTGTAATGATGGGAGATCATCTCAAATGAGTTTCTATATAATATAACACAATCATTCCATTAGACCATATATGTCTATTCCTTGATACATAACGATGAAAGAGACTTATAGACCGAGAATAAACGAGATAAGTACGTATATATTAAGTATATTTAGAAATTGAGAAATGATCCGACGGAATGATTATAAATTGCATTATATTATATTGAAAGTCGCTTTAATGTAGCGTTGCTCTTACCATCAAACAACTGCCGATATTGCAAAGGGCCTAATAACTGTCTCGACCCCAAATTCCCATTTTTACTTATTCACGGTCAATATCTACTCTATTTGTTTCTTTCAGCGCGACAATTATGTTATTAAGAAATGGATATATGACCCGACGAACAGATTATTAATTGCGTTATATTATATTGAAATTCATATTTAATCGTGTAATGACATTTTCTTTAATAGTTTATTCTATTCTCGGTCAAGTGATGTATTAATCGTGTAATGACGTGAGATCATTTCAAATAAGAGTTTCAATATAATTCAACGCAATTTATAATCATATATATATACACACACATATATATATATATATATATATATATATATATATATATATATATATATATATATATATATATATATATATATATGAACAGCCATTCTTCATTCATACATTCTGGTTAAATACCAGACATGTGTATGAATATGCATGTACACGCATGTAGATATGTATGTGTATCCAAGCATATACATATATATTCATGTGTATAGGTTATATGTATTTTCCATGTGCATAGGTACTTAGCTCAACTAAGTAAATGTAAGGCACCCAGTGAGGGTCAGGCTTACTACGCAGTATGAACAGTCTTAGATTCGCCTATAATCCATTATATGCACTAATAAACATACCTTGACACACAGACAGACACGTTCAAGACCTCAAACCCAAGTGAGCTTATGCAGTCAAACATAACCTATTTCTCTGTTTCAATTCTCTTCTCATTACCCTTCATTCGACTTTGGGACCCGTTTAGACAATAACCCAAGATAAAATTCTACGCAGATTCCTATTTGCCCGCATGAAAGTTGCTGGTCTCCGTCAGTTTGTACTGTGTAGTAAGCCTGGCCCTTACTGGGTGTCCCTCACTCACTAAGTTGAGCTTATTTAGTACCTATACGCATAAGAAGTACTTATAACCTATTCACATAAAAATATGCATGTATTCATACACCTGATATAGGTCATCATCATCATCAGTCTTTGCACGTCCGTTGTTGGACATAGAACTACCCCAGAATCCACCAGATTTCTCAATCATGGGCGTCGCTGAGCCAGTATTTTCTAAATTTGTTTAGTTCATCTCTCCATCTTTTATTCTGTCGGCCTCCGTTTCGCATGTGATTTCTGGGGATCCTTGTTGTGAGTCGAGATGACCATCGGTTGTCTGTCATTCTTGCAACATGACCTGCCCATTGCCATTTGAGTTTTCCAATAGATTCTATGATGTCTCGAACTTCTGTTTTCTCCTCGATATATTCTGCTGTCTTGCGATCTCTCTATGTGAGGTTGAGCATGATTCTCTTACGTGCACGCTGCATGCTTCTCAGTTTGCAGGTCTGTCTTTTGGTTAGGTTCCATGTTTGAGCTCCACGAGAGACTATCGGGAGGATGCATTGGTTGTATACCCTTCTTTATAGGATTAATGGGATCGTCTTGTTTTTGAAGGTTGAGCTTGTTTTACCAAAGACTTGCCACCCTGGGGTGATTCTTCGCTTCACTTCTTCTTCTTTTTTGGGTTTCATGGAGATTCGCTGTCCTAGGTAGATGTAATAGTCTACTTTCCCCAGTTTTGCATCTTCGATTTTGACAGTTATGTCCTTATTCTCAATGTGAGTGTTGCGCATGATTTTTGTTTTATGTGTAACCTGACATAGATGCTTCTTTCCAAAAGGTACTGGGACATGTAAGAAGAAATGAATGAAGGGAAATGAAGAAAAAAAAACGAAATAAAACAAGGTTGGCTGCGCTAGGGTTAAACTCCCTTGCTTCATCAAAATCTAAAAAGTAAACAAAATCCAAAAACTACGCGTCTCATTTCAACTCTTTTATTAGCAGTTCCTGTAAATGGGATTTACAAACATTAACAAAACGAGCCGACCCGAGTTAGACTTCAGGAAGTGAATTTGTCATCAGTTTTTGTGTACGTCACTGTGTCACAATTATCACTTATGCAAGATATCACTGTTTTTTTTTGTTTTTTTTTTGTTTTGTTTTTTGTTTTTTTTTGTTGCTGTTTTTTTTTTCATTTTTGTCTGGTCATTGTCATCCGTCATGGTTGTTACATATGAAAATAAATTTAAAAAAATAAAAAAAAATCAATAGCCAGAGTTAGATAACTAATAAAAAGGGATGTGCGTGGTCGAAAACAAAATAAGAAGGACTCTGTACCATATGTGGACAGATCAGTATTCATGGATTTTTTTGCTAAAACTGTTGCAGTTATTATTATGTAAGGCTGAAGATGGATGACATTATGCTCTTAGTTGGGCGTTGGTCGAGGGGCCATAAACAAAATTAAACGCAAGCCAGGGAGATAAAGATTGCATTATGAGTCTACTTTATCAATTAGATTAAACCAGGCCAGGCACAAGTTCATATTCCTAAAACAGGATCGAACTTGTTGTCTGATGCTAATGTTGCTATGTTAGGCTGAGTGGTCGGAGGTTGGGGGTACAGGAGACCAAGGTTCAGGTGTCAGAGGAAGAGGGTTTGCACTGCCTCTATTAAGGGTCGCTACAAAACAAAACAAACGCTCACCTCAACTTTGTAGATCAGACAAAAACAGCGAACAACTTTATTGCTTTAACCACTGGGGAGCAGCTGACGATATTTCTTGCAAGAAATTTCTTTGTCCCGAGTCTTCTTACTTAAACAGTGTGTGTTTGTGTTCATTTTGTGTACGCATATGTTTGTGTGCGTGTGTCTGTATTTACCGTTTTTTCCTTAAAAAAAATGATGATGCCATATATTGCACTAGCAAATCACCTTTTTAGATTTATGATAATCACTGCAGGGCGATCTAACATTGAAAGGGTTTACTTCATTCAGTCTTCGCCACAACACCCTCATTATATTTGGTTACCTAATACCTACTGAATAGGATGCACCTGCACCTGCACCCAGACATCCTCTCAGGGTGTGCACCGTGCACTTGCACAACTAACATTCATAATCACGTGTTTTTGTTGGTGAGGTTCGAGCGCATGAAGGGCTCTTTCTAAATCCTCCATACGCAAGGCTTTGAGTGTGACGGTGATTCTCTAACCGGGGTCACTTGGCTCCCAAGGTAGTAATTCCCTAAGAGGAGGTGTATTTTAGACGAGGCAGAAGTTGGAAAGAATTTCAGTCAGGAGAAGAACGTATGATGGAAAGAATAACAATGGAATTTCACTTGAAGACAATTCAAATGGATGGGGGAGGGATCCACTACAGTATGGGAATACAATAAACAAAGAAAAGGGCAATTCGAAGATTTTTTTCAAGAAAAAAATTAGAAGATACAAACTCATATATATATATTACTGGATGGGACAATGGAAAGTCTATAGCCACACTGAAGAGATGTAATACATCGAAACAGCTGTCTGAGGATGACACAATAATTAATGCTCCTCTTGAGCACTCTTTAAGTGAGGTAACTAATTCATTGTAAGCTCATGCAATGCTCTTCCATAGGAATAGAGAACTCCGGTGGATGAGGAATTTATGCGTAAATAAATATATATCGCTTAAATTCAGCCTCAATGACCGTCCAGTTCCGCAGCTCAGCGGCAGGATATGGGTCTCCGGATCCGAAGCGAAGGTTTCAATCCTGCCTTGTGGTACAGGATGGGATAATCGAAAGTCTATAACCACACTGAAGAGATGTAATACATCGGAACAGCTATCCGTGGATGACACCATATTTATATATATATATATATATATATATATATATATATAGGAATATTTCTTTAATTGTTTATTCTATTTATGCTGTCTAGGCCTACTAGCATATTCAGCGTGTAAAAACGGGATGCCAGTTCAAATAGAGTTTCAAATGTATAAAAAGATAATTATATATATATATATATATATATATATAATTATCTTTTTATGCATTTGAAACTCTATTTGAACTGGCATCCCGTTTTTAGAGAGAGAGAGAGAGAGAAAGGCAGATAGGAAGCGGTGTACAGACAGACAGACAGACAGAGACAACGAAACAGGCAGAGATATTAGAAAGAATGAGAAAAGAGAGATACGGAGATATAGAGACAGAAAGACCGAAAGGCAGACGAACAGAGAATGAGCAAAGAGAGACTGAAAGAGATACATAGGCAGACAGAGACAGAGAGACAGGCAGACAGAAAGAGATACACAGAGAGACAGACAGACAGAGACAGAGAGATAATTAGAAAGAATTAGAAAAGACAGACAGAAAGAAAGAGATAGAGAAAGCGGATTAAATCTTTTCTCCTTTCAATATATTTTTCCAAAATAGCTGAGAGCACTCTACAAAACGCTGCTCTAAAGCGAGGCACCAGTTCACATCGTTGTATAATAACCAGTCGGACCTTAAGTAGCTATCTCTGCCTATGAGATTGTAATGTTTGATTGCATTGTATGTATGAACTTTTATAAGTATGTAAGTAAGTATGTACTCGTATAACTCGAGAACTACGTATCTTAGACAAAAAAATAAACTAAAACCAATTCCAGTGCGTCTCAATCTACGTATAACAAACATTTTATGTCTTCAGGGGAGATGTTTCTTATTTTATATTATTGCGAAACGAGAGGAACAACTCCAGAAATTTAATCCAGAAGAACAACACCAAAATTTTAATCAAGGGAACATATAGAATTTCAAATTTGTTGGAGTTTTTTTTTTTTTGAGTTTTATCTGTCCACTAGGCGGCCTTTCTACAGGAACTGAAAACAATCCGAGAGGGTTTTTCAGCTGGTATTTAAATAAAATCACATTTCGTAGAGAGAAATGATATTGTCCTTATGTCAGATCGTGGAAAGATCAGACGTCTTTGTCTGTTATCATTGACATGTTCTTTTTCTTTTTAAATCAGAATCAGTTGATTACCGAATAGTCCCTCGTTGAGATAATTAATTACTTCAAAAACACGATCATCAATTCTGTACATGGGCGTACAAGCCAAGGGCAAGTATCCCCCTCTCAATTACGGTAAAACGTGTCGAATTTTGGGAAAATCTGTGTAATTCAGGCAAAACTGCGTAAAAAATTCAAGCAAATCACGTCTTTGTCCCCACTCCCTCCGAACAAAAAAAAAAGTTCCCATACACCCATGATGCAATTCCCGAGAAAGTTGCTCTTTTTGGTTTTTCTATTCGTTTGTTTGTTTTTCACCGAAGTAATCTATATTATGATAAATAAAGTGTCCGCACAATCTCGTCCGTCACACTTTAAATATTTAAAAATTCATGTTTAAATCGGTGGGGGGTCGAGAAAAGGTTCTGAGAAAGGAATTGCATAACAAAAACCGTAAAGAGTGGGGAGAGAAGCAGGATATGGGCGTGTATAAGGATAAGGGGTGAAACATAAATCGCTCAGGGGGGAATAGCTGAATTTGACCGTCAAGAAAAGAAGGATGAGGAATTAAAGATTAAGTGAAATTGAACTCTATGTGAGCAGAAGATTTGGTTAAGCGCCGGGGGTTGGTTGTTTAAGGTAACCCCCCTAGGTTTTTTCAGATCAGTGCTTTAGTTGTCCATCTTAATAGAGACTGTTAGCAACGCAACGCGTATTTTCTCGGGTTTTCTCCTTGTTATATTTTAGACAATGGATGTACTTATCTGATTAAAAGCTTTCTACTCTGTGCATTTCCACAAAAGGTTGTAGAAAGTAGATTGGCAGATTCGAAACTTATTTGACGTCTCTAGACATTAATCTTGTGTTTAGATAACGAAAATTCATTTGTTAAAACCTTTTAAAATTCAAACTGCTGGCTTGGGCGAAGATACTTCTATGGAATATTGACTCCTGTGAAGTGTACATGTGCCAGAAAAGTTTTGTTTTATTTTTATTAGTCACTAGCGGTTTATGTAACCCGTGATATCACAAGTAGGATTTATTAAAAATACTTCACAACTACGCGCAACTTCCCTGTTTTCCTTTAGTCATTTTTTACCCTTTACGAGCAGTTCTGTTTTATGTTTCAAGTTATTAGGAAACACAAATACGGTGGCGATCAAAGATATACTAAATCATACTCCCCTCCGCTTCCGATAACCTTATTCCATCTACCAGCAATTTTTTCGATGCCAGATTTATAAAGGTCCTTCCATTATGACCTGACATGAGAAACTGATTTTCTTGATGTTAGTTTCTGTACATCAAAATGATTTCACAAACAACTAAACAAATGATAGTCAGAGCAAGCTCCTGGGAGCAAGGCAGATGAATCATTTACACCAGCCGTACGCCTCGATGAGATATTTTTACGTTTCTAGACATTAATTCTGTGTTTAGACGAGCATTATCGTGATAGAGGCTAACCCCTTTCTCTTCACTAAGGATAGTTGTTTTCTACGCAAAGCTGTTCTCATACGCCAAACTTGCTGGAAGTAAACTTCGGTCGTGACTGGTTATCGTTTAAAAGTGTGTAACGAACGATTCTTTGCATGTACCACCGAATATTCAACAAGACTTTCTTTGGGGGAAGGTCGCCTCTCGGTTAGAGCACAAGTCAGTCACTGCGACTGTGTATGTGTTCGTATTTGTTTGTGTGTTTGTGTGTGTGTGAAGGTGAGAGTAGAGTTCCATATACAAATAGCAATGTTAATTATTTACAATGACGAGACTGACTGGAGTTGCTCATGTTCAAATATCACCCTAGATTATCGTTAACTTCTGCTTCAGAACCCTTGAACATAATGCAAAACATAGGCAACGAGGAATGAGAGAAAGACTTTTCATTTCATTTCATTACTTCAAAGTGCATTGCTGGATCTTTAGGGGTTTTTTTGGGGGAGGGGGGACTGAGACCGAAATGTTTTATCTATTGATTTTTTTCTCGAGCAAAGTTCGGTGGGGAGCGGGGGGCGTATAATGACAATGATTTTGTTATTGCCATATTAGTGGGAAATGAATTGTTTTTCACAATGTTAAGCACCGTCGTCAATATTTGTTACGTTTACCTATGTTAATATCATCAAACGGGATCTTTTGTTATTACAAAAAATATACTAGCTGCGCAGAATATACGTGGGGAAACTTTCCCAAAGCCAATAAGTTGCAATATATGCTTGAACTTATAGCAACCATGTTTAAGCTAACTATACTTTTCTTTCTAAATCTACCTTTTCATTGGTTGGACAGTAATGACTGTCTCCGATGATCAATGGTTGCAAATGTGTCAAGTCAAGGGATATGTGTGTGCACGTATATATGCATACATATATATATATATATATATATATATATATATATATATATATATATGTGTGTGTGTGGGGGGGTGAGTGTGTGTGTGTGTAATATATATGATATCAAAAATATTGATATAGATAAAGATGTTGTTTACTTGCAAAAATTGATAACTTTAAAATAATTTTCTTGAATATTTCATCCCGTATTTGATGGCGTATAAGAAATCTCTCCCTCCCCCCCCCCCAAATTTCTCAAAATGAAGACGTAACCTTCGTTCTTCCCATATTTGCCAGAACATAAGAAGGGGTTGTTTTGTTTTTTTCAATGGGAGATAAGTTTGAGAAATCCAGGGAAATACGACTTTTTTTTTTCAATATTCCCTGCTGAAATGAGGGGAGTCTTATTTGCCATCACATATGGTACTTTGAAGAATAGGTTTTATATACCGCGTAAGTAATCAAGGATAGCATCAAAATATGTGCACTTGCAACTACTTACACCCACTTAATACATATAAACATATAAACACTTTTCAAACACTTTATTCCTATATACACGTATGCAATACCATACAAACATATATATACATACATACAAGTATATACACACTAAGAAGCGTGCAGTCACAAGTCATGTGCATAATTACATAGTTTACTTCACACAACGTACGTACACTTGCGTCAATGCGTTTACGTCAAAGCACACGCGTACACACACTTCACAAGAAGAAAGGAGTAGCCCCCCCCTTTTTTTAAATGATTCAATCCAATAATATAGTGACTCATTAGTTTGTGAGTGGACCAACTATTGTGAGTGGACCAATTATTCATCTCGAGAGTCAATTTTCAGCACCATCTGCCAGGTGAGTACGGACGATAAAAAAGGGTCGAAGAAAGCCAGGCTGCAAGCAAACAAAAAAAAACAAAAAAAAAATTGAGTGAAATGAAGGGAGGAAAAGGAAGGGAATAGCAGCATCAGGAAATGTAAACTCTTAATATTAATATAACAGTTGCAAGGCCGTCCTGCCACCCTAGTATTTACCCGATCTCCCACCATCGCTGGGGGTAAGGGCCTTCGGCTACGACTGACTGATTACGCCAACCATTATAACGTTCATCGTTCTGTCTACCCATTCAGTTGTTTGCCCAGCTATCCTTCCAGCCAATCCGAACGCTACCCTCAATAACAGCTGCCTCTTGGCCGACACCCTGTAACTTTTTTTTTTTTACAAAAAGACCATTCGGACATTACTCACATCCTTACATGAAATGGAGGTTCTTGGCGTTTCCATAAGGTCCATTGTTCGGACATGCGCCCTCCCCAAGTAAGTGTAAGACGTGATGACTCACTTTTGGTGACGAATACCGCAACTTTTTCGTCTCCTATCCATTTAGTAATCAACTAATTTGTTCAGAACATTCTTTTTTGAATCGAATGAAATGCAATTTTTTTTTCTGATTAGATTAATTAAGTACCTGATTAAATTGATTTTTTTTTTACATCAGAAATGTTTTCATCATACTACCAACCCTATTTACAATCACCGTTAGAAGACGTTAGAAAACTCCGATAAAAAGAATGAGCCAAAAACAGTTACTGCTTTAAGTTCATATCTACGGTAACAGTTCCAAAAATTCTGGATATCTACTTTGGCAGCATTTATTGTATTGAATGCCAACATCTGTTCGTCGTACAATGTTCTTTATCAATAATACATGAGTTGCAGGTCTCCTCCACTAATTATTGGCTACAACCGAAAACAGTACCCTCAAGGGTTGCTCATGTAGGCTGTTATTCGTGTTTGACCCAATGTTTTCCTTGTTATCCAGCCAGCAATCATTGCAAGACTATTCGCTCTTACTAGAATTTGAACGTTTCCAGACAGATTGGTCAATGTTTGACAAGTGGCATAAATTTGGAAACTTAATATTGTCGATTCGATATTGTTTGATTTTCGGTCAATTGATCCGTTACGGCCAAATAGCATTTGACATTCTGGTTCTCGCACGATCACAGAAGTTGAGCCACGTTGATCCTTGTCAGTACCTAGGTAAGTGATCATCTAGGATTACCAAGTGCCGTAAGCAGCAAGGGATCATGTAGAGAGTTTCCTCTGGTGATCCTGGTAATCCTCATGAGAATGAGGCCGATCTCTACACCGTTCATTAACGCATTTCAGAGGCTTCTCCCTACCCCTCGCACACTCTGACTGGCCTGGGCACGAGCGACAAGGAATGAATGAATTAATTGATCGGTTAGGCTTTGTTAAAAGAACTCTCCACGTAAACTATTCGACACTCAAAAACGACTACTTTATCATTTTATTACGTACACTAGCATAGTACCAGTCACAAATGACGAGATTATTGCCAGTTAAAAGCTCACGAGTATACAGGTTCCCCATCTATCCGGAAATACAGCAATTTGTACGTCGAAATGACGAAAAGTGAAGAGGCAATTACCATTGATTCACATGAGAAAATATTTTCAGCGTTCCTAGACCGAAAAAAAATGGCTAAGATGTTTTATCAGCCTGAATAGCCCAAGGTTGTGACTGCAGGAGGTATAGAAGACTGGGGTTCGTGTGCTTTGTGTACAACGATATTTTTGTACTTCGCCTTTTTTTAAAAAAGCGAAAAAAAAAATGGCGTAAAGCAAATTTTCGAAAAGTAGGGACAACCTGTAAAAAGTGGACAAGGAAATATATCTACTTTTATACGGAAGAGTTCGTGGATACGGATAGTTCATTATATAAATTGATGGATCAACATTTGTGCCAATGATCACAGTACTCAGTGCAATCTGCCAAGATTTAACGTATCGTTTCCCTGCCCCATACCGAAGATCAGAGTATAATATCAGTGCAATCATAGAAAAGTGTTACACACATATACATACGCTGATATGGTGAAAATTCATATAGACGATTAGGAAAAGGCAATGACTCAACATAGTCAGCGAGATGAGAAAAATGAAGGGGAAGCCTCTCAGTGCTGGAGTTATGTATATTGTAAGTGGGACTGAGGTCATCAGTGGATGGCCAGAACATGTTTTGGATGAGGGTTTGCATATCTATTATCATGCTACGTTGTACGGAGGATAGGCACGTATATAACAGCATGATTAGAGTTGGATTCTTTTGCTTTTCTGTGTAAGGCGAATTTGTGTACCATGCGTGCGCTGTGTTCATAGATGGACTTACTAGTTACCTCATATATAAGTTGGAACGTATAGCACATACATGTATGATCAAAGAATATGTCGGAAAGCATAGCACAAACATATAATCATACAACAATACATCCATATAAAATGCAACCCTATAAATAGTACGCAACCATATAATAGTACATGTCTAACTAGTATGCAGACAGCATGCATACAACTATACCCAGAGCAGACATAGTATCCATGCGATACCGAACTGTATACATAAAATATCTAATCACCTGTGCCGGAATGCATAGTATACACCAATGCAATGTATACCCATATGATGCATTAGCGTATACACAGTTTATGATCATACAATGGAACATATAAATTCATTAATATACTAAAAATAGTCATACACTAGTATAAATCAATTCTGTTACACATACAATTTATATTTAATCGTCCACACAGGTTGTACAGTGCACAATAGATGTGTTCCCAAACCAACAATGTCCTTCAAAAGGGCAAGTCAGGGTATTTCCTCTTTCCGGTACTTCTGGGCGTTTCACTGATGTAGATTTGGGTGAAGTTGTTGCACGCTATTTGGTATATGCTTGTCCCAAGGGGAAAACAGCTCAATTGTTTCCGGATTATGTCATGGATAGTTTTTGAAGTTTTAGTCGCAATTTGTAGGCCTAATTGGACGCTTGGTGAACGTGGTGGTTGTCAGGTTCGTTGGTAGGATTTTGTATCTAACGGTTTTGTTGTTGGTGGGTGTGGCGTTGTTCGTTTCGGTCTGGCATGTTTTGATGAGGTGGATTATGGGCACCTTTCATCTGGCCTTTTATATGAAAGTGTGTGTGTGGGGGGGTGGAAGTTATATGATTTTTATTTCTTTTCGTAAAGATTGGGGGGACTTCATATCCTTAGGGCTTGTAGGTAGAAGCCAATAATTATTCCAGATTTTGTTCCGGTGTTGTGCTGCCAGTTGAAGTGGACGTGGTCATTTTAGTTGGTGGATATACGGTCAAGGTTGAGGAAGGGGAACTTTATTGTGGCTGAATTAGGGTGAGAGGCTATTGTATCTGCGCGCGCGTGTGTGTGTGTGTGCATCCTTACGTGTGTGTGTGTGTGTGTGTTTGTGTGTGTGTGTGTGTTTACCCTTCCTCAACCTTGACACAACTTGGCCTTCTCAAACCAACACACAGATAAGAATCACTATTCCTTGGCCCGTCTCTCTGGATTCTGGGCGGTTCTCATTCTCGGTCCGTCGAAGCTGTCTCTGGTGAAATATCACCACAAATATAAATAAATAGCTTATAGTCGTATTTAACTCGGTTTCCAGATAGTCCTTTTTTTACCATATATATATATATATATATATATATATATATATATATATATATATATATATATATATATATATATATATTTGTTGGTAGAGAATCGTTTTTCTGTTTAATTAGTATTCTTAAAGCTGATATCATAAGTTGGTTTGCATGCAATCTGAAATTAAAACCGACACAACGGATTTAATATTCACATGGGCGAACATTCAATAGAAATGTCATGAAGTCATGTCTGTTGTTATACTTACTGATCCGTCATCGCTAAAAAACGTCTTTAGGGTAACCTACGTATGTAAGCCCTGTTTCAAAAAATAGATATGTAATATGAAATAATGTCAGTATACAATACACATAAAACCTTACATAAAATGACAAACTATGTGTATTGCAAAGACTATATAAAAAAAGGGAGGTGGTGTTTGATCAACACTGTTGAAGTGCCATGTTAATACAACTGTTTTATTTTTTAAATCCCCAAAACGGTTACATGGTAAACAACTGATGATCTCAACAAGAGACAATTTATACATTGAACCATGATAACAACGTATAGGTAAAACAGGGAAAAAACACTGAGGAAAATCACATAAATTGCGTTGACAGATATTGGGAAATGAGTGACTTCAGTGACACAAAAAATCTGTTAAATTTTTTTTAATGTTTAGCGTTTGAAGCTGTAAAGCTTTCTAGACTAACGCTCCCTTATTTAGGGTTGGGCACTCTTTTAGGGAGGTAACTCGTCCATTATAAGCTTCGGCAATGCTCTTCCAAATTAGGAATAGAGCACTTTGGTGGATGGGGAATTATGGGTGAGTGAATATATCGCTTAAATTCAACATTACATATATATATATATATATATATATATATATATATATATATATATATATATATATATATAATTTTTATTTACGTGCTATTGGTGATGATGAGATGCAGTTTTAGGAAACCAACTTGTGCAACTGGATTAAATAAGAGTAAAAGAGACTTGCAAAGCATCTCTTCGCTGTGTCTCAAGTCAACAATTGTGGATTATTAATAGCAAGACAATGTTCAAGGTGCCTGATCATGGTATAAGCTCAGAGAATGATCGTTCATGTCTTTATAAAGGGTGGGAAAATCTCACTTTGTCAATCCATTCTTTGTGAATAGTTACAAACTGTCCGAATTCCCGCCTCTAACCCATATTGACATTTACTAAGCTTACTTAGCGCAATAAAGAAGGGGACGGTGTATAGATTGCGCAGCGTCAATTGATGAAGACTTACTTTCCTTTAAAATCAGCATCCAAACTTTAGTTTCTATCAGGTCTTGAACTCTGATCACTGGCGCTGGTAGAAGTTACAGAGAAAATTCCGACATCAAGCAGGTTTCACTTCATTTTAATAGCTTACTAGATAGGTTGGAATAGACAAGGAGACAGACAGATAGATAGATAGATAGATAGATAGATAGATAAAATTTCCTATTATTTTCCCTCCTTAGGACCTGTATTGGGCTAAGCTCACTTACTTCAGCTAGCAAAGAAGTCCCACCTGCAGAGAAGAGTTGTTCATATGAAAATCCAATCCGAAGAAAGCCGCGGAATGAATCGATCTAAAAGTTGTATTAACATCGAAGATGATATGAAGATATTGGATAGTCCAAATAAAGGTTGGTATGAGTTAAGTAAATTTGGCCTTACTTAGTCTGTCAAAATACTACAAAAGTAATAATGTTTTTGGAGGCGGTCGAACTTACCACACCAGCGAATGATACGCATGAATGGTTTGATAATACTTTTCTCATGTAAGGCACAATGTACAGAGTAAATACTGAAATTCGCCCAAACAAATTTTAGATCGAGAATCTTGAAAGTCAGTGGTCGAAACATAAAATTCCATTTTTTAGGGCTGATGTTACTGTACCGATTTTCATCCAATCATTACAGATTACTTGAGTAGAAAACGCAAAGATTACGTCATAATTGAATTGTCTATTTATAGTAAACACATCGTTAATGAGAGGAAGTTCAAAATAATTTGGAAGCCATACTAAGAGCCTATGATTAGGGTAAAAATAACCAAATTACTCCAATCATCAATATTCACTATATCTGCTTACACGTTAAATGTACTCACAGATCATTTTACGTCATAGTTCTCGTAGAAACAATGTAAATTTCAGCGTACGCTTACTTCGTATATACGCTGTTGGTATTTTCTGTATCACTATAAATGTAATAATTAGAGTGGATGATTTTTTTTTAGATATAATCATTTTTTTATATGATATATAATATATATATATATATATCTTTTATATAATAAATTTCTTACATATGATGAATTTTACCCATGATATGTAATGATACGCTACGTAAAATTATTTATATTCCAGTCTTTAAACACATGCTTGGGCTCTCTGTTGCTATTAAATAAATCATTTTTCATTGGCCTGGGTCACTTAAATGTGAAAGATGATATATAACAATACTTGAAATTTCGAGTAATGATTAATAGTTTTCCGTAAAATACATAGTTATAATACGCTTGGGGCTTTCATTGTGGTGTAAAGAGTAAACGTCGATATCGAAGGGAAATACAACAATTCGAATCAAATATTATTTATCACCCGTGGAAAAAATTCATGAATGTATTTGAATTTCTGTGAGATGATTTTTTTCAGAGGCGTCCGTGAGTCGATCGGTTTGTAAAAAAGTGTCCCTTGATAAGATGCTTCTTACCAAGAGAAAAAAAATCTCCTACTCAGGGTCACGTGATCCGTCAATAATGGCGTTCAACCTTAATGTCTTAAAATAAATTTTTCGGCTAAGCCAGATTCACTTGAATTTTTTTTTTAAAGTGTTCATTGATAAGATTCTTTCAACCTAAAATGATTTTTCTACTCAGCGTCACGTGATCTTTCAATAATAACGTCTAAACTAAACTTCATGGTGAGCGCCTCATTGAGCTTTCGATTCTTGTTTTATTTTTAAGAAAGGAATATATATATATATATATATATATATATATATATATATATATATATATATATATGTGTGTGTGTGTGTGTGTGTGTGTGTGTGTGTGTGTGTTTGTGTGTGTGTATAGATAGATAGATAGATAGATAGATAGATAGAAAGATAGATAGACTGATAGATAGATAGATAGATAGTACATGTGGTACAGATCAGGCTAGTAGTATAATATAATAATATATTGATTATATGAAACCACTTCTGATATGTAATGGATTTATTTCATAGAGTGCTCGATACATACAACTTTTTACTATTGAAGTTAAGTTGTTTTAGAGTAGAGCTGAAAATTAATAGTGGAATGTGGATTCGCTACACCGGGCCTCATCAAGCAAATGAGACTCGGAGAGGGCAGAAACATGAGCTAGTTTGTGAAGTGAATCTACATTCTACTATATATACATATATATATATATATATTTATAATTGGAGGTCGTAACACATTTGGTAAAAATCTAATTTCTTAATTGCGCAGTACTTCAAACCTGTTAATAATGCAAATGAATGTTATCAATTTTACGTCTTATCAATTCCAACTGAGGTTTTATTAAAACGCGACAGAACTGGTTCAAGAGGAAGAGTCTATTATTCCGAATGTTACTTTTAAAATGGCAGTGACCACAGGACGGACAAACCAACAGGAAATGTCTCACTGTTTATTACATAGAAATATACAAAACTACTCTTGCATTGCCAGGACAGACATTATCCGAAGCTAATATTTTTGAAGATTAACCTTTTTATCTTATTTTTTGTTCGAATAGTCTCCACCAAGATTATCGGGTATTGTTGAATTTAAAACAGATATCATGGCGCCATAATTCTTTGCGAAGTAATTCGTTTTGCTTCGTTCATTTTAATTAAGTCGATAAAGATTTACTTTATAAACTCATATAAATGAGAAACCAAAGAAAAAAAGCCTTGCTTGTTTCCTTTATTTATATCTTATATAAGCAGTGTAAGATCTAATTTTAGGTTGCCTCTCAGACTCAGGTCTCTTCTTCCCATTTGGATTAGGCAATAACGAAAATCTCTTGCTGAAAATTGTTTATTACAAAAATATCTCGAAAAATACGTTTTCCCAGCCTTATGCACAAGACTTGTCGGTATCTGTGAGTTATTTTCAATTCAATGTTGAGCAAACATAAACACCAAAATCTTCAATTGTAAATGTGTCCGTTTCGGGTGGGAAAGACCCAACATAAATCTCTGTATGACGTTTTATGAACAATGATCGGCTGCTTTCTGATATTGAGAACGTCATAGATTCAGAGTGAGAAAGAAAGGGTGTTTTATTTGTTGGGGGGATTTGAAGTTTGAACGA
The DNA here is from genome assembly GCA_963457665.1 of Thysanoteuthis rhombus. NCBI lineage: Eukaryota > Metazoa > Mollusca > Cephalopoda > Oegopsida > Thysanoteuthidae > Thysanoteuthis > Thysanoteuthis major. The sequence goes on along the minus strand of OY735216.1, from coordinate 26,225,509 downwards.
AATGCCATGAATGGACGGAAAGGCAATGAAAGCCATTAAAGAAAATGCAAAATTAAATGAAAGCTTCCCGAACAAAAAACAAAACCGCAATCTTAGGAAATGGAGTAACAAACACTAAGCACTTATCAGCTCTTATCGTCTTTCATCAAAGAGAGAAAAAAAAGGAAGACATAAATAGCAATCACCACAAACAACTAAAACCTGTAGGCAGACTGATAAGCGAAGGTTTTCCGATCTTCACGCCTCAAGGTGTCTACCTCTCGACTTTCAATCAATATTCCACTTTAATTAACGGTGTGTGGTCGCATTGTCTTATTGCTTCGGGGCAACGCAGGAATAACTGAACTGGAAAATCATATACATATATATATATGCATTGCTTATGGAAACCAGGCGATATGCTGACTTGTTATCATGAATTTCGAATCAAATAACTACCAGGAAGACTGTATAGCAATAGTTTCCCAAATGAGAGGTATTTGTCTGCGAAGTCTAGACACAAAACGCAGGCCTCATGAACCGAGGTCAGCTACACGATCAATGAACTTCTAAACAATGTCTATTAAACCTTCGACATAAAATTACGAAACTGTTTTTATTGGCACGTTTTAAGAGTTTAAAATTGGGTTATAATTTCAAATATGAGAAGATTAAGTCTAAGATGTCAATTACAGGCGTCTGTTACGAGTAATTAACATCACGCAAAATACAACTCTCGCTCTCATACGTAATATGTACTAAACAGGTATAGGCTGACATGGAGTTCTTTTCATTAGTCCTTTCTTTAAAAATGGTAGTAACAAGTAAACATCATAAACTTGACATCTAGCCGAGTGGACCTGGGACATTTGGCGAAGCCATGCATCTTCTATCGGGACAAGATTGGCCAAAGCCCATAGCTGTCGAATTTTATGACTCTAAACAAGATTTGAGTTTTCGAAATAATCAAAACTGACCAATGGCTTGCAGAAGTTGAACTATATGAGGAGTCTCTTCCTGATGCACACACACATACACACAAACACACACACACACACACAAACACACACACACACACACACATATATATATATATATATGTATGTATGTATGTGTATATATATATGGATATGGATATGTATGATTGTATATAGTGTCTGTATATACGCATACACACAAATACACAGTGCCTTTAATTGTTAGAATTCATTACGCAGCAATAAAATAGTTCAACACACTTTGCTATGTTTATTGAAATGTCATTATTTCTCTCTCCGACTCCAACCAACTGTTGATGTCATTTCTAGCCTAATAGAATGTATCAATTTTCCCTCAAAATGAAAAAAAAAAGTGAATAAAATCATACAACCCAGATTTTATTTCATATTTTTTGTCAATTAAAAGTTAACTTAAACGAAGTTCAGAATTTATCTTGCTTGTTTTAACATTTTTTTTTCACAAACGAAAAGTATTTTTTATATTTTCAGGCCAATCCATTATATCTTCAGCAGTACATTTTATACACATTTATCGCTCAAATTTTTAATATTAATGTTGCTTAAAAGCCTTAGTGTATTGTTATTTTGCTAGATGTGATTATTTTTCTTTTTATCTCCACATACGTAACTAAAAATCAGTAATTCTCTTTTGCATTCAAGAAGAAACAACATGCCTTGAAGCTGAATACACTATTTATTTGCATTCAATGCAGTCCCAATTTGTCTTATTTTTATGTGTGATGAGAACAGCACATTGTACCAAAACTGTCTCTTGGATAAAAAAAGGGGTCCTCTTTTCTAGTCCCGATCAGGGTAGCAGTGCTGACGGAGCTCACTGGAGCACCGCTGCAGCACCTCGGAAAAAAGGGCCAAAATAAATGAACGCTGATGGTTGCTGTCCCCACCCTTTCCCACTTGCTGAATTCATGTAACACACACACACACAGACACACACACACACACACACACACACATATATATATATATATATATATATATATATATATATATATATATATATATATATATATATATATATATATATATTTAGATAGATAGATAGATAGATAAATAGATAGAGAATATAGGAAATGGCAAGCATTTTGTTAGCTCTGGCACCTATAGAATTAGCACTGCACCACTGAGCCTCAACAAAAGCTAACGTCCATAGTTTTAATGTATGGAAACCCAAGAAGAAGAAAGAGACCAACTGATCAACAAAATTTTGGTCCGGTGGAGGACAAATAAAAAAGCCCCCGAATGCTATGTTCGTTTTTGTTAATTCTTTCTTATTTCAAACTTTTGACAGCATCCCCCCCTCTCCAAACAATACATTAACTTGACGACTAGAACCCAACTAAAACAGGATACAAGATTGGCCCTCCATGAAAAAAAAAAGGTTGAAATGTTTTGATTCTCAAAGATCTAACTGCTGGTAAAAAAAAATGCCCCAAACTAACTCTACAAATTGCAGATAATTTTTTTTTTAAACTTAAGGTGTGGATAAACGGAAAACCACGTTTCTCTTTTGAATGACTCATTTTAGGAGCCAATAAATCCTGGACTTTGATATTTTCGGCCTGTCAGGATAAATAAAAAGGAGCATTCTGACGCAGAAATGTACCCGTCGGTAGTATATCAGGGGGATGGCTGCTCCTAGGAAATAAAATGGATATTACAAGTTGCTCCAGCCCAAAAGCTGTAATTTTTGCAGGTCGACCGTTTATGAAAGCAATTACGTAGTTGTTACGTCGTTAATACAAGTAAACAAAATTGTCAAAATATTTCACTCGAGCATAATGCAGTACCACATTTTTAACTTTCAATTCCGATACAAATCTTCCAGCATTATATGCGAATAAATGTCGTAATTAAATTGAGATAACGTTTTTTTTTCCTCCCATAAATTACTGTTCTGGTTTTCATCACCAAACAGTTTATCTATAGATACTTTGTAAGATTGGTTAGTATATTAGCAGCCATTTTTATTCTATCGTCATTTTATGAAGTAATATTTTTCCTCCCTTGTTACGGATTATACACCCGACGAAGGCCGAGGAATACATCAGTCAATACGCTGTGGTAACAATATCAAGAACACGAAGAGAGAGCTCGATTGCCTGAACAAATTTTAAAAAGTTGGAATGACTCTTCTTGAAATCACAGACAATTCTGTTTTCTTTCATTTTTGTGATGTTTATTTTCAGGCAAATATATTTTGTAAAGCTAAAATACATTTTTCGTAAAACAAATCCTTATGCTATGTTAATCAAATTTGGCTTGCTGTTTTTCGTTTTTCTCAAATTCTGATATGGTTGCTTATTCAGTGTTACCGAAATGACACGGCTGAAATATGCCAAATAACAAATAGTATCCTTCTAAAGCATTCCCCGCAACCAAACAGCCACATAAATCATGCTTAAAGCGAATTTGGCTATCTCTTTCTATTTTCTCATACTTTATATTTCCCCCTGGTTGGCATCACTTCTAGTTTCTACTTTGCACCAGGAAAGTAGAAAATACAGATAGAGTGACGCCAAGCATAGGAACAATGTTGTGATTAAAGCGGCTACAAGTCCAAACCGTAGAAGTGGTGGCGCCACCTTGTTGCATTTGTTATCGATAAGTGATAGCTAATTTAAGCGGTTTAACTGGGCGTCTACTCTCTAGATTGAGATGACATCTAGTCATTGGTAGCGTGAGGTTGGAAAAGAAGTATTTTCTATGGAATTTGGCGCTTTCTTTTCATGTCCAATGTCCAAATGGTATCAACAACTTGTTGACTTTAAGTCACGAGCTCTGATGTCTTATCCTGATGATCAGACTGAGAAGGCTGCCCACTTACAAAAATGAGACTGATATAAAGCAAGAGCAGAAAAGTTGCCCCAGTCCCGATAGGTTAGTTTTGTATAATTCTCCTGTAGTGGACGATAAAACTAATTGATAAAACTGGCGTTAGTGATGAGTTTCGTTTGTGGGTAGAGAGAAAGCCCGATAGCTGCTTTATTTGCTGTTTTATACAGAATTTGGGGGATTGTGGTTTCGTTTCCCGGAGTGATATTTTGACTTTGCTGGATTTTCACTTGATCTTAATAGTGGGTGAACAAAGCAGTCGATATTACCACATTGCAAAATAACTGAGCACAGCATAAACTATGAAAAAACAATAATCATTTCAGTAAAATAATTCAATATATATATATATATATATATATATATATATATATATATATATATATACTCATAAATCAAGGATGCAATATATTATACAACATCCGATGTACGATGGGTTTATCTCATAAAGTGCTTAACACATTCAACATAAAACTTTAAGTTGATTAAAGTACAGCTTAAAAGCAAAAGGAGTAAGGATTCGCTATACAAACACATTTATCTTTCTGTCCTGTTGGGGCTTCTTCAGACGAATGATTAGGTTTATTTTGGATTCCTGTTTGGGACATATTTTTTAGAAGGGTGTCTATTTTTTAGGTGGTAGGATCTTCCTTTTTATTCTATTCATATATGCTTCTGTTTAGTGATTGGCCATTGCTTGCTGTATTTTTTGTTTCATTTAATGGGGATATATATCTGTTGATGGTTATAAATTACAAACCAGGAAGATATACCTTCGTTTCACTTCGTTCAGCTCATCAGACAGATGATGTAAATGGGCCTTACTGTTGTTTATATACTCAGAAGATAACTTCAATTGTGATTTCAAATGTGACAGTTGGAATGAGTTGGAATTATTTTCCTTGCTATCATTGTACGATATTGTTTTATCAAAGTTTGTTATCTGAGGTTACATTACATTAGTTGCTTTTGCTTTCAATCATACAACCAATGCATTCTCCCGATAGTCACTTATGGAGCTGAAACATGGAACTTAACCAAAAGACAGCCCTGCAAACTGAGAAGCATGCAGCGTGCGTATGAGAGAATCATGCTCAACCTTACATGGAGAGATCACAAGACTGCACAGTACATAAGAAAGAAAACGGGAGTCCGAGACATTATAGAAACTATTAAAAAAACTAAAATGGTTATGGGCAAGCTATGTTGCAAGAATGTCAGACAGCCGATGGACATCACGACTCACAACTTGGATCCCCAGAGATCACATGCGAAACCGAGGTCGACAGAATGCAAAATGGAGAGATGAAGTAGACAAATTCAGGAAACACTGACTTTGCGACGCCCATGATAAAGAATTGTGGCGGATCCCGGGGAAGGTCTATGTCCAACGACGGACAATAAAAGACTGGTGATGATGATGATGATGATGATGATATATGATGTTGGTTACTATATTTTACTTTTTTGTGAGTACATAATTATATATGTCGAATTAAAAGGTATTATTTGTTTAAGAAGTTTTCATTCATATCATTTACCTGTTTTCAAACATGCTTTTGATTTTTAATGATCTTGTTTATATTACAAAAAGAAAATTCTTTCTCTAATTTGTTTCTTTGTTGTCCTGGTTTTGTAAAGGTTTGTTACTGCACTGTATTATTTTATTTAATTTTAATCTGCCTTAAGGTTTTTCTTTATCGATTTTGAGCAAAGTTTACTTTTTAGTTTGGTTATTTTGCGTTTAATTCCTGTCGCTTATTTCCTAAGCTTTTAATTCATATTTTTTCATTTCCCTTTTTTTTTTTTTTTCATGGGTTTTCATTTTCTTTTGCTTTTTGTAAGCTTCTCTGGGCTGTTTAGTACATTTTTAATTTCATTTTCCTAGTTTTTTAATTTTTTTTCTTGAGTAAATCTCTTGCCGTGACGGCATTTAACACCAATGAATCAGGTAATTATTTTCATTACTAAATTTTAAAATTTGCAGTTTTTCTTCAAGGCATAGATTGCACCTTGAATTAAGGTTTCAACACATGTTGTTGTTGTTTTTTAATGTTCCATTCTATCGTCGGATTTTCTTCTCTATCCCTAAGTTTCCAGAAATGAACGAATAGTGAAGTGTTGTTTTTGTCTTTTTCAAGATTAAAGGAGGTATTATGGTTAGATAATCTGCTCTTGGAATTCAATTTAGAGATTCCTATGTAGAATTTAGAATCACTTTGGTCTATAAGTGTATACTTGCGTTCTATATATAATTTCTGGTTTTAGGCAATTGT